>CM074193.1:23431581-23900581 GCA_037179385.1 Holothuria scabra
CCGAAAGGAGAAGGATGGACTTACTAACACTGATCTATAAAGACGAATCAGAACAGCTAGATGAGGCCATCGGTGGGGTCCACCGCTTTAAATTTTCTCAATTTTCTTGTCTACAAAAAGCTCTAAACCCTCATGTTCAGTGATATTGGGGGGAATCTAGTGGTATTTTTATTGCAGAACCATCCATGAAAAATGAAAGCAAAGATTTTGAAAGATTACAGCTGATGAACCAAAGCCATTGGCGTAACTAGGATATTTTCCAGAGGGGCAAAAGTATGAAATTTCCCCAAAACTTTTCCCGGTCAATGTGTATGTATTTCACATAAAATATGCAAATTTACAAGTATAACAATATTATCATGTCATTATGTAATATTACCTGTGTTCTAATTTTAAAGTGTAACATAGAGCAATTGCAAATTACAACTCTTAGGCCTAGTATATTTTTTGGTCAACAATGTCTGGTTTATTTCTATTTACCAACGCAGTGGCGTACGAAGGATTTCTCTGAAGGGGGGGGGGGGGATACAGTATGTTGGGTGATCGCCAGACAGGGGAGGGGAAACCCCTCCCCCTTTGAAATTTTTTGGCGTCAAGGAGCCTAGATGCAAAATGGTGCAAGATTTTCAACTCTGACAAGAAGAGTGTTAAAAGTTGAATTGTGGTGGTTCATGTGGATAAAACTGAAATTTTTCATTAGAGAAGTCTTTCCCTTGAAAAGTGGACGTCATGACTTGGCCAATGTCATCACTTGGCCCATTTTGAACAATAGAAGTCCGCAAACACCAATTGGCGCCCACTGAACCATGTAATCTCTAACAATGTGGCTTTTTGTCAGTTGCTTAACAAGAAAGGGTTTCAATGCCATGTTTAGCTTGTCCAGACTTCAAGGGAGCTAAATCTGTAATGTGTGTCTTTTCATGCATTCTTATGCCATTAAAGCTACCTTACGAAGTAAAACCTGTCTTTAAATTGGCATAGTTTCAGGAGTCAAAATAAAGAGCATGGATCGGTTAAGCGAAAGGGAACATTTAAATTTGCAGTTTTTCTTGGCCACAAAGCGTTATTTGTCATAAAGATTATCTATAAGTGGAGCGCCACCATTAGTTGGCGCGGAGCGTCGAGAACATTTAGAAAAATCAAAAACATCAGATGGCCGGAAATAGCATTTTTCAGACTTTATCTTCTTTAGTCGCTTGCAATAAATGCTCTCTTCAAAATATGTTCTTAAACTGCAAAGTGATCAGAGAGTAAAGGGCTACTTTGAGCCCCAAAAGGTAATTATGCCCAAAAAACCGAGTAAAAGCGCCATCATTGTTTAGCGCAGAGTAGAGAAATTTCGAAAAATTAGACACCCCAGATGGCCAAAAATTGCGTGTTCATGCTTGCAAAATGAATCATGGGGTCTTTATTTTAAAGTTTTGTTTGCAATACGAAAAATTCAGGAAGACCGTGGGCGGCTCGACTCGAACCAATAAGTTGGAAACTGAGCCATAGAACTCCATCCATCCATCCGTCCGTCCGTCCGCCGCTCGGTCCGTCCGTCCGTCCGTCCTTCCGTCCGTCCGTCCGTCCGTCCGTCCGTCCGTCCGTCCGTCCATCCGTCCGTTCATCCATCCATCCACCGGATGGATCCCGGTACACCCCCAGTCAGCAGAAAGCTTTTTTTCCGAACTAGCCTGTAAGCCTCCAAGGATTAGGCTAAGTAACAAAATAAAAAGTATGCCCATGGATCCCGTTCTTTCTAATTTCTAGACCAGCGTTATATTTTCGTAAGCCATGGATTGTTTCAGCCCTGACCATGTTTATGTACACAAAGTAAAATCGTTATAGTTTAAACCCCTCCCGCCTCTAGCTTGTACGATATAACCCCGCTTCCTGTGCACTGGGATGCTCTGATCATTACACCCGCGCGCATACAAGAGGACAGTCAATCTGCGGCGAGACGAGGACATTTCTGTGTAACACGAGTGGGGCCGGTTCATGCGACATGGACGAAACCGTCTTGATTAATTTTTTGCATGAAAATACGAATTATGTATGAGAAATGTCTCACAATTACTTATACTAACAAAAATTTTGAGAAATGGGAAAAGGACATATCATTTCATTAAATTTCCCCAATTTCATCAAATTTCCCCATGCCCCCAAGTAGCTACGCCACTGACCAAAGCTATCCCCAAAATGAGACTACAATTTGAAAGTTCGTGTACAAATGGATTATAACACACGCTACATACGAATCCGATTAGCCCTTGATTTGAGTGCCCGTAGGCAGCCATTAGTGGGGTCCATGAGCCTTTAATCGTCTTCATTTATTGTCTACGTGAAATTCAAATCCTCATATTCAGTGAAGTTGAGAAAAACAAGATACACTTCACAGTACAACCATCCATGGAACTGGTAAGGAAGGAAATTTAAAGATTAAAGGTGATGGACCCCAGTTATGGCCGACTAAAATCAGACCATCACAATCTGTCCGGATTCGTCTATACTTAGGTGACATGGTTGCAGCGAGGGAGAAACCATTTGTATGGTGTTCATAAAATGGCGCGTTCTCTGGAACCATCGTGCACCAGATACGCAATGATTAAATTGAGATATACACCTATCCGTTTTTCGCGGTCCTTTTTAAACGTTCGCGTGTGAATCTCCAATCCGTGCTCAGAAATTTGCGAACACAAGTAGCATTTAAGTTAGGCGCGTGATATCGGATGCGTTCGGACACGTTCCTTATGCATGATGTCACAATGACATGAAGTATGTCCTCCTTTGGGAGCAAAACAATGAAACACAGAAAAAATGATAGCAGTTGATTCGTCAACCAGTCGAATGCGCACATAGTCTGCCACACGTATAACGCAAATTCTTATGTGTGCGGCCACGTGCTCCATAGACCTATTTCCAAATAGCAGTTACAAAGGATAGTGGGATACAGTTTTGGTGTTTGTCATTTTTGTCAATGACATTTTACTGTGGTGAAAATTGACGTACACCCAAAACTCTATCCCACAATTCATTGTAAATGCTATTTGGAAATAGGTCTATTGTTTGGCAACCAAGGGTGACATCAGTATGTGGTCAATGAGAAAGTTCTATATTTAACGAGCTTTACGACCTTGGTTTCAATGCTGTTCATGTGCTATGATATGGGGTCGGATAATTTGGAGATAGAAAAAATACTGGGAATATCCAGGAAGTGGAGGAATGCGATCAATCGAAAAAATGATCGTAGATGGTGGGTTCATCAGGTTTTGGAACTCTCTTAAATCGTAAGATTTAAAATATTGGAGTTTAAATCTAAAAGTATGGAATTTGTGACCATTCGGACGTTCGATTGGTCACTAATTCCATTCTTTTGGATTTATTTTAACTCTATTAGACTATTTTAAAATCTATTGATTTAAGAGAGAAGGCCGAAAAAGTACAATGAATATCACCCTGTGGCAAAAAAGTTGAAGTTAGACGCATATGCCTATAGATATCACCACTATTTCAGAATGTCTTCCAACCAGATATAGTAAGGGTTACATTTTAAGTTACTTATTTGAGGGAGTCTGTCACCCCGAAAGGGAAGTTAGCTATTTCCATTAGGGGAGTAATAACGAAATAACTTACTGAGCAGGCTTCCTGGGTAGAATGGTTGTAGATGAGTCGGTCACTCAATGGAACTTTCAACATAAAAATGTTCAAAAGCCTTTGATAAAGTTCTGTTAGGCCTAGGTAAAATTATGGTTTAACTGCGTAGGTACGGTATTCTTTTTTACCCTTTCAGTTTTGAATAAAAAATGTAACTCTCACTTTTTTCATACAAATGTTTGAAAGAATTCGGATATTCGAACATTTGTGGCATTGTGATGTGCTGCGAAAGAGAGTTAAGTAATTTTCACACATAGATGCCTTTTCGTTGCGCTTCCTGAACGTATGATAGTGGCCCTTGCGCAAGAGCTGTGCATTGCAATGTTATTCTACCTTTCAGTAAAATCATAGTCTACAAGGCGACTGAAAATTTTCACGATCATTACCACTCAATCATTTGATCTTCAACTAAAGATCGCGTAATGTTATTTAAGTACGGATTCTTTAAATTTGGACAGGCCTAAATAGGCCAATGCAATATTTAATTATAAACACAATTACATAAGCCTAAACTAATGACCTGTAACAATTCCAGTTGACAGGGTTTTATTCTTTTCTAATATTTATTATGTCAAGCTTTAAACAAAACGGCGCTTGAGAAAAAGCACAACTCAGTGTTGGTTAAAAACTTTCTACTTGTCACGGAATCAATCAAACACGCTGAAATTATTTTAGTCCAAACTACCTGAAACTTTTATTGCTATGATCACTTCAAGGCACCATGCATACATATTGTGCACATTGCAAGCAGATTGCCACAGATATACCTACCAGACACCCCCAAAACGTCTTCAGTTGACTTCCAAATATTCTTTGACAACTCGGCATCTTTGTAATTTTTGTGTTTTACATTGAATAAAACCTCTAGCTCTCTTAAGAGCATAATAATTTTTCCATGCTAAAAATTTCTGTGATTGTTTTTTTTTTTCTTGACTGAATCAACTGGTCGCTTGCAAAGACTACTTGTCAAAGCTGCATTGAGCGCGCCTATCCGTCATCCGAAAAAATCGCTCTTGAAGAGAATTTCTCGGACACGAAAACGGACGACGGACAGTATTCGAATAGGTGTGTTTGCGCCTACCTACATTGTATTTGAACTGTGCGTGCACCGGAAAATTAACGCACACGCATTCGGACTGGAGTTCGGACGCAAAAACGGACAGGTGTGTTCCCGGATTTAGAAGATGACAAACTTAATCATTGGTGTAGGAAGCGGGGGGGGGGGGGGCAAAAGCCCCTAATGAAAAATTGGGGGCGCACGCTTCCGCCCCACTTCCCTGGTCAGAAAACTCCATTTTTAATTTTCCTGATCTCAAAAAAAAAAAAAAATCCCGGCGCTTAGCAAAATGCAATGTAAAATGCATTAGTACCTGCTTATAATCAGTAGCGTGAACTTTTCCGAATTCTGGAAATGACAAAATTGGATATTTACCATATGTAACATCATATCATCAAGAGACACCGGCTGCTATGTTACTACTTTAATAAACTGTCTTTCACAGAATCCAAAAGTTTCTCCAATGAAAGCTCTTGTTTTCGAAAGTTTTGTCTAATTAGTACAACAAAGTTTGGGAAACTTTTGAAATGTCATCGGAGAGTCTCAATTTATAGGCCATGTATAACGTAGCAACAACGGTTAAGCCGTCCTGCAATCATTCTCAGATTTGCCACCAATTATGACGGGAGTGCCGATTCTTCAGTAATCCCCCAACTCTTTGAATTTCCTAACAGGAAACCCAGAATTCAAAGCTTTCTGCAATAAAAAACTAAATAATAACATATTATTTGTTACAAAGGGGCAACAATTTGCCCGACGCAAATCACTGTGCAGTAGCGTTCATACTTGCAAAAAAAAAAAAAAATCTCGATTTTTCAAAATATTCTGTACGCGCAAACTGAAGATAGTATTTCGAGCAACGTCTAACTCCGAACCGAGCAGGAGATCACATCGGGATCAAGAGTGAAATGATCCCTTTTATTCATTTTGTGAACCATTTCCTACGATGACCAAAGCATTTCGGAAAATTAAGTAAGGCTGGAAACATGCATGGAAGGGTATATAACAGGAGTTGTACTGACTTAGCAATCAGAAAATAAGCCTAAAATATGCACGATTCTAAATTTAGTAAATGATGACATTTTTTCCTCCATATTTTTATTTTTCCAGGTCATTTTTCTTTTATCTCCGATCGCCAGTGGGAAATGCTGAAACCTGGGATGGGGTGACAGTTTCATGTAGGAGAGCTCCTTCACAGTTTTTTCCCATGATTACACCACAAGGCAGTCGTTCTGGAATTAGGTATGTGGCCTATTTACAAGAAAATGAATCTGTGAATCGTTCATAGACCTTACGCACATGAACGTACAGAGAAAAATTACGCCCTCCTTTGGGGGCAAAACAAAACCAACACCCACAAATGCAGACAGCTGATTTTTAAACCAGTCGAATACGGGTATAGTCTGCTACACGTGAAGGACAAATTCTTATGCGTGCGGCCACGTGTTCCATTGTTTTCCCTCCAAGCCTCCAAGGATGACGTCAGTGTGACCTCAATACATCAGCTCCATTGGCAGGATTTGCACTCATTTGCCGCCTCCATACGTACAAGATATAAGAAGCAAACAAAACAGAAAAAAATAATAAAAAAAAAGAGTCACGCACACACAAAATGGTCGGAAAAAAAAAAAAAAAAAATGGGACAATGGTAAACATTTCATTTATTTAGGAACCGAGAATTAGTGCCAGAAACCGTTAATGTCTTATTCAGCACTGTCGTAGCTATGCAATACTCAACAATGATATTGTTACACTGCCGTTTACAATAACATAGAAAACAAGCCAGTGAGCCACATCTGAAAAAACAACAGTGACCGGAGCGGTTAAACCAACCTTACAAAAACATCCGTAAAAAAAAAAAAAAACTCCATCTTGCTTACTTACTAACTATAATTGTCCAATTTTAAGAAAGATGACAATTAAAAACGGCAATGCCAAGTAAGGTCTATAACTTGCATTGTTGCCCCATAGCCTATCTTCAGCAATGCAACAAAAAAAAAAAAAAAAAAAAAAAAAAAAAGAGTGGTCATCTGTCTACAATTAATAGAATATATAAAGTGTCTTTGAGGCCTTTGGTTTTCCTTTTTTCATTTTGTGTCATCAGTTATCAGGTAGGTCAGATTCCGATTTGCTCTGTTGCTTCGCAAACAAAAAGGCTATTGCAATCACGCCAGCTATGTGAGGGAGCATACGATGTATAAATCTTTTGGCAATTGTTCTCTTTTCAATATCACAACAGTAGAAATACAGGTTGAAATTGATTCACCATCTGTGATGTTTATGAACGTTTCGTGTTTTGAAGAGGAGTGGAAAACCCTTCCCTTAAATGCCTTATTGCCTTTTTTCGATGGAGTTTACAGAATCTGGAATCAATTTTTCTACCAAGTCGGATGGAAAAATATAGCTGTACCCACAAAAATACTGGACAAGAGTTGCGTGTAGAGCTTTTTGAACGAGTTATTCGTTGTTTTCTTATAATAACAGTACTAGTGATAACTTAAGTTCTTGTTCACCAGTTTCGAATACGGACTTAAATGATATTATGGCATCAAGGAGACTTCCATGTTTCCTTTTATCGAAACGGATGCTCTACAAGTTATTTACCGTTATTGCAGTTGGTGCTTTCTTATTGAGTGTCATTAGTATGAGGGACAATCTAGGTAAGTATACTGATTTTCAAATCGTGTTTAGTCTTTATGCAGCGAAACACGTCATTTAATACATTTAAATTGGTTTTTTGTATCATAATCTGATCTGAAAAAGTATAGTTCAGTAAAAATGTTAATATGCTGAAAAGCCAAGGTTGAAAGGAATAGCTGATCCTTTAAAGTTTTCAGACAGCTCCTGTGGTACAAGGTGTCAGACTTCCTTTAGTACGGTAGGCTATATTATGGAAGCGCCTATAGGTCTTCTAAAATTGTAAGAGCCTGTGAAAAGAGTCCTACCGACAGAGCATTCTGTAACTCAATTATGGCAACTTTTTAACCATATGATGGGCCCGTAACAAAAAAGTAATGAAAAAGGCCAAGATTCAAAATATCATCATAGGAAAGAGGGGCTGTAAGGGACCCAAACCGACCGTTCAGTCTGACCTACAATCCTGGACAAAACTATGTTTAAACACCCACCCTCTCCTCCTCCCTAGCAATGTTTAGTTGAAAAAACAAGGTAATTAAAACAGTCGCCCAGTTCTCTTCAAACTCAACATTGGTAGTGGTGATGGGTGGTTTACGTTTAAATTTTCACTGGCGATGGAGGTTAATTTCGCATTATGAGAATATCGTGGCGGATAAAACGGGTGAAAGGCGTTACAACAGTTTTGTCCAAGATTATAGCTCCTGACTGAGGTCACAAAATATGACATCCAATTTCCCCAAAGTGCAGGAGAACCCGATTCTTTAACAAAACCGATAGGATTGTGACGTGTCTAGTTATTTCCATCGATCAACTATATGAGGGTAAAGTTGGCATCCAAGATACCTCATATTTAATTTTTTCGAGCCACTGGGATAACTTTTCATCATGTATATGTTAATTTCATCCTTTAATCTTTGTTGTCGAGAGGCAATGGCGACGCCGGAATGTCTGAATCGGGGGAGGGGAAAGGATAATGTTGGGGGAAAACATTTTGGACGAAGCGCGAAACCGAGCTCAAAGGGGAGCTCTGGGGTGTTTGCATATCTTTGGATGTTAAATTCGTCTCTTGAGAGATATATTAGTTATTTTTGTCGGTTAACCCAACTCCTAACTGATCTAGGTGGTTGGCAAGGCCAAAAGTGTCGGGAACACTTAAACGGTATTAAACAACAATACAAAGACCATTCTGGGCAAGAAATAAAGAAATCTTCTCACCATCTTAAATATGACTTATTCGGGTGTTTCAAAGGTTGTAGCAGTACTTTATACACGGCTTTACTAGTAAGCTGGTCATTTCTCAGCAACACATTTAGATAGAAATTAAAGGGCCGACTGGTGCCAGGATGAACATTTCTTAGTAAACTTGGCCAGGAGGGCGTAATAGATCTTACAATACCATAGTACTCTAAAAATGAGTGGGAACCTGAAAAAGTCTGAATAAATTCATCAAAGTAAAAAAGCCACGGCTGTGCGATACTAGGTCATAAACAAATTTTAACCCTCTTTCAATCCAATGGTTTTAACAAACAGGTTTGTCCCAAACTTGAATTAAACTATTGTTCCATAGAGGAAGGCTTAAGATGTCTCTTTTGTCATTGAAAGAATTTAATACATTATGTAAATAAGAACACACTAAGTGAAAAATTCCTTATCAAAACGGATCCATGACCTTGGAACTAACAATGTTCCCAAAACAATCGCCCAATCATAAATAAATTGTCAATCTTTATGCCGTAGCAATTAAGTAAAGATTCAGAGAAGGCGTCTACATCGCCTTGTAAAAAGGGAACAAAATAACTTACTTTTAACCCTGAAGAATATTTAATAAAATCAACCATTCTGAGACCACCATTCGAATATTCCTGTATGAGCTGCTTTTGGCTAACGCGGTCTGGCTTATCATGCCAAACAAATCTTAAAAGTAACGAGTTGATTTTGAAATAACCTCATCTCCCGGTAAAGGAAGTGTGTGCACATAATAGTTAAACAAAAGTTTTGTCGAAAGCCTCTCGGCTTTTGGCTGAGATCACGTGTAGCTTCTTCGGGAAGCAGATTCAAGTTTGGTTTCGCCGAACGGCCCTTTGCCAGAGGGTCGGGAGGACTTTAGGAAAAGTTAAAGGAAGAATTAATTACTTAACTACTGTTTATATTTATTATAACTACTAGTTTATATTTTAGCTTGTGGGTGATGTAACCAAAGCGCCGCCTCGAGGAACGAGTCACCGAGCATCTAAGGTCCATAAAACCGAATCTCCAAGGATATCCGATGGCTGCACATTTCACCCCACTAAACCTTTCTCAATACAGCACTTAACCGTTACAACAGCCGCACTGTGCCGAGGATCTGACCGTGACCGCTCAAGTGCTGAAAACCGACTTATCATGGGGCTTGGTACTCTCGCTCCACACGGCCTTAATATTACAATTGACCTTTTGTTAAATCCACCCTCATTTGTTCCAGTCTTTACTCCTTTTGAGACTATTCTTTCGTACTTGGTTTTTTGGTGCGTACTTTATTGCCGGTCCTGGTTTTTCTTTTCTCTTTCACTTTCCCGACCGTGTTCGTTTTTAGTGTGTACCTTTTCATCCAGGACCGGCTTTTATATGGCACGCCAAAAGGCTCACCAAATATGATGATGTTCTAAAAATACACGTTCATGTACTAAAATTACACGTTCATGTACCAAAAATATACGATGATGTACTAACTTCATATGATCATGATGTAAATTTACACCATCATGTACTAAAACCATAAGTTCATCATGTTAAATGTTACGTTGTACATGTAAAACCACACGTTGTACATCTTAAAACACACGTTGTACATGTAAAAACGTAAGATCATCATGTTGTATTTGTCTCTTCCGCACGCCATACAGAGTGAGCCTTTCGGCGTACCAGAAGTCCGCCAAAAGGCTCACCGAATTTGATGTAGTAAAAGTACACGTTCATGTACTAACTGCTTACGATCATAAACTGATTTCTTACGTACATGTACTGATTTCATACGTACATGTACTGATTTCATACGATCATGTACTAAATCATTTTCATCATCAGGGGTGGCTTTTTTACTTTGATGAATTTATTCAGACTTTTTCAGGTTCCCACTCATTTTTAGAGTACTATGGTATTGTAAGATCTATTACGCCCTCCTGGCCAAGTTTACTAAGAAATGTTCATCCTGGCACCAGTCGGCCCTTTAATTTCTATCTAAATGTGTTGCTGAGAAATGACCAGCTTACTAAATCATTTAGTACATGATCGTATGAAATCAGTACATGAACGTAAGCAAACAGTACATGAACGTATGAAATCTGTACATGATCGTAAGCAGTTAGTACATGAACGTGTACTTTTACTACATCAAATTCGGTGAGCCTTTTGGCGGACTTCTGGTACGCCGAAAGGCTCACTCTGTATGGCGTGCGGAAGAGACAAATATAACATGATGATCTTACGTTTTTACATGTACAACGTGTGTTTTAAGATGTACAACGTGTGGTTTTACATGTACAACGTAACATTTAACATGATGAACTTATGGTTTTAGTACATGATGGTGTAAATTTACATCATGATCATATGAAGTTAGTACATCATCGTATATTTTTGGTACATGAACGTGTAATTTTAGTACATGAACGTGTATTTTTAGAACATCATCATATTTGGTGAGCCTTTTGGCGTGCCATAATTTTACGGTTTTGTAATGTGTTTCATCAGTAGTCGCACTCATGTTTCCAAACGAACACTTTCGTCCGGTTTTGTTTTTACACTGACCGTTTCGGATTTGCTTTTTGTCCTGTCCACTGTTGGCTGATATGCCCTGGTTCTAAATATTTTTTTCTGAAATACCGACAGATTTGAGTGACCAGTGGCGGAGCTAGCGATTTCGGTCAGAAGGGTCGAAAATGGCTTGCAAGGCGCTGCTTTATGAAAGATAGATACCGAGTGAGCCTTCAACATATAGGCCCAGGTCCTCAAGGCGGTTATGTTTCTCTTCGTCCGTTATTTTCTTGGGTATGCTGGAGTGCCAGACTACAAGTGATTTAAGAAAGCCATGTAGCCTATCTAACCCTACCTAAATATTTTAAGTAGTGAACTGCCAGTACCCGCTGCGAAAATGATTGAAAAATGATATCACTTGTCAAGTTAACGTTCATACGGCGTACTATGCTGAGGCCGTAGCCAAGGTGGGCGATGCTCCTCTATAAATGAGCGTAAAGATACCTTTGGATTTGTTAGCCATATCGGCTTTACTTTTACTATAAAGGAACAAAGAACGTTGTAAAAATACTCCTCAATCTACTGACCAACTGACAAGTGTATGTGGGAACTGCCAGTGCTTATATCCCACCTTTAAATATATACCTCCCCTAAAAGTATCTTGCCCCTTAACTTCTGGCTACGAAGTACGGAATTGTAACAAACTTTTCGAAACTTAACTCATGTACTAAACTTAGGTTAGAATATGCCCTCAGCCGCCACTAATATGTAGTCTATTAGCCCCATTACATTTTAAAGAACATTTATCTACGTATGCAAGCCTACTAGTTATCTTGTCATTGACACCTATCTCCTTGTGGGAACCGTCTTTGCAAAATGTTGGTTCTGGCAAAAAGTCCCCTTCATTTGATATGGGTGACCCCTTTCAAGTACCTTTTTCACTCCACACCAAAGAACCAATCAGAGAAAAATGACACCATTTGTGGTCCTCAGTCTACTGCAACACTTGCAGGCATAGGAGTATGCAAAACATTCTTCATTTTTGAAGAACCCATTCAGGCCGAAGCACTTCGACGCCGAATCTTCGAGGGCCTTCCGTTTTCTGTCTTCGCGCCCAGGTGGTTTTCTCTTTTAGTTTGGCATTTTGAATGTTTTGTCAAATCTTTCAACAGCAGTGAGATAAGTGCCCCTTACGTCAAAAGCTCGTGAACCTGGGACCTAGTATAGTAACCAAACATCCTACTATGTACACTTTTAAGTGAGCCTAAATCGGGCGGCACGTACTCTACTTCTACCGCTCTACAATATTACAACACTCTAGACGTAAGCCTGCAGTACTTAAACATGCATCTGGGTATTTCCATAAATATGGAGGCCAGCGTGTGAAATGAGAGTCAAAATTTAAGGATTATCTGTATGTCTTCCAAGTTATAATATGAGAACCTTTATAATCTCTACGGTAAATGTCCAAAATCTTTTTGCATTCAGTTGTTCCGTCTGCATGCCAGGCAATAACAATAAAAAGAACCAACAGTATTTCACGTGTAACAGAGACACCAAACACATTTCTTCTTCAAGCACAGGACAATCATTATTTGGGAGGATCCCATAATTTGTTGTAATTGCAACGGTGTAAGCCGTGGTAGCAACATATGAGGGGTTTCCTGTTTTGCACAATTTTGGAAAAAAATGTACAGTAGTGGGCACCAATTTTCAGTAAATTGTGAAAATGGCATGACAGGCATGCTGGATGTTGTTTATTATATTGTGTTAACACTGAACCATTCTAATACCACCGCTTTTGTCTAACCGCTTATATTTGACAAAAAGAATGCATACATCAACCATGTTACATCTTGGCATTAAAATTAACCCCCCCCCCCCCGAAGTAGCAGGTTTTGACCTTATAAGGGCCTAAATAAATGAAGTTACCAAAATAAACTAGACAATTGTACTTGCATGGCAAGTACTAATCGAAGCCTTGAAAATGTGCACACTTGGGACTTTCTTATAAACAAAATGAAGCATATTGTTGGAACTGGTTCCCCGACGAAAGTGGAATATTTCCCACATATGCCGGGGAGGGGGGGGGAGTGGGGCATTGTTCCTTGTAACTTGTTTGGGGAGATCTATGTGAGAAAAAGCAGTAACATTATATATTCTACTAAACACTGATGTTTAAATGAAAGTACTCACCTGGATGTAACAACATCGATAAGCTATTATTTTTAATCAGTTGCCCATCCTGGATGTAAAGTTGCCCCCAAATCTTTGTACCTAGTTACACTTTGCCTGAGACTGCGTGATACACTATTGGTGGTGACACAGGCCTAGCGCTATGCAAAAGTATTGACCCTAGACTGACTTGACTTTCCTAACAAGCAGTAAACTACAATCTTGGACAAAACTGTTAGGACACTTAACATATTATTTGTCAATTTTAGTTGAAGTAGGCCAACTAACTCGCTTTACCCCTCCCAATGTTGCGTCAAGAAGAACAGGGCTCTTTGCCGTGAACAGCATAACAGTGGTCAACATTGGAAGGGAGAGCAGGATGTCCCAACAAGTTATTGTCCAAGATTGTCTGGGTCGCAAGAGATACATTTTTGAGACCGAATTCAATAAAAATGTTTTAATTTTTCGAGTGTTCTAAGGTTGTTTAAGACCTTTTCCAGAAGCCAACTATACTCTTAAGGATTTTTAACAAAATAAGGGCGACCGTAGGATAAATTTCATTACAAACCAAAAGTATGCATTGTTTAAACTCACAAATCAACAATCGCAACGGGTGGAATAATTCTCTTCCTGGATAGAAGAGTCGTTCTTTTTCAAACTGATAGTTGGAGAAGAAAAATTTATCAAAAAGGGGCCACGATCTACCATAAGATTGTTAAAGTAACTCTGCAAGCCAGACTTTCTTTCATAACTTTGGTAGATCGTTAGGTACGGTTGGTTTGGAACACATTTTGCAGCCAATTTTGCATCTCAGGCTGTATTTTTCATGTTGTATTACAACTGGTAACCAATTTGTTATGCCTTCTTTCAACCGAAGCAGTTTCTTAACATTTTTAGTTGAAAGTTGCTTTCCAAACCAATGGTAGACTTGGTTTTAACTAAGCCTACACCCCCAACCTCTTCAAGGTGGCAGGTAGGCCAGGCACAACCATATCTCAGAATTAAAATAGGCAAAGCAAGTGGGACAATATCATTAATGTCCCTTTGCTCAAAAGAAAGGATGTGACAGAAGAATTGAAGTATTCAGGCCATTTTTTGGTGGTATTTGCTTGGGCTTAGTCCCAGGGTCCTCTCATGTAGGTCCCTCCCAACATTTGTGAAAAGGGTCCAAAATAATCTGGGTCCAGGACTCCACAAGCTAAATCCGGTCCAGGAAATACTTCCATGTAATGACCAGCATATCATTTACCTGTCATAAAATAACCAAATAACCATAAGCAAAGCATCACTTCTTACTGGTGGCAGCGCACCTATCTGACTTCTCGAAATTCTCGGACAATCTTGGACAGAACCGTTGCCGGTTGGGACACTTCACATGTTATCCGTAAATTTTAGTTGAAGTTGGCTAACATGAAACTGCCTGAAGTAGCCTAACATGCAACCCCCTTTTCCCCTCCCAATGTTGTGTCAAGAAGAATGTTTCTTTGCCGTGAACAGCATAACAGTGGTCAACCAACACTGGAATAGAAGGGGAGCGGGGTGTCCCAACAAATTTTTTTGTCCAAGATTGTAGCTGCAGTGTCTAGGCCTACGCTGAGCGCACCTTTTGCACTAGGACACGACTAAGTGTTAATGTTAGAGTTGTTTTGTTCTGTAACGTTTGGCTTTATGCCTTCGTAACTGTGTTTGGGTAAGACTACGACAACTTTTGTCCTCAGTGAAGCCTAAAGGACTAGAGTATGTATGGAGAGTCGCGTAATTGCTTCCTATACAAATGTATAGGGAGCAACTACGCGACCGTCGATTCATAACGTTAGTCCTTTACTGAGAACTACCACAACCGTGGGTAGACGGTCTTTTTCTTTGTTTCAAACATTGAAGATACAATAGAGAAGCCATTAACAACTCATACAGGGTAATGAAATGAACGACAAATTGAATACCTTAAAATTGGTGGATCGTTCCCTGGCCTTGGTTACTGTCGCAATCACGTTAACGACACGTTAACGACACAGTACGTACACTATATAGCAGCTGCATGCGTTACGTTTATGCATGAACGTAAGTTAGTGGAATTGCTTACATTGAAATGAAAACGGTCGACGAAGTTGCTTGATGAAGCAGTTCCGACAAAACAAAGTGGCATATGTTGGAAAATGCAACCTTTGAAATTTATTTTGAAATCCCTGAACGGTATAAATTGTTTTCAAACTATATTTACACCTTTTCTTCAACCAGAGAGGAAGCCTTCAATGCAGAACAATACCTTTGAATGTGGAACTACTTCTTTATTTGCACATTACCACCTTACTATACAGGAGTTGTTCGGGCAAATCCCCTTATATAGAAATAGTTAAACTTTGTTGAAAATCCCCCTAGAGAACAACTTAACATGACTGCGCAGCTGTTCCATTGTACAAACGAACAGCTCGCGATTGCAATATGAATCCAAACGGAACATGATTTAATATTCATCCGCACCGACCGCTTACGAAGGCACGAAAACACGTGACTGAACGAGCAATTCCTACAATCGAAGCTGTGGCTTCGATTAATAAAGTTATTATGATGAGTGAGTAAAAATACACCTGTGCGGTTTCATGCGATCAATTGTATTTCTAATTTGGCACTGAATACCGCAAAACACCACAGGTTCATTGTGTCATTCATTAGGAATTACATCTTTATACAAATGCCTGCATGGTCTTCATTTTTATGAAATGTCACAGATTTCTCATAAAATTGACATCTCATGAGGTCTTATGAGAATCTTGTGAGAGTGTTGTGACATCCCATGAGAATTTCATGATATCTCATGAGAATTTGGTGTGATCTCATGAGTTCTCATGACATAGTCATGAGAATTGGATGAGATGTCATCAAAATCTCACGAGGTTCTCATGAGATCTCATAACTTCTCATCAAATTCTCACGAGGTTCTCATGAGATCTCATGAGAATTTGATGAAACCTCATGAGATCTCATAAGTTCTCATAAAATTCTCATGAGACCTCACGATAAATTCATGAAGAATTTTTGTAAGGGTTGACTCTTATTGTTGGAGAATTTCTCGTGTAACATTTGAGACACCAAATGTTACATATGAATGCTCATCAGCCAAAATCACACAGCCGGCCACTACATTAGATGTATGTATTAGTGGGTTGTTCAATTGTCTACGTTTTAAAAGTAAAGTGAAACCATACCTACTTCCAAAACAAATTGTATTGAATCATGAATAAGACTTGTATTTTATGTCACACTTGGTACCCTAAACAATGTAAGAAACCAAACAATTTTTGGTCAAAGATATAAAGTTTTTACTAATGAAAATTTACCCAACCACAATATATAATTTCTGTTGCATGTTTTCATTAATATATTCTAACAGTAACTGTATGAAAGTATGCATGAACAAGCTACTGCTCAACCAAAACATTCAATAGCATAAATTTAGCTGGCCTCCATATTGTGGAATCACCCATCTACATTCTCTAACTTGCTGGAACCGCATGCATGAACCCAGTCAGGGTTGCAACGGAGCGTATGTTAATTTTTTGTCTATAACGATTCCTAGATGATGACAACGGAGCTACCTTACAATACTGTGTTCATATTTGTAAGCACTGGTATACGGTGCTGACAATTACTGCCGTAATAAAAGTAGTACGACCTATGAAAAATGTAAAGGCAAGATCTGATTATGATCGAGGTAATGCTAAAGAAATTGCAGTAGCTCATAGTTAAAAGAGCAGTTACCATTTGGTGGAAAAGCTGGAAAAGGCGCCGGTATTCCTTTTGAGTTCGTCGGGGGGGGGGGGGGCGCCCCCTTACTGTATTGTAGCTCCGCCACTCTGAGTGCCCCTTCTTTTCAAATGAACGTAGTTTATTACGTTCATTTGAGAAGAAGGGTCACTAATACCGCATACAGGGAGGTGGGATTAGATGGAGATCCATTGAATCTTTAATGTATGCTAATGCAATTAGACTGATTCCTAAGTGGACACTAAATTTTTTATTTGGGGATTATTGAACTAAAGGGCGTGGCATTCCTTTAATACCTAGGCAACCTTATTCATACCTACGGTGACTCCAACAAAAGGGATTATTTGGAACTATGCTTTTATGTGTAAGTAGTTGCCGACAAAGAAGTGCCAGACACTATCTCGACATGTCAAACGACTGGATATTGCTTGGCTATAGACAAGTTCTGATGATTTATGCAAATGAGCAAAAGGGGAATAAAACTTAACATTGCTACTGGATTTTCATCGATACTCGCATTCGCTCGCATGGTCTAAAAGGCACAACTAAATAGAGTAAAATACAGAGAGCAAGACAAGACAAGGTTGTATTCCGCATCGAAATGCGTCGAAATTGTCAAAGAAAAAGGTTCTCGATGGATCTCCATCTAATCACACCTCCCTTACTCATATATGTAGTGATATTCATCTTCGATATGGCCATTGTGACACAAAGTAGCCTACAAACTCTTTTGTGGGAATTAAGACTTTGGTATCTACCAGTAACTAAATGAATGTTTTTTCAAGACATCGATATTTGCAAAGATCTAAGAGGACTTCAGACTTTCAAACTGTTTAATTGGCCTACGCCTAAATTTGCTGGTATATTCCCCCCAAAAAACTTTTGTGTTATTCAGAATGTCATTTATCTTAACTATCCAAAGGGAACTGTAAATATCATTGTTGTCAAAGGCGCTTAAAAAAATTGTGTTTTACCAGTGGCAGCTCCCTGGTATTACGTTCGACAACTTACGCGTACTGCCCGAGAAGCACCCTTGTGGAACTTCCTTAAGCGTGGCCGGTTAAATTGAATGTGACGGTAAAAAGTGATGCACAATTTGAAAATTTTTAGTCCGCACCCGTTCCGGGTCGTTCTCAACAAGAACAGGTAAACAGTTAAGTAAATGCAGTACTATAGTTATCAACTTACTAACATGCATCCGGTTGAGCTGTTATCGGCAATTTTCACCCTCTGTTTTTAAACTGCATCTCTGACTGCATGCACTTTTGCTAGCCAATGCAATTTATTACTCTCTGTATCAGTTGAACCAAGAGAGAGAGAAAGCTCAAATCTCTAATTAATCAGTGCACTTAATGTTCCGCTCCGGTGACTATTTTGTGTATCAACGAGGACGCTTTTATTGATATAGGTTAAGTTGTCTTGGATAATTGCAAACGTAAGGCAACAAAGGCCCTGGTCAGGTAGAGTAAAGCGTTCAACGACTAAAATATTCGCTTCATTGAGTCTAATACTACTTACTTCTGTCATTACTGACTTGTATGCGAATTGATGTGGAAGTTTGACTAGTATCATCAGTTAGTGGTAAGTTAAGAGTTTTACGGCCCAGTTTCCAACTTATTGGTTCAAGTCGAGCCGACCACGGCCTTTTTTTCCAGTTGTGGCTTGTTTTCCCTACTCCATTGCTTATGCGGAGCAACACGCACAATGGCAGTATCATCAGGGAGTTGCTATAGACTCTCTAGCAACTCCCTGGTATCATTTACTGAAAAGAGCGATAATGGGAACGTGACAAGACACGTTACAAGTATCACAGCTAAAGTGTTCTGGCCAAGTTTGCTAGATGAAATTTTTCGGCTCAATAAGAGACGTCTTGAAAAAAAAAATAGATTTTGGGGGCCGTGGGAAGAGGTGGTTGTCCAGAAGACTATCTACACTATCATCAGTACACTCTTAAAACACCGGGCTTAAATTTAATTATATTACGCAAAAGATGCCTGTTAATGACCATTAGATCCCATTACTGCATCTTTCTTTTATGCTGTCACATATTGACACAGCCTAAAGGGGGCTACAGTCACAGAGGCGCTATGCAGGCTAGCAATTTGAGTGATACAGCAACGTCATAAAAGCTATTGAGAAATGAAACATTTTTAAATTGAGCGAATAAACTAAAACTTATATATCTTAGCTCAGACACGTCTTATGAAGTTTGGAGTTGGACTGTTTCATTTAATTACTTTGAAATTAAAGACTTGGGTTGCTCTTTAAATACTATTACTAGCAATAGACTTTATGCACGTGACGTCAAAGAGCACAAAGTACACGCCCCTTTGTGGCAGAAGAAACCAGCAAATACGTACAGCTGATTTGTTAACCAGTCGAATACGCGTATATTCTGCTATATGTACAGGACAAAATTCTTATGCGTACGGCCACGTGTTTCATTGTTCTTCCACAACGCATAACGTCAGTGTGACGTCAATGCATAAGATCTATATGCTCCTAGCGACTATTTCCCTTACCCCTTCAAAGGTCTCGAGCATGCCCCTTTTCTTAATTGCCCGCCGTACTGTCATGAGTGCTAAGAATCTAATGTCTCTGTACAATCCCAAATAAGTGGGGGTCTAAACTATTCTGTTAAACGTCAAAATTATATTTTTTTAAAAACACCTGCTGAAATTGAATGAACTACTGAATAAAATAGCAGCAAAGACAGGCTTAAAACAGTTGTTACGTGTTTCCAATCACTGTGTAAATGGTGTTAAAATTAGTAAAACGATGAAAATGAACAGCTGTTGCCCGTTTTCAGTGAAAGCATGTTGTGGCCTAACCCCATGTAGAATTGTAATATAGAGTAAGTTTCCTAGTTTATTGACAATAGCTGTGAGTGCTATTTTATCCAAGAACATTTTGGTTGATAGAAAACTTGTGAATGTTCCATAATTTAGATAAATATTTGTAAAAGATTGGACTTTTCCCGATTTCAGATGCAGCCTTGTCAAATTTTCTGACATCTCTGAAAGTGGGAAAATGAAGTTTACATGCGGAGACAGGTGTATACAGCAAATCTGTGTTTTGTGTAAAAAGTACTTGAAAGATTCATCACATAGACGCATTTAAATGATATAAATCATATTTCGTATCATACACAATGTTATTCCAATGGTCTGCCTCCCGCATGGATACGTTTTTGTAAAGATATCAACATTAATTTGAAGTAGTTGCGTATAATTTGTAAATTTTAATGGACCCCGAAGTACGTTTATAACAGGTGTGTGGAAACGCTAATTAAGACGAGACAATGTTTTCGTCACGTTTCTTTCTTCCTAAGTGCCGGATATATATATATATATATATATATATATATATATATATATATATATATATATATATATATATATATATATATATACATATATATATATATATACATATATATATATATACAAAAAAAAGGAACAAGATGGTGACATTACATCCAGTGAAAAAAGTGTAAAACTAAAGGCAAAATATTTCAGGCACCTTATATATATATATATATATATGCATTTCACTAATTCGGCACTTAGGGGACAGTTGTTGTTGAAAGTCTAGCTTAGGGGGAAAAATTTGGGGCGATATATAAGTTTCGCCTTATCGGTTTCTACAGACTTTTTCTATAGGAATACGTGAACGGCCAAGGGCGCCCTCCTAGATTTACAAAGTAGATGCAATTACTTCAATGTTGTCAAATTTACTGAAACCCAGCTGTTAACGAGCGGATGGCTGGCCATTGAAATAACGTTGTTTACATCATGGTTTAGACGTTAGGGCAATTTCTTTTTCTTACGTATTTTTTGTTTTTTTTTTGCCAATTGAGACCTAAAATTGTAGTTTGGGATAACGAATTACGCCCTTTAACAAGGATATATTTGGGCTAAAGGTGCATGTTGTTTGTTTCACCGATGTAGAATACTGCGGGACAAACTTGTCGGCCTAAGACGTTAGACAAATTGCACATGACGTCAAAGAAAGCATAGAAACCTTCAAGAAAACGACACAGTGTAAATACAGTGAAGTGGATACTGGCAGTTTAGTTATTGGCAAGCTCGCAATTACACTTCTGTTGAGAGTTAGTGCCCGCTTCACAGATAATACCAACCTTAACATGTATCAAAACATGTGTGTTGATATTTGCCATACTCTTTCAATTTGTTGCAATAATTAGAATATACCTGGTGTAGTTGCAATAAAATTTAGCTAGGCATATTGAATAATTTTGTATGCATATGTTTGTAATGGTTAAAGATGCCAGCAGAATTGATAAATTTTAATTCAATAAAAAGCCTCTCTTGAAACGACATTTTTTTTAAATAGTGGGACGTTTTCAAGGTATAATATCCTTAAACAGCTTCCATAATTACAGGGAAGATATTCCAGGGACGATTTAAAAATGTTGGAAATATATTTAGGCTACCTTGATTACGTGCGAGTGCCTCGTGCTACACTGTTAAGTAAAATGAAAAAAGTAAACATGTAAAATGAAATAAGTAAACCTAAGTTGATTACAAAAGCCATCAAGGCTGGTGAAGTGCTATCTAACGGGTAAGTCGGGTAATTTTCTACCCGACTTGTGTCATATTTACCCAGCAGTCGAACAGGAGGCATGCCCGCTCTAAAAACACTCTGTTCAAAACTGACCAGGATGCGGTCACAGGTTATCTAACCCGGATTTCTGGTTAAGGAGTGACACGTTTCTGGTTATATTTGACCAGGAATATGTCAAATTTTTGACTAACGTTTGGTCAAATTTTGTGTTAAAAAGAATTTTTTCCATTCAACAGCAATAAACACATAATTAACCTTTCTAAACTGAAAACTTCACCAATGTTTCTATATTCTGGTAAAAACTTAATTCAGAGGGAAGAGCGAGGTACTGGAATAATTAAAAGGTTCATATTCTCTGACAAAGTCTGTTTGCCCCTTCATGAAGAATTCTTGGTCATAACATTGTTATTGTTATATAATTGTGTAGGAAACCTTATCCCAAACTTACAATGAAATGCATTCTACTGTACTGAATATCCCATTGTTTGCTGTGGGTTGTAATATATGCTCACCGTATTTCCCGCCTTCGCAAGGAGAAACAAAAGGGAAGGACTTGCATTCGTGTTTGAACTGTATTTTAATCTTCGTCCCTTTCTTGACAAATTACTGGCTGCGAAGGAATTGCACCGTGTTTGAAATCAAACTTAATAAATCAAACTTAACGTGTAGATTATTCGAAACCGTAATTTACCATTGCCTTTTAAACATTTGATACTATATAATAATACATTCGTGTCGGTGTGAACTAACTAAGCTACTGCATGAAATATAGCATTTGAGAGAAGGTTGACAGAATCATATTAATTCATACAAATTTCATTGATGCTGTTCTAAATTTGCACCAAAAGATGGATCAATATCATATTCAAAACAGACGAAAAAAAAAAAACAAAAAAAAAAAAAAAAACACCACCACCAACAAAGCAATCCAGCTAAAAGGAGAATTGATGTCCAGCTAAAAGGGGGATTGCTGATTTTAAGATAGCATACAGGGCGCAGCCGTTGTATGCTATTGTACAGAATAATCAATATTGCACAATTTTTTCTTTTGACTAAATGAAAAACTGGCCAGGGTGTTGGATCAATATTATTTTCCAAAGAAAAAAATAGAAAGCATTGGCTATGTGTGCAAACTCGTGCGGATCGAATATTAACATAGCTAGGTTGGCAAGTTTTGAATCTTTCTGACAAGAGATGAGAAAAGATTTAAACTCACAACTCTCAGAAATCGTTACCACGTCTGATATCACTCACTGCAAACACAAATTAGTCAAGTGAGGTCTTAATTGACCAGTCACTTCAGTTTGTCATATTTGACTAATTTGTGATGATATCTGACTAATTTGGTAGCATTGTACTAAAGAATATCAGACGAAACTTAGTCAAGGGGGTTAATACTTGTTAGACACTAACTCAACTGGGTCAAATATTAGTCAATATCGTTGACTAACGTGATTGGCCGAATCAGACACTGTTCGAATAATTTGTGTTTACAGTGCTGTAGTGTGATATGCGATTAAAATGAGGCTTTGAAGACCATTTATTTTGAAAATGATTCCATCAATCGTGGCAGGGAATCTTTTTGTACAATATAACTAGTATTGTTCCTGTGTATTGCAATAAATCTACCTTGGTACAGTAGTGTCCATTCAAGTGATCTGGCAGGTGTCCGACAAAATTTTCCACTGTGGAAAATTTTGTCAGGTGGCCACTGCGTTAAGTGAGTAAGATCAAATTTAACAATCCAGTTTATCTGGTTATAATTTAAATTTGCCCAAGTTTTATTGAAGTGATTCTTACTTTGAAAACAAAATCTCAAACTTATTAATTTTTTGTACTCTCAAGCCTGCGAAATACCGTATCTTCTGTCTGAGGGGACGCGATTTTCAAAATTTCCTTTTGAATCCTCGCAGCTCTCCGCTTTGATAATCTTTCGGAGGGCATAAATCATTTTGGTTGTATTCCTTTATCATCATATCGTCTGGGGCTATCAGAAGTCAAAAAGCGAAATTTCCGAAATTTTCCTTCCAAGGCAAGGAATTGATAAGCCTTTAAGCTTTCTTGTTAACTTTACAAAAAATGATTTAACCCCGTAAAGCTTGCTGGATGAGTTTAAGAATCTAAGCAGAAAAAATCAATGACATGACTAAATTAGGTGACTTTTTCTTAGATGGGTGTCTTTCAAAGCGGGGTTGCACTGTATATACTCATGTATTTGATGTTTTTGCCCATAACAAGTTAATTTTAAAATCCCGACTATACACACAGGGAGCAAGTTCACCTATTCTTAAGTGGTATTGATCAAACGCGGAGGTCTCCATTACAGGCAAAAGCTGACAAAGTGTTGTATCGATTAGTACTATACAAAAAACCTATGTGTGCCAATTGTATCCATAAATCCATTCAATTCGAAAGAGTTGTGTCTGGTTTGTTCTGCCTTTTCAGACAGTACCTTTTAAATGATGATCATACTTAAATAAAAACCTGGGTACTTTTCACTTGGAATACTTTAATATCTTCAGAATTCTAAAGGGTAAAATAAAGGACCAAAATAATGAATTCGGAGTGAAAAGTCTAAAATGAAAAAGATCCATTCTCATTCTTCTTTAATTCCTTGCCGTAGGCAGGCAAATAATGCATGCAATGGCGTGTGTGTGTGTGTGCGTGTGAGTGTGTGTGTGCGTGTGAGTGTGTGTGTGTGTGTGGGTGGGTTCGTCTTTGTGTAAAACAGAGGACCTAAACAATAGACTTCCAGGTCCTCGGTAGTAAATTCAAAAGATTTCTCAAGTCCACGGTTGTCTAACAATAGACAGTCTATTGTGAAGGTTAGGGTTAAGTAAGCAGACACAATGGAGATAACAATGAAGTCCTCAGTTGTGTGTAAAAACACGACTGTTTTTGTGGGTGTGTGTGTGTGCGTGTGTGTGTCTTTGGTGTGAGTGTGTGTGCACGTATGTGTGTCAGGGTGAGTGTGTCAACGTTACTGCTTGTAAACACGATATCTCAAGACAGGGAGATCCGACGTTTTTTGGTGTATAGATTTTGGCATAGAAGATTTGGTACGGTATATCTTTGGTACATAATTTTTTCATTTACAAACGAATGCCCTCGCTGTTTTTGTTGGCGCAACGGTTTAAGGTCACTTAAGGTCACAGATTACTGCCCTATAGGCGAATCCGATAAGCGCTTGTTCTAAGTAATATAGACAGCCATTAGTGGGTTCTATCAGCCTTAAATCGTCTTCACTTGGGAAGGTGACAAGGTATTTCTTTCTTTGTCAAGGAACTTTACAGTCTGGTAGCACCCATTTCACACATACTACCTATATGCCATTGACACAGTTGAATATTTAATGGAAAAGTTAATACATTTTTTATTTTTCTTTCACAGTAATTTCAAAAAAGGACCTCTACGCTTCGGCTGCGACAAAGATCTCTATCGAAGAACTGTTCCTGAATCCAAATGCAAAACCGATTTCTTTATACAAAGCAAAAACAACAAACGATCCGGTATGGGTTTTCTTTTAAGTATAATGAACAGAAATTCACTTTAAACTTTAATAACCAGATATTTCGGTTCTACCGAGCAGAATGTCATCTATAGCGAGTATTGTTAAGTGATTAAAGGGACAAACTAAGAAAAAATGGGGGACGCTACGTACAAAAAAATGGGGGACGCTACGTACAAATTTTTGCATGGAAAGTTCTGGTTTTCTTGAAGTCACTTGTGATCGCGATCCGCTGAAGAAAGTGAAGGTGTTACGTATGCAAACTTCGCTAAGAGCACACAGTGATGTATACTGTATGCAGTAGAGCAACTGGTTTCCTTGTCCTTTCTGCTCATCGACCCTTTTTCACCAACTGTGGTTAAAATATGTGAAATTTACCCCAAGTTTACACACTTTTAGAGTAAAGTTTTACCGAAAAGAGTGGAATTCCCTCCAACTGAGCAATGTTTCACTCTTGATTGAGTAACCAATTAAATTGACCATCCTTGTATAGAGTGATTCCTGGGGGCATTCGTTAAACTGTTAAAGAGTTATTTTCACCCTTTTGAAGCTCATTTCACTATTCCAGGAGTAAAATACTTATTCTAATGGAGTAAATTCACACCTTCTACTCTTTTAGAAAGTGTCTAATCCCGCCCTTTTGTTTTTAGAGCGTACAAATGTGGTTAGGCAACCTGCTTTCCTCCATTTTTATAAAAAAATATTACAAAGTACGATAAAAGTGCAGCACGGGCATATTTTGAATAAAAACATATTTTTCCAGCTGTTGTGGGCGTGCTCGCTGCCTTGGATTGCATAAAAGTTGAGAGGGCTCCACTTTTGGTGACAAACTCTTGAAAAGTTGAAGGACTCGTGAATACGCTAATTGAGGTGTCTGCCGTTTGGGGTATGACAGATGTCTTTCTCTCGGAGTGGGAAGTCGGGGAGTGATAAAATATTATGTTTAAAAAAGATCATTTAGCAATATCTCACATAAATTTATGAAGAGAAACTGATTGTTTTAACTCGGATTGCAATATGTAACATCTAAAATATAATGAAAGATACTTCGAAGAGAATACAAACAAAATACTGAATCATTGTAAACACAAATTAGTCAAGTGGTGTCTGAATTGGCTAATCACGTTAGTCACTCATATTTGACTAATTTGTGATATTTTCTGACTAATTTCGTAGTAGTTGACTGAACACTATGAGTCAGCTTTTAAATTAAGCAAGGAGGTTTAATTTAAAGAAACTACCGGTAATTCAGCTGGGTCAAATAATAGTCGAATATTAGTCAGTATTGCTGACTAACGTGATAATCGCTCCAGGCACTATTTGACTAATTTGTGTTTAAACGTGATGGGACTAAATGCTTTCACGTGGGACTCATAGGGGAGGGGGAAAATGTGTATAGTTGTATAAGTGCAATGGCAATTTTGAACTTAAGGGGATTAAAAACACGTCATCCATTCCCAACTGAAGCATTTCTACAGGTGGAAATAAAATGTTTTCAGTTTGAAGCATTTTGCATAGTTTCCCCCTCATTTTGCATTTTAAGCTATGTTTCAAACTTGAAGCTATGCTTCAACCATTCCTCGCACCATCTACATTTTGGAAGGTGTCAACCATGACATTGATCACTACCAGGCACCATTTCGCATATTAATCTCTCTTAAAAAGGAAAGGTTTTGTCTGGCCACACACCACAAATTCTGAACAACTAGTTGTACTATAGTTGCTTGCAATTGTTGCTACTCCCACTGTCCGGTGTCGTCAACCAAAAACGGCAACGTAAGGACTATGACGTAAGTAAGGTGGCAGAACAAATGTAGTAAAGGTCTGATTCTCACTCTACTGATAGGGTTATAGTCTTATGCAAGAATTTACGAAAAAAGACGTTACTACGTACAATTCCGTAACATCCAACGCGTTGATAGATGGCTTAACTGCACTTTCACTTTACAGGCTCAAAGTAAAAGAAAATGTGCAAGACGCACATTTTTTTTTTTTTCAGTGCAAATAGGGGCTAATTTTAGAAGTTGCCTGAACTGCTGAAACAGATTTTCCATCAGCTGTTTCGGCTTTGATGTGAACACACTTTTACGCCCAGAATACTGTTAAACTGCTGTGGGTTTGGAGTCTTCTGTGTCTTGACATGTCAACCTCTTACTTAACCTATTATACGTAATTCTTTTTGTTTTTCTTATTTAGACTGATATTGACCCGGAGGCAAAGCAAAAAAAGGTAGCCGAATTTAATCACCGACTGGGTAAGAAATGCGAGAATTTGGATTTGACGTCACGATATAACTCAACTGTGGCCATGCAAAACCTCGTCAAAAAACTCCGACACGTCTTTGTCGTGGATAATCACAAGCTTTTGTTCTGTTACGTTCCGAAAGTTGCGTGCACTAATTGGAAACGACTGTTGCTTATTCTAAAAGGTGTGCTCGACCCGGAGAGCAATACAGACCACATGAAAATTCACATATCCGCTGACTCAAACCTACCCACACTTTCCTCGTTTCCTTTCGAACAAGCTATGTTTCGCCTTCAAAATTATTCCAAAATTATGTTCGTGAGGGAGCCATTTACACGTTTGCTGTCAGCTTACAGGGACAAACTGGAAACAACGGGGAGGATAGATTCCGTCAGATTTCGTAAAGATTTTGGTGCAAAAATGAAAAACATCCACGTGGTCAAGGGAACAGAATTTGACGTATCATTTTACGATTTTGCTTCTTATCTAGCAGATCCCAAAAATGAATTGAATAAATATGAAGACGAACACTGGAGTCCAATTTTCAATCTCTGCCAGCCTTGCGCAGTTAAGTATGATTTCATAGGAAAAATGGAAAATTTGAAAAATGATACGATATACGTCTTGACGAAGGTAGCGCAATCTGAAATAAATTTAAAACTTCTAAATTCAACAAATTTTACCAACAGTTCCGGCGTGGAACTCCTCCACCGATACTATTCACGGATTCCCGCGCAAACTGTGAGGGATTTGTATAAGAAGTATAGACTCGATTTTGAATTATTTGAATACCCATTTCCGTGGTTCGCCATAGACGATTTCTACTTCAGTCACCAAAAGTAGCGATCGGAATTGATTGGTAATCACTTACGAGTTATCAAGAACAACTTATGAAGACGATGCCGACCAGTTTCGGTTTTGTAGGTGTGATTGTGACGCTGTTTGTAATCACATGATAAGAATGTCTCACTATTTTTATCTTTTGTGCGGAGATGTTTGGTGTTGGGAGACAGAAATTTATCGTTTTGTTGTTAGTCAAAGGTCTTTTGAGGCCACCAGAGGTCAAATTTCGAAAACTTTGTAATCACGATATCTTAAACTGGAGTTAGAAAATTAATGACACTCTTATGTAAGATACTACTGAACTCTATTGTCTTCGTTAGGCCTTTTTGTCAAAGGTAAGTTGAGGTCAAATGAGGCAAAACTGCGATAACTCTTTGAAAACAACTTGCAAACACGATATCTCTAGCTTGCAATGACCAACACTTTTTTATGTTAATAGGGCAAAGATCAAGTAAGGCTGCTGAAGGTAAAAGTGTGAAAACTTCCTAAATGATTGTTATATATCATATATTTCGAACTGACTAACGATGATAGACTCGTTTTGTAAGTGTTTTATGTATTTGCTGACTTTTTCTTTTGATGGAGGCCAAGATTCATTTTAGGTCACTACTGTTAAACTGTAAAGCCTCATCATTAACTTCAATCTTCATTTTCCGCCAACTAACGATTTCAAAATTTGCTATTAACTGAATATATCTTGGACTACTGAAAAAAGGTAAAACGAAAAGTTTTGGTCCCTTCAAGACGTGGGTCCATTAATGTTCAAAATGCCGACTTTTATAAGAATTCTCAATCGGACCGTCATCTTGGGGTGCCCAGAGGTCAAAAAGTAGGATTTCTCACGAATGCCCATGACCATCATGTGGGGTCGCCAGAGGTCATAAAGCAAAATTTCCCAAGGATTCCCAAGATAGGGCAAGGAATCACTGAATCTTTAGACTTTCTGTAAGGTTTGCACGTTTGTGATCTGAGTAAGCCACCTTAATTCAATATGGATGGTAAATGATGGACGGGCACAATTTTCCGTTTGTAGGACTGTTCCATAAGCAAAAATTTGAGAGGAAAGTTGTGGGGACTGTGGAGTGGGTGGGAGGCCAATGGGGAATGATGGACCCCTAAGATAAAAGGTATTGGAAGATACATTGTAGGTCCACGGGAGATATGAAAATAGTAGGGATACATATTTCCCACCCACCCAAGGGAATACTTCCTTTTGACAAATCCGAACAGCGCTTGTGTTTATTGACTGTAGGTAGCCATTAGTGAGGTCCATCAGCCTTAGATCGTCTTCATTTATTGTTTACATGAAGTTAAAACCCTCACATACAGTGAAATTGAAACAATCAAGAGGTGTTCTAGAGTACAACCATTCATGGTATACGTAAGCAAGGAAACTGAAAGATTAGAGGTTATAGACCCCACTTATGGCGGACTTAAATCAGACCATCTTTTGCTGTGGAAGCCTTCTGATTGCCAGCCTCGAAACAAACCAATCAGTCGGACCAGATCCGAGATATTTCATTTTTTTTAAAGGGAACAATGGTAAAGTTCCTCCTTTTGGCATTCTTGTGCATACTGAACACACCGATAAGACTTTACCTGAGAATGAATCAGGATTTTTGAGATATTGATGCAAACACGGACGCAGGTAGGGACTATCCAGGATTGTTAAAGGGGCTTGGCTTGTAGAGATTGCAGTCCTGAGAGTTAAATGCAGTTATCTTACAACACAACGCTCTGCAAAAGTGGGAGGGGAGGAGCCTGACCCTGTCGGCCCTTTTGTCACAAATACACAGAATTTAGTCCCTACTGAGTGTTAACAATACCGGGTAAGATAACGAAATATCATTTGATTTGAGTGCCTTCTAACTTGTTTTTTAAATTTTTCCCGAATAACTAGTGATCAAGTGTCTTTCAATTCACATAAGTATTACTTAGCATTGTCATTAGGAAACTCAAATTCCTGACACCATATATTGTAATTAACGAAAGTTTTTTTGTCTTTCAATAATATTTAACGGGTATCCATGTAACACCTAGTGCAATCAAGCATTTGAATCTATAGCTAATTAAGCATCTTGATGATATCATTATGATTATGAGTTAACGTAACTTGAGGAGATCCGTCATTTCATGAAAATAAAAAAAAAAAAAAAAAAAAAAAAAAACTATGCTGGATTCCGGATGACGTTTTTTTGTTCATCTCGCAGCAATTAATGTTCCACAGAAAAGTTGTGAGAGAGTAGTTATACGCAAAAGGATGGCCACGGTCCCCTTCCTTTTTATATACGCAGCTCCTCGCATAATCTTTTTTAATTACCGAGTATTTTCAGTCAAGTTTACGTTCCCGGCAACCAAGTGACTGAAGTGAGTGTATAAGTATGATTCAGGATGAGAAATATCGCACATGGAAGAATATGATGATTTTCGGGTTCGTTTAGCCGTTAGGCCGCGTCTGCATAGAGTACATGGTATACGCGACACGCTACACGCTACACACATGTAGCGAGCACAAGGTTACAATTCTTCGCCAAGTCCTTCTTGTTTACGATACGATTTCTTCACGAGCACGTGAAGAGAGTGAATCAAAAGACTTTCAGAGCCGCAGAGTACCAAGACGCAAACTTATGTCTGGTGAACAGGCCGGTGATGAGCCAATTACTGGCCCAAATGCAAAATTTAACTGTGTTTTTCAGAATTTACGATGTTCTATTCGTGAATTGCATTCACGTTTCGAAGATTTCCAAACGTCTGTAATTCCCTTCAAATGTTTTATGCCTTGGCAAAATTTTGGTGACACCGAGGCTTTTCAACACCATGTATCCAAGAATAAAGGTGATATTTATCAAAATCTTGCAAAGGCTCAATTTAATCAACTTTGTACATTCTATATAAAAGCACACAAGAAATAAATGGAAACCCTCCGAAGTCTGTTTCTGATATGTTGCAGTTGATTAAGAAATGGGATATAAACAATGCCTATCCAGTACTGACGACTCTGTATAGAATATTAGGCTTCACTGTAGTGTCCTCAGCCACGAGTGTTATCTAAGGTCCACTTTATCGGATGAAAGACTTTCCTCTCATGCTCTCCACAGCATAGAACGCGACATTTCTGAGAGTATTGACTTTGATCCAGTCATCGACACATTCAGTTAAATGACCATCCGACGAATGGAACTTAAGTATAGCACAACTCATGCAAGGAGACCTATCCTGTGTACGAACATTAAACGTGTATCTTTACCTACAACGCTTAAAAAATTATTTTGATGTTATATATCAGATATATTAGTCATGTTGACATATTGTTAAGTTCGTGTAAATTTTTCATTTTGCCTGAAGACATGTACGTGTTAACAATTTGCATGAATTTTGCATGCATTTACGATGTGAAAAGTTATCAAAATTATATTCAGATGGTGGTGGTGGTGGGGGGGGGGGATGGGGGGCGGGGGTAGCGGTCCACAACACAACTGACGTAGCGTCCTTCATTTCAACAGCTCAACTATTGAGTACAGGATAGGGAAAGCTTTCAGATTTTTGCCCACCCCCGGACAGTCAGGTCTGGTTACGCCACTGCTGATGGAGTGACAGTTCAAAAAGTCTGGCTTACTTACTCATATGAATACGGATATTGGCTATAACTAATTAAAATAAACAAAAGTCAATCTGGGAAGGGAATGCGACATGGGCCTAGTATTTGAAAACTGGTAAAAATTGTCACTGTTTAGTACAATGATTTTACTATCTGGATGAATTGTTTAATACAGATTTGAATCTGTAACATCCATCTTCAATAATTGGTAACATTTGTCAAATTCCTAGCTTACATATGTTACGAAAAACTGTTGTTTGTGACACACCAACAGAAACCTTTTTGAATTTACATGTGGTGTCACCCAGTCACAATTGACCAAGTTACAGTATTGTAAGTTGTTACTCCCAAATCCTTGAAAAATATCACAGAAATTCAGAAATCACCTGACTTGATGTAACCTATGAAAAATGGAAAGGATTCATCAAACAACAAAACAGGGGTAATGATTCATTAGAGAATCCAGATCCTTCAAACCTTGACAAATTTATCCTGTACTTGAAGTACTTGGTGTTGCACAACTGACAAAAAGCAACGTTGCTGTAGATTACATGGTCTAGCGACCGCCTATCGTTTTCAGCGGTTTCGTATTGTTGTTAAATGGCTAAGTCTTTACGCTATTGGCCAAGTTATGACGTCCACTTTCATGGTACATAATTCTCTAATGTTGTTGCGTGTTGTTCGATGTTGAACGGGACATCTAAATAAAATACGTCCACGCTTTCCAAAATTGGTTCAGTTTATCTCTTTCTTTTCCACTAGAAAGCTTCAATGTTTATTTACTCTCTCGACTGAGATCACTCGCTTTACACTTAAATGTAAACACAAATAAGCACGGTAGTAGAAAGTACAAAGTAAAAAATTGAAAATAGGTCAATTCTGAAAGCTCACCTAAAGCCGCAAAAAGTCATACCATGGTAACCAACAACTTTTGCACCCTATATTCATATTTTTCTTAAAACGTAATTGATGTAAAAGGAAATAAATCTTTAAGAAATAATGTCTACAGACCAGCAGGGGACGGAGTGGGCCTACAATTTGCTCCCTCAAAAAATGTACCCCTTTTAGTCAATGTCACAAGGGCCCCCTGAATACTCCCTTGTAAGCTTGTGTAGGGATCATTTTTAAAAAACTCCAGATTGATACTCTCTGGAACAATCAAAACCCAACAACTGACTCAAAAGAACACTCTGACACCCAACGTTAATGGTAAGACCAAAAGTTTATATTTCAAGAAGTAACTTAAAACGTGCTTGACTTTTGCACAAAATATCTAGAAACTGATGATAGAAAAATAAATTTAAATCGAAGCTCAAGTCTATCTCTCTCGATATAGATACATCTCTGCACCTCGTTACTCCTTTTCCGTGATTAGTTTAATGCCTGAGCCTTAACACACACACACACACACACACACACATTGAATCTACACCCACAAACTCACATCTCACACGTGCACACAAAAATGGCCAAAATACCTCACACCTCACAGCATACGTAAACAAACCCTGGTCCTTGTCTGGTTCTTAAATCCCCTGCAAATTCCGCCGGTTGACCTCGGCAGTATCGCTGTTGCTGTGATTTCTGTGGCTCTTCCCCACGGGCTCTACAAGTATCGGCCTCAGACACCCGATCCAATAAGTTGACGATGTAGTGGCACTCGGTATCTCACGCTTTACCTGTCATGTCCCTCAGTGGTACATCCCAGTAGAAATCTCCACGCCCCTGACTTGATTTCAACGCTCAGTCTACAAGGTGGAAACAATGGCCCTCAGCGGCCCACGTCCCAGTAGGTGGCATCAACGCCTACACCGCGCACACTCGCGAACAGAACTGGGGAACAGAATCAGTTATCCTCGGGAACGAACCAAATGAACCAAACCTGAAAACAGAAACCGGAAACCGATAACCAAAAGCTGGACCCTAGGGATAGAATACCAGAACGTTATTAGTTTGAGTTGAAACACTTCTCGAGTGATTACGTCCCCTTGTTCTACTGCAGCTGAAAATTGAATTAAATACCTATAATTTGGTCAGTTTGACTAATATCTTTAGTTTACACACTTCTATGTTTGGAGGCAAACATGACCTACAGACAAAATATGAGCTAACTTGTGATATTTTCCCGATTTACTAGACGGTTCTAGCATAAAATACTCCGTTCCCAAAAACATTTCCAACCAATATAATTTAAAACACAATTTAAAACTCTGGTAGACACTCCAAAACAAACTAAAAGAATTTTTAATATTAATACATCTCATATCGGAATTCCTGATGTTCTCTATATCAACGCCTCAAGTCAAGTTACTCAAACCGCGCCATATTTGGCAGACTTTTTAGAACCCTCGGGCGATTACGAGGCATGCATAAATTAGCATTAAAGCTTATATAGACGAATCCGATTAGCGGTTGTTTTTAGTGACTGTAGAGCGCCATTAGTGGGGTCCATCAGCCTAAAACCGTCTTTATCTATTATTTACATGAATTTCAAACCCTCATACTTAGTGAACTTAAAAAAATTAGGATACAAATTAGTGTACAACCATCGATGATAGAGGTAAGCAAGGAAATCAAAAGATTTAAAGGTGATGGACCCCAGTTATGGCCGACTGAAATCAGACCATCACTTGCTGTCCGGATTCGTGTATAGGTAAAACAACAAGGTGGCACATCAAGTCAGGTGCAATGAATTCCATAGCAGGTGATAGCTTGTTTGGAACGCCACCTGTGACAACTACTTCAAACACTAAATAAAACATAAAGTCATAATTGCTGCCTTATCTTACCAAAACAGTTTCATTAACATTTTTATTCATTTTAACATTCTCGAAACAGGAGTGGCGATAATAATGGACAGTGCACACAGCAATGTTCTACAGTATCTAAGAGGTAGTAACACTGACATAAAAATAACAATGATCAGATTCTACGATGGATAATTTTCAAGATTAACGTTTGTTGGAATAAGACAACGAATAACTCTGTATTAGAACGATAAGAACCCATTTTTTCACGCCATTAAAGAAAAAAAATCTGTCACTGAAGAGCAGGGACTAATGATTTAATGACGGCCTTCAACTAAATTTACCCATAAATTTCATTGCAGTGGCGTCACCAAGAGGGGGAACTTTTCTCCCTGAAAAAATCTTGTGCCCCCGGGTGCCCCCACGCCCAACTGAGATTTGAGATTTTACAAAAAAATGATATGGATATGTCTTCTAGAGTCAGCGTATGACTACGATTTTTTAGGAGTTGATTCTACTTTTGACAAGAAAAGGCAGTGATTTTCACGTTCTTTAAATGAGCTTAAATATCGCAAAACCAGACTTCAAAATCCCATTTTCAGCTGTCTGAGAGTTGCAATTTTCCAAAATTATCTGTACACTTCCGACTACACCAATTGAACGTGACGCACAGCTCTGGTAGCCGTTCAGGAAGGATTAGGCCTACATCTTCTCTATAAGAGAAACACATTTAACTCCCCAATCAACTGCTTTCCCATCGCGCTCTAGTTAAGCGTCCCTTCTTCAAAATGTCAGCTGGGTCCGCTCTTGATAGTGGTTTCACTTGATTTGTTAGCAATAAAATCTTATTTGAAGTTGCCAGACTGGAAGTAGTTTGTAGACAAGTGTAAGGACATTAGAATTACCCTTAAAGGTAGTGTGACATAAAATGACAAAATTGGGTATTGGATGTAAAAAGCATTAAAAACCATGAGATTAGCCACAATGTCCATCAAAATCCATCAAAAATTGACCTTTTAACATAACAATTTCTGATTTTCACTAACCATTAGTAAATATGAGCTCAATATGCAAATCTTGTGATGTCATGGGAGAGACATACCATGTATGGCTAATTTTATCCTTTGTTTTACAATCTTCATTTCAAGGAGAGTTGTAACATTGTTTCTCCTGGGGGTTTTATTTTGGAAGTTTAATTTGTGTCCTTGCAAATCATTAGTATCAATTACCAAACATGAACTATCTGATGAGTAATTAAGCGATAATTTATATAGGGCTAACAAAAGAAATATCAACACTATGCACCACTTCACATCATTATTTTTGCATAAGCAACAATTTTTTCAGAAACATTGGTACTTTGAAGACGTTTATCTGGAGAACCGTTAAAGATATTGAAATAATTCCAACGGAGTTTTCCTTAGAACAGTTTACTCCATAACTTCCAAGTAAAGTCAGGTCAATTTGCTGACGTGTCACACTGCCTTTAAATTACGACGTTAATGCCTCACAAACACAAACCCAGGAGCTTCCAGCTGAGGGGTTCCTCCGGCGTCATGAGCGGAATCTACAATCTTCGACGAAATTGTTGGATACTTTTCATATTATTCGTCAATTTCAGTTGTAGTAGGCTAACATGAAACCCCCGTTCCCCTCACAATGTTGAGTCAAGAAGAATGGCTTTTTGCCGTGAACAGCATAACGGAGGTCAACATTGGAAGGGGTGTGGGGTGTCCCAACAGGTTTTGTCCACGATTGTAGCAGTTCCCCCTGCAAAACTGTCTGCCCCCAGCATTTCCCGCTATAATGAAATGTTTGATAACGCCACTGCTTCATTGCACAATAAGAGTTATTTACAGGATCTAAAATCGGTATTGAGGGCACTCAAAGAATTCCTTCCACACTACAGTTTAATGCCCTGTGGTGGATTTGAAGGATGCTTGAACGTAGATTACAATCAGACAATTGAACTGAAAATATTCGAAGTTGTTAAAATACCCTTGTTTGAGATTAAATCATTATATAGAAAATGTCTTTTGAGATCTATGTCTTTTAATGTTTGTAAAATACAGGATTCCTTGTAATATTTTTTTTCAAAATATTGTTCAATTCGGCTGGAGAAGAATAACGTGTTTGTCAAGCTGTCAAGAGAAAAAGAACGAACAAGCTTTACAGCGCAACCATGAAAGGCGTAGGAAGTAGATTTGAAATACTATCACCAGCTTTTTGGAAAAAATAATCACCTCTTTTAACATATCCACTGTAGAAGACCCGTACGGCAATAAGCATATAATAATATGCCCTTGGACATTTTTCCATTTTTGCTGTCAAAGAGCCGAGCCATAGAAATGTAAAATTTTAGAGAATTGATGTGCTTGAAAATATATATCATTTTCAGAACGCCATCAGATAAGCCTCCATAATCAGACATCCCTTTTCTGGTAATACCATCAGGTATATTTTTCCACATAAAATTAAAAACTGGCGAATTTACATCATTCCAAAATTATTTGGGGGGGATCAGGAAGAGAAAGTAAATAATAGTTTAAATGAGTCAAAATAATTGATTTTAATATGGTTGTTAGTTCTAACTTAGAAATATTTGTCTTCGACCAAATATATGTTTTAGTAAAACAGTATTAATTCGACTGGTAACATATAGGCAGATGCAATTTTGTAAGAAACATTCAACAACTCAATAAGTATCCACTTATTAAAACTATTTCTAGGTTTATCACCCTTTGGTATGGTAGTTATCAGTGTTGTAGTGTGAGTACAGGACCATGAGTACGAGTACGGGTACGGGTACGGAATCTTGTACTCGAGTACGGGTACGAGTACGGGTACGGGTGCGGGTACTACAACACTGGTAGTTATTACACCACTGGGTAGAGGAAAGCAAGCAGTTTCCATATTCAAAATCACCAAAACTCCCTGCTTTGGGAGTCTATGAGTGATGTACTTACCTCCTATTGACATATGTAACCATTATTGCCCGCAATAACTGTCTGGCAAAAAGCTAACTAGCACCGTGGTAACCCCTACCTACTGAGGGCGCCTGCCACTTAAGGTCGTCCTTCAGCATTTTTGCTGAAAACCCCGTGGCTAGAGCCACAATTTTCCAAGGGGCCCGCCCCCACACTCCCCAATCCCAATCCGTAAAGCCTATAGAGACAACTAAACGTAGATGAAACTGAACGACTATCTCACCTTATAAAAAGTCGGGAGGCTCCAGCGTCTAAATCTGCATGGCAAGTATTAGTTGGTTAGGAGGAGTCTCGTTTGGTGATGAGTGTCCTTGTCGGCAATTGAGGGTTGGACTGAGGGGCCGGGCCATCGCCGGCCCTGGGTGGGAGGTGGGGTGTAAATAGGAGGTAAGTACATCACTCATAGACTCCCAAACCAGCGAGTTTTGGTGAGTCTATTTCGCTCTTACTTACCTCCTATTTACATATGTAATCAGATTAGCACCGTGTGAGACGGCGACGGTCCGACACCCCCAGGACAGCCCTCGCGAAGGCGCCGACCTCGGAGACCACGTCGGTTAAGTAGCTGGCGACAAATGTTGATGGAGTCTTCCATGCAGTTGCTTTCATGATATCATTGAGTGAGATTCCCTTAAACCAGGCTATGGACGTGGCATGGGCCCTGAGTTGATGAGCGTGGACAGGCTCTTCTGGTTCTGAAAATGGTGAAATTAAATTGACCAGCCATCTGGCAAGAGTGTCCTTGGCGGCAGCGTTGTAAGGTTGTCTTGGAATAAGAAATAGTTTTTCACAACGTCGGATTTCTTTGGTCCTCTCAAGGTACCATTTCAGGGCTCTAACTGGACAGACTTTCCTATCTTCTGGAACTGAGGAGGACGACGAGATACTCGGGAGGTAGATCTCCCCTGGAGTAAAAGAGACATTCTTAGTCAGGAAACGAGGATCTGGGATAAGGCAGACACCGGCATTACTAAACCTGATAAACCCCTTCCCCGTTGTCAAGGCATGAAGTTCACTACTTCTTCTAGCGAAGGCTGGGGCAACAAGGAAGGGGGTTTTGTAAGTTAACAACTCCAAAGTAGCATTGTGCATTGGCTCGTATGATGGCTCGGATAAGGAGGTTAGCACATCGTTGATGGACCATGATGGGTATAAGTTCTTTCTGGGCGGTCTTTGATTGAACGTCCCCTTCAGGAGTTGAGAAATAGCAATGTTAGAACCGACACTTGAGCCACCCGGGAAGGGAAACCTTTATGTATAGATGCAATCGCTGAACGGTAGTTTCTGATCGTTGCAACTTGTTTCCCTCCGTTAAAAAATGCCAATAAGAAGTCTGCTATGTCCTTAACTGATGCCTCCAAGGGATCGAGATTCTTTTCTGAGGCCCATTCCCTGAATTTGGCCAATCTAGAAACGTAAGTTGACAGGGTGGAGCGTCTCCTAGATTGTGAGGCAATTGACGCAGCTTCTCGTGAAAGGCCTTCACCAGCAAGGCGTTGTTTGATAATTTCCAGGCTGACAAGCGGATGTGGTGGAGGCGTTGGTGTAGGATCCTACCCTTGTCTTGGGAGAGAAGCTCCGGATGATGAGGGAATCTGAACGGGAGATCGATTAGCATCCTCAACAGGGTCGGAAACCAAGGTTGGTTCGGCCAGAATGGAGCTATCAGGAGGAGTGTCGCATTGGATTGACTGAGTTTGCTGAGAACCCGTTGGATCAGACACCACGAAGGGAAGGCAAACAGATATAGATCGTCCCACTGGATGGCCAGTGCGTCTATTGTCCAGGCTTCCGGGTGGAAATACCTCGTGCAGAAGAGCGGGAGTTTGTAGTTGACCGGAGAAGCGGAGAGGTCCACTTCCGGCTTCCCGAAGACATGGAAGACTTTGTTGGCCCAGGTTTGGGACCAAGACCACTCTGTTTCTACTAGGTGCCCCTGGATAGGGCGTCGGCCATGGAGTTGTTCTCCCCTGCTAGGTGGGAGGGTTTGATCAGTATGTTGAAGCCGAGGCATAGGTGAAGAAGCTCCCAAGTCTTGTGGCAGAGGATCTTCGACTTGGTTCCGCCCTGGCGGTTTATGTAGGCGACCGTTGTGGAGTTGTCGCATAGAATCGAGACTTGATGGTTCATCAGCTTGGGACCCCAGATCTGAATCGCGTGGTGGATTGCCATGAGTTCCAAGACGTTGATATGGACGGATGATGTTTCCGGAGACCATTCGCCTGAAAGAGTCTCTGACTTCCAGACCGCTCCCCATCCTGTTAGAGAGGCATCTGTCGTAATTGTGGAAGCCGGTCTGTGTTCCCTGATGCTTCTCCCGAGGGCTAAATTGTGTGGGACAGTCCACCATCGAAGATGAACCCGGACCGCGGGAGTTACTGGAGCCTTCTTGGTTAGGAGATTCCGAGACGGGGAGAAGTGATCGAGAAGGTGTATCTGGATTGGTCTCATGAATAACCGGCAGGAGAGAACCACATCTACCATACTGGCCATCAGCCCGAGGACACGGAGCCAGGATCTCGCCGGAACTCTTCGTTGGGAGATGAGGGACAAGGATGTGTCTCGAAGAACTTAAACTCTTTGTGGAGATGGACAAACACGGCCGGCCTTGAGGTCTAGGACGGCGCCAAGATATGTGATCGTCTGGCTTGGAGTGAGGGAAGACTTTTCCTGCCTTACTACCCATCCCAAGTCCTCCTGAAGAGATACGGTGTAATTGGTAATATCTGCCGTCTCTTGAGTGGAGTGGCCGACCAGAAGTCAATCGTCCAGGTAGGCGAAAACTAGAGTGCCTTTTCTTCGGAGGAAAGCCAGGACGGTTTTTGTTACCCTCGTGAAAACCCAAGGAGCTGTTGACAGGCCGAAAGGAAGTGCCCTGAAGCAGTAATAGACTCCCTTGTAACGGAACGCCAGGAACCTGTGGTATGCTTGGTGAATCGGTATGTGCAGGTAGGCATCCTTTAGGTCGATTGAGGTGGCCCAAAGATTCTGATCGAGGGAAAGACGAAATGTGGCCAAGGTTTCCATTCTGAACCTCCGTGGTCGGATGAAGGCTTTGTTGAGGGGTTTTAGGTTGATTATGGGTCAATGAGAGGTACAGATTTTGGCTGGAGCCTTTTACTACGTAGATCGCTCTTTTCTGCAAGATGCCTGAAATCTCTTTTTCGAGAGCACGGAGTTGTTCTTTTGATTTCGGAGTTGGAGTCGTTTTGAAGAGGCCTCCTGATGGAGGATCGCTGTTAAACTCTATTTTGTATCCTTCAGTGATTGTTCGCCGGACCCATGGATCCGGATCGAGAATCTCCCAGATGTTTGCAAACTGTAGAAGTCTCCCCCTTCCGATGGGAGTTTGTCGGTAGGGTGGGCATCCTTAGGGTCTCGTAGAACGGCCCGAGCCTCTGGGGGGAACCTCGGTAGTAACCTCTGAAGGAACGGCGACCAGAGAACGAGGAAGATGGGTCAGCTGAACCCTTTGATGAGGACTGTGGGCGATAACTTCCTCTGGCGAATTGAGGCGAAGAGGACGGTCGACGGGTCGGGAACCCAGCTTGTCTTGGTCGGCGGCTAGAAGTCCCTTTTGAGGATCTGGGAGGTCTTGGAGGAGGCTTACTGAAGTTGAATTCAGCCTTGTTCATGTCCTTCTTTCGTTTGATTTCCAAGGCTAACTGATGGTCGAACTTTTCGCCAAATAAGTCCGAGCCTTCGAACGGTAAATCCATAATCCGTTGCTGAATATCCTTAGAGGGCCAATTGATATTGTCCAGGACTAATTCTCTCCTATCTCGGGTGGCCCTAACTGCAACTATGACGAATTAATCAAAAGATACTCTAGCAATTGGGCCAAGTAGGTTAACTAAAGCTCCTGTGTCACTCCTCGGTACTTGATCGGTCCCTGGCTGTCTAAATGATTTAGAGAGTACCTCCGCAAATAGAAGTAGAGCTGAGGAGAATTTCATTCCTATCCTCGCAGCAATGTCAATGTTGTGAAGTGAGGAGTAGGATTTTCTGGTCGTAGTAGAGGAGAAACGGCCTTTCTGGTCCATAGAATTGGAATCCTTGAGTTTATCGACACAGGAGACTGGAAGAGACGGAGCAGCAAAGAAGGCTTGGTAGTCATCGTCCGTCAGCTATACGGAAGTCGGTAGATGGTTTTCTAGGATAAGCTCTCCATTTCTTGGCCTTGGCTTGCGACTCAAAACGGTCGAAACATTCAGAGTCTGGCGGCATGATTGATCTGGAGGGTTTGGCCGGTTTGTTTAGGGAGAGTTTTGACTTCGCTCTGAAAGAGGATTGTTCTGGTTAAGGAGGATAAAAACCTAATTGTCTCCCAATAACTTCCACCGCCTTATCAAAAGCATCACTAGAAAACTCCGTACCCATGATAAGGGTCGTGATCAGAGTCATCAGAGGGATCGTCGTCCTGTAGCTGAAAGGGATTTTCTAGGACATCGCCCTGGTAATTAATATGTTCAGGAAGAGACGGATGGGAAGGCGGATCCTCGGCCTGGTCCGGCTCGGAATGAGAAGTTGCTGGAATAATGGCTGAGCCCCTATCACTACAGGTCGAGTCGACGGATCGTTGGGCTGGCATCGCCGGCCGGGCTTCGGCTTGGCTGGTGGATGAATAACATATACCGGAGATGCGGTCAACTGATTGGGACAGGAGAGCCACGAGCCGGGAAAAGGCTTCTGTCGGAGCATCGGATTCCTGGCGGCGTTTCCTCCTGTTTCTATTGCCACTGGATGAGGAGGAGGACGAGGAAGAGGACCGGCGGCGGTGCTTTCTCTTCTTGGATTTAGATTTTCATTTAGACTTCGAGCGGTGTTTGGTACGGCCTCTCTCGGAAAAACCTTTAAAATCTCTGGGTAGAGCCGTGTGGAATTCTGAAGAGAGAGACAGGCCCGCAGCCACGGTAGGTTGGGCCGGAGTCGGGTCTGGGACCGGGCTGGAAGAGCCGTGGTTATATTTCTGTGGCATGCCATGGAATGGTGCGGGAGCCACGGCTGAACGGACTGGTCTCCGGGTGGCTGGAAGGCCAGGAGCCGGAGTAGAAATTTCCATGGAATCTTCCGGATCTGTATCGGAAACCGCCATGGTATTAGAGCCGGGAGCCGGATGGCTTGGATTTCTGGAGTCAGAGTTAGTATCAGATTAGAGAGTTTGACGGTCCGGGTACAAGGAACCCTCTCATTATTTCCATCCATATTTCCATGATCTGAATGGAGAGTTTGTGGGTCCGGGTACAAGGGACCACTCTCATCATTATTTCCATCCATATTTCCATTCTCTGACTGGAAAGTATAACGGTCCGGGTACAAGGGACCACTCTCCCTATTATTTCCTTCCACGGTTCTGGAATCCAATTAAGGAGTTTTACGGCCTGCATTCATGGAGCCACTGTCACTGTTCTTATTATTATTCCCGGCGGATTTTGAACTTTTGTTGGAACCGCCGGCTTTCTTCCTGCCTGCAGTGGCAGAACCGGCAATTGATTTTCCCTTACTCCTGGATTTCTGGGAAGATGAGCCGTGGCTAGGATTGTCCGTGGATTTAGCCTTGTTTTTCTTTGGAATGGATTTTCCACGGCCTTCAAACCAGTCTTTGCTCAGATCCCATTCTTGGGAAGACCATTCACGGCATACTTGGCATGGTGAATTACTGTTGCACGGCCTGCAAGCCGTGCATAATGGATGTAAATTCCAGGAACTGAACGGCTTGAATCTCTGGCAGGAGGAACATTTCGGACCTGGTAAGATAATTATTAAGGAGAACAAAACAGCCGGGACTAGCAAGCTTAAGGCCTGCCCGGTGAAAATAATATTGCGGATTAACATAGCAAGCATGAACAAGCAAGCCCCAGAAGGGAGCGAGCGAACTACAATAAAATAGCAAAAATAACGTGATTAAAGAAGCATGAACTACGAAGTAATATAAAACGAACCTAGCATGCAAACATGAAAACGCTAAGTACTTAAGAAAACTAACATGGAACATGCAATATGACGTTACTGAACAAACTACGCAATCCCGAAACTGATAATAAAAACGATTCAAGAGGGATAAAAAACCTGGGCTATGGAACGGAACTCCGACCGAAATCTGAAAGAGATACAAAAGGAACGGAACGGAGGCCGAACCACGAACCCCAGGGGGAGCAAAGGGAGGGGGAAGTCTCCGACGAGACTAACACGGGACCCGTGATGCCGCAACAAAATGGCGGCGCAAGACTGGTACCTGTACAAAGTATGTGAGAACTTAGAGGATCGCGCAAGGCGAAAATCCTCGAATGACGCAGGCTTAAAAAATACCACCACAAAGTTCCTAAGAAGAATAGGATACTCATGGTTCGGCAGGGGTCGACGCCGAAGACGTCTCCACAGTGCTTGAGAACGATGTAGGATCGAAGAACTTCTTGAAAACGAAGTAGGAAGCAGTTTTCAACCAGACAATTTCCAAAGGCGTGTTGTTCACGTTGAAGGCAAAATTGCGAAGGAAGACCTTAGGTGGCAGGCGCCCTCAGCGGTACGTGTTACCAAGGTGATAGTAAGTTTTTTGCCAGACAGTTATTGCGGGCAATAAAGGTTACATATGTAATAGGGGGTAAGTAAGAGCGAAATAGACTTTATTTTTCTTTCTAGAGAGTTCCCCAATTCTTTCGAAAAACCTGTAAAATTCGACTCTGAATCCGTCCGAAACAGGGCGATTGTTTATTTTTCATCTTTTGGGCTTAGAACGCCCTTCCAATAGTTCTACTTCACTGTCAGATAAAGTCGCGAAACAATCTAATGAAATATCCCTTAAGTTAACCTTCGATAGCTCGTTTTTCCGTGAACTGTAAAGTGCTGTGTAAAATCCACAAACTTCGTTTTTAGTTTTGTCCGGGGAAAAATTTCCTTGTTGCTCTTGTCTAGTAAATGACTAATTATTTTTGGGCAATATGACGTATTTTCGAAATTTAGAAAAAAATCTAAGGTTTTTCTCCGTCCTCAGTCCACTGCGCTCTTGAACGAACAATACAGACAGTCAAATGATCATCCCTTAAAGGAGAAGTTGACGCAAACATTTAATTTTCACATGTGATAGAGGTACTAAATCTCGCAGTGTGGTGAAATATCCGTTCAAATTAGACATGTATTTCTCGAGATTCCATTAAATGAATTCAGCAGATTTGTGTTTCAAAGTAAGTTTAAGGGTAGCAGAACTTATATTACTTTCGCCTCTGATTAGGGAAAACAAGCCAGTGAGCTACAACTGGAAAAGAGTCCGTGGCCGTCTAGAATTGAACCAATAGGCTGGAAACTGGGCGGTTAAACACCATGTACATATCTAACTAACACACTGACAAGGAATGCTTTGTTTCCCTATGTTTAATTAGACTGTTGTGTCGACCTTGAAGTTAGTAAGAACATGACATGCAGTGGGGGATGCAGAGTTTGTAAAGTTCTTACGCAACTTATGAAATCACATTTAAATAATATGGGATTGTTGTAATCGGCCCTCTAAAGTTTAAAGAAAACCAAAAGACTGCACTTATGTGGGGATATGATATCATATGTGCTTGCGTCAAGTTCACTTTTTGTTGAAAATGTGAAAAGTTTACGTATACCATATCGAATTTCAATGCAAATGTTATCGAAATGCTTAGCGTAAGTACCCTTCCAATATACCAAGCCCAGTTGTGACCTTACACCCTTCTTCCAAGGACTCAAACTCATTATTCAACCTCGGTAGCTCACCTGTGACAGTTTCACAATTAAGATTACGAGCTTCAAGTCTGTGAATCTATCCCTTAATAACGACATGTTCCGTTCTTTTCAATTTCTTTTCTCATTCAATGAATAAGAAATAGCTCTCTCACGTATGATGCATGCAAAGCAAACTTTCAAAGAACACCATGGTCATTGCTAACAAATTATATTTACCTTGTGTAAGTTATTGTTATCATAATTGTATATTATCTATTATATTATTTTCTATTTAGTTAAACAACTATTATATTATGTTATGTTACGTTACGTTACATTACATTACATTATATTATATTTAATTATATCAATAATTTTCTTCTTCATCGTGTGAAAGTAATTGCCATCTTGTTGTTCACATCTTTGTGAATGATATTTATAATACCATGATCTTGAATCATTGTTTTAACGTCTTCAGTGCAAAAAATTGTAATAGCGTTCTGCATTTGTTCTTCAATGCCGGGGGTGACACGGGACACCGCCATGGGGCACCTTTTACCCCCTGCAACCAAATAGTGGGCATTGCATTTTATTGTTGAGAACGGGATAGTTAGTGTTTACTATTAACGTAAATTCCCCCACCATCAGGCGTTATGAATGAGATTGCCATGGATAAAAGTGATCTGAATAAATGATAATTTTGACGAGTTTGTACACCATGTGACGAGAAAAGCGTAACACCAAACTCGAAACGTGGTTCCCAATGGACTCCTATTGTTTCAATTATTATCTCATCGCTCCGTGAGGAGGATGAGATATTGTAGTCACTTTGCCTTTGGGGCTATATATGGCAATGCCAGCTTAAATCGCAATGGTCACCATGGTGACGGTAAATTTTCCCAGGTTACTAGTCTCGAGGTCTAACCCATGGTGAGGTACCCCAGGGTGACTGAAGGTCCAGGGCTGAGAGAGGGGTCAAGACCTGTCCGTGTGTGTGTGTGTTGGTGTGTGTGTGTGTGTGTCCAATTTTGTTTTCCTAATATCTTGTAAACGGCTGGGCCGATTTTCTTCAAACTTGGTAGGATGGTACCTTAGGTAAAACAATTGCATTTTAATACACAACCGGAAGTGAAGGTCAAAGGTTACAGGTCAAAGGTCAAATTTAATGAAATCACCTTTTCTGCTCTATTTCCAACACAAAACATCCTGCTGCCACGAAACTTCACACATATGATGATTGCATCTAGACCTACCAAAATATGTGGTTGCCATGGCAACAGAGGGCAAAGGTCAAGTTGAAGAGTGGAACAAAAAATTTTCAAGTGATAATTTGTTCGTAAAACAACCTTCTTGTCTTTTAAACTCCTCCTAGTGGGCTGGACCGATTCTTTTCAAAATTGGTAGGTGGGTACCCCAGGGTGGGAAACTGTGTCTCCCGGACCCTCAGAAGAAAAGTCAAAGGTCAGAGGTCAAAGGTCACATTTTGCAAAAAAAAAAAACCCTATTTTCCTATTTTGTACTAAAACTTCAACAGAAAACCATCATTTTACATGAAACTTCACAAGTATAATAGGGTAGACTAGTTCTACCAAAATATGTAGTTTCCATTGCAACCAAGGTCAAAGGTCACGTGACAGGGGTCAAATACATTTTTGTATTCACTTTAACTCTTAACGGAAGCATCCCACAAATCTGAAAGTTTAAGTGTAATAGCCTAGGCATGATAAGTTGTACCGATATGTGTGGTTGTCATGGCAACCAAGGACATAGTTCACGTTACCGATTGTCAAAGGTTTAAGTGTCCATGACACGGCCACAAAAAACTTTTGTGTAGGCTATTGCAAGATTAGATACAAAATTTTACAAATGTTATCTCCCACCCCATTAAAAACCCGTACAATTCGGCATAAATGATATTCGACTGAAGGAAAACTGCGTTCGAAATTCAGTTTCGAAAAATGCCGCAACAGCTCACCTGACTTTTATGACGCATTTGGCGACACAAACCCGGACCCCGCCCTATGGCGCGCATCTAGATGTGGAACCAATGTAACGCTCGGTAAAGTTATCTTATCTTAGCAACCTCATGAAAACGATTGCATCACAACACAGGGTTCTACATACAGAGTGGAAGGCGCGGACCATGGTGGGGATTCGGAGCAAATCATTGGCCAATATGTTCGCGTGCATATGCGCGGGTAAAAATAGTTCTGTTTTTGTGCAAGAAAGACGCGGTTCTGGCGCTATAAAGAACAGCTATGAACATGACTGTATGAACAGACCACAACAAGCGCTTCCCCACTACGAGCGTGTCTTTACTGTATGAGCTGTTTGGTGAAGATGCTATTGCGAATGCTAAGCAGTAACCGTGCAATGCACAATTCACAATGTAGTCAGGGGCCACGCTCACTGCTATCCTAGCACCGATGTTTGCAATTATGTATGTGCAAACACGCGTTACCATGCACATGATTCGATGATTGTGAGCTCTCTGGTACAGTGTTGCTAACCGTGCCTCCAATGACGTCACCATTTTGAGACGCGTTCACATACGTTTTTCGCTTGTGAATTTCAAATGGGCTGAGCCTGGCCTGTAATTGGGAATTCAAAACGTTGTTTTTCTGTATTTATGGACATAATTTAGTTGGGAAATCTTTCACTTTATGTCAAGGTGTACCCAAACTTACCGAGAAACTTACTTTGGCCGTGTCATTACCACTTTAATGTTTTGTACTAGCCTATTTTTCTTCAATTAATATAGGTCTAAATAAGCTATACTGAGCCTCAGGCCCAGGTTAGTACTTCATAGTAGCAGTCTCGTCTTCACAACTCAAATTCTTTATTCACTAACTTGTATGCTGCAGTGAGATTTTTAAGTTCTGCTCGCACTTCACTTTGATAGCTCTTATATCCAGAGTGTTCTCATAAGGTCTATGCAGGCAGTTGTTTTCAATCCAAAGTTGCTGTAACTGTTAGTCCTAGTAGTATGAAAGTTAAAGTCTAACCTAGCGCTAGACTTGAAATCTGAAGCTGGTTAACGGTATGTAGGCTAGGTCTGGGGCTTAGGCATGGCTCTGAGACCTACGCCATTCGTAATCTGGAGTAATAACCCAAGATATTAAAATGTGGGTAACTAACATTAGGTTAGGCATAGGGCCTACCTATCTTACATATTAGTGCCCTTAAAACTTGACGGTTCTGAAGCATCGCCCCCCAAAAAAGTATGTGACAATTTCCTTGCCACGGGCTAGGATTCGCCACAGGCCAGTACTCAGAAAAGCTTTGTGCGTCGGGGGGGGGGGGGGGATCTCCTAACGCCACGCGTTCAACATGGCACACATGCCCAGTTTTTTTAATTGAGACGCATTTGATGTGCATATCAGCTCGACACACATGAAGTTTGCCGTCGCGTCAAAATGGAGAATACGCCCAGCTAGCGCCTGAATAATAAAAATTACGCACTTGTCTAAAGCGTCCCCGAAAGCGTCTTACTTTAATAATCGTTGCGTCCATATCTAATCGTATCGATTTAGTGTAACAGCCAAGCTCGTTGTTTTTTCATAGTGTTGTAAGGGATAACAGCATCTTAAAAAATAAATTTGTTCCAAAATCTTAGATAGGCCTACTGGATTGAAAGGGCAAGCGTTACAAAGATTGGGTAGCCTATTTTTCCAGTTCTTTTATAATCTGGTGTCAGAATTTAAATATCCAATTTATGTTTTTGGAATAAGGGGTGCGCCTGTAGTTCCAAGAACTTGATTGGTCGGTGCCATATTCTTTCCTTTCGCTATCTTACGAAAAAAATCTTCTGTCCCTTGGAACGAAAAAAATCGCTTCCCTTGGACTTCAAATAGGAATTTTAAAGGATTGTAGCATGGAATTTTAGTATGGTAATTTTTGTCAATGACATTCTACTATAGCATAAAAACAGCACAGATAAAACTTCTAGCACATAAATAATTCAAATTCTGTAACCAACTTGCGCACATGTTAGCGATGAGATATGCAACTCCGTGGATTGCCCTCTTGTTTCAGTTTTGTTCGGAGTTAGCACTGTGCTTATTAGCGTACCTCAAATCACTGAAACAAATAAGAAAATATATATTAAACAACATGAAGAACGAATTCTATTAGTTCAAATCCAAAGCTCTATAGAAGATTCTTGAGCCTAGACAAAGGGTAAAATGTTGAAGTTTAGTCAATCAAATTAAAAAATAAATTCAAAGAAAATACAGAATATAAAAAATCTTTAGTAAAACAGAAAACACCGCTTGCTCCATTCTAAACCTTTCTCTACTAAAATGAGACCGGTAAATATGTTAAAAGGCATAAGTCCAGACAGACAGGCTACACAAGTGTTACAAAATACGTCAGCTGTTCAGTATTTTTTTCATGCATTTTTGCATGCAAAAGGGCATACTTCAGAGGACACTGTCCGTCACCAAGGACCATAAGGCAGGCCTCTTTGAACGATACGTCTTTCAGGCCTTGCGCGCTTCCTATCATGAAAACGGTATGTTTGTCATCAGTACGAAATGAGGCTCCTCCAAACAAAATCCTGGTTATAAGGTCAAAGCAAGTACCTTTCATCAACCCAGAATGTCAGAATGTTTCATGTGGACCTCTGAGGTGAGACTTAAAATGTTAAGCTTTATTCCCTCAATGTATAAACGGGGGATTGCACAAAAAATTGTTGTTATTGTTGAGCTACGTAATCTTATTTTCCTTCCCCAGTGAGAAACGTAATCACGTTTTTGCTTATTGTGTGTGCGTTTCAAGTACTACATTCAAGAATAAAAAAATCTTACTTTCACTTCTATAAACAATACTATGAGTCTTTCAACGGCTTTATTGATGAGCAGTCGACGCTTCCAACAAAAAAGTAACAGGGCGCCATCTCTTGGCTACTAAAGAGTCTGCTTCGCAGGTTTGATTTTGCCTGTACTTGACCAATTACACCCGCCCTTTACAACATGCTTCGTCGTCATACAAACATTATCTTATTTCCAAAGAAAACAAATTAGCAGTTCATGTGAGTCGCAAAAAGAAGAACAAATAGTCAAGTAATGGATCCTTCTCCATTTAAGGGTTCGGTGCCATTGAAAAAACAAAGTTGGGTGTTTATCTTAAAATCATTAAAACCCAGAACAAAACTACAATTAACAACCAAATTGAGCAAAATTGATCGACCCTTTTACCAATTTCCGTCAATAAATATGAATGGACATGAGCTAAATATGCGATCTTGTGAAGTCAGGAAAGGAGTAACCACAACTGTGCTAGGATTGTTCACTGTTTTTGCAAACTGCTATTTAAGAAGAGTTCTAAAATTAGCACGCACTGAGCGGTTATATTTGAAGATTAAATTGTCCTTGAATATTTGTATCGGGCAAATGTATAAATTAATATGTAGGCTAAACATATTAATAAATAATAATATCGGGATAATGCAGTATTAAGTCAGCCTAGCCTAGCCTAGCCTAACCTAACCTAACCTAACGTAACCTTACCTAACCTAACCTAACGTAACGTAACGTAACATAACATAACATAACATAACATCATCATTACAACTTACAAACAATAAATCTACACTCCTGCCTGTTATGTACCTGTAATTTGACTGCCATCTATGTAACCATTGTGTATTTTTATTTTTTTTTATGACTGTTTATAGTCTCTTATACCTCTTACAAAGGAAACATGGAGAATAAACTGAAACTGAAACTGGAACTGAAGCAATGAAACGTGGGATGTAAATGGGACTTGGGTGAATGAGATGCTTTTTCAAAGATCTGTGCCTGAGGTATATATTCTTGTAATTTCTAGGATGAATTCCTTGCAATTCCTTGGCTACCTGTGTCGATGATACAGGTAGACAAGGAAATTGGAAGATGTGCTAAATCCCAGTTAAGTTATGGCCAACTGAAATCATACTATCACTTTCTGTCCGGATTCGTCTTAATTTACAACGTCCAAGAAAAATGTAACGTTTCGTATCAAAAGGGTTTTTTAACCGTTGCAATTTCTTATTGACAGGCTATTTAAAACTTCCTTCATTGCCAGAGCTAGGTAGGGAAGAGGAAGGAAAATGTAAGTAGAAACTAAATTGCTTGGACTATTTCTAGCTTGAGACGTAATGCTAACTCTGTTTAGAATAACTAATACATTTGAATTTTGACTTTTTGGCTTTTGCGAGGTATGTTCCTATCATTCAGTTTAGAATGGAGTCAGGCATTGCAGACCAATAGCGAATGATTTAAATGATGGTCTGAAGGTTTGTGTTAATCGTTCAGTCTTTTTTTTATCTCATCGCTCCGTGAGGAGGATGAGATATTGTAGTCACTTTGCCTATGGGGCTATATGGCAATGCCAGCTTAAATCGCAATGGTTACCATGGTAACGGTAATTTTTTCCAATTTGCTAGTCTCAAGATCTAACCCATGGTGAGGTGCCTCGGGGTGACTGAAGGTCCAGGACTGAGAGGGGTCAAAACCTGTCCGTGTGTATGGGGGTGTGTTGGTGTGTGTGTGTGTGTGTCCAATTTTGTTTTCCTAATAGCTTGTAAACGGCTGGGCCGATTTTCTTCAAAATTGGTGGGATGGTACCTTAGATGGAACAAATACATTTTTATACACAACTGGAAGAAAAGGTAAAAGGTTACAGATTAAAAGTCAAATATAGTGAAATCTCCTTTTCTGGTATATTACCAAAACGAAAAGTCTTCCTGACACGAAACTTCAGACATATGATGACTGTATCTAGACCTACCAAAATATGTGGTTGCCATAGCAACAGAGGTCAAAGGTCAAGTGGTAGAGTTGAACAAAAAATTTTCAAGTGATAATTTGTTCGTAAAACAACCTTTTTGTCTTTTGCTCCTTGTGGGCTGGACCGATTCTTTTTAAAATTGTTAGGTGGCTACCCTAGGGTGGGAAATTATGTCCTCAGACCCTCGGAAGTGAAGGTCAAAGGTCACATTTTGCTAAAGACCACCTTGTTACTATTTTGTACTAAAACTTCAAAAGGAGTATAATAGGGTAGACTTGTTCTAACAAAATATGTAGTTTCCATGGCAACCAAGGTCAAAGGTAACGTGACAGGGGTCAAATACTTTTTTATATTTGCTATAATTCTTAACGGAAGCATCCCACAAATCTGAAAGGTTTAGTGAAATGGTCTAGGCATGACAAGTTGTACCAATATGTGTGGTTGTCATGGCAACCAAGGACATAGTTCACGTTACAGATGGTCAAAGGTTAATGTTTTGTAACTAGCCTAGTTTTCATCAATTAATATAAATATGCTTAACATTACAATTCGCCCACCCACTAAAGTTGCTGGTTTAACTCAGACCACAAGTCGTTTTTATCTTAACCACAAGATCTGTAATCTGTACTTGGGCACGCGACTTCTCTTCAATGTAGCTTAGCATATGTATCTGCAACACAACACACGGTTTATGCAGGGAGTTATTGAACATCCCGCCAACTTGTTTCCCTGACGGAATTGGACGTTCTTCCCGACGGTGGAAGCCTTTCCCGACAGAAAGGGTATATAGTCCCTTTCCCCAAGCGTTGAACCACTCTTGTGCCAACAATTCGATACCGTCATATTCGCTTGGACAATTTTTTACCGCCTGATTCATAATTTTTCACCGTATCCCTTTCAATCACTACCATTAAACTAAATGCAAAGCAATAAATACGTTAATTTCATTAACAAATTAACGTTAGGGTAAGTCCTATATTTCCGACACAAGCATGAAGGTGCAATACCAGCATCCCCTGGCTTGAACTTGACGTACTAAATTGTTTAAAACTATAGTTTCGGGCAAAGCCACCCCCTTAGTATCAAAACTCTTGAAACATTTCACTAAATTCCTAATGGGCTATAGACTGGTTTATTCCTCAAATTCTACTGTAACTTTCACTTCGTTTCTATTATCAGTTAATTTACAGTCACGTAATACAAAGGAGACTTTTCTTTAAACTAACATGTGTAAATCCCCTGTTCAATGGGACACGACTTATTTGATATCTAAGACGCGGGCTGCGGTTTATGGCTCTAGGCAAGGGAAGCGTGAATCGTCAATATCAGTTCGGACTGCTTATCAGATCGTGATCGTAGTATTTCCAACAGATCACTTACGGATTAGCAGATAACTTACCGCAGAAGCAGCCACGACTGATAAAAACACCCCAAATTTTAGGGAAATAAACCGACAGGTTTGGTGGGTAGTAGTTTCTCATGACTGGGCACTTTCCTTGCTACGGGCTAGGATTCGCCACAGGCCGGCACGCAGAAGAGGTTTGTTCGTCGGCCGGAGATCTTCTAACGCCACGCGTTCAACATGGCGCACACGCCCAGTTTCTTAATTGAGACGCACTTGATGTGCGTGTCAGCTCGACACACGTGAAGTTTGCCGTCGCGTCAAAATGGAGAATACGCCCAGCTAACGTAAGAATAATAAACAATAACGCACTTGTCTAAAGCATCCCCGAAAGCGTCTTACTTTAATACGCGTTACGTCCATATCCATATCAGTTTAGTGAGCCATCCCTTCCGATCATGTTAACTTCTAAATTACAAACTTACTGAAGGATCTGTGCTTTCCTGTACCCGATACTTTTTCTTAGGAAAATCGAACGGATCTTTCTGGGAGACAGCATGTCGAACGGACACATCTAATATTGCAATGTCTCTTAATATGTGTAGCCTGGCCTATACAGTGCATGCTATATACGCACGTACGTACGTACGTATAGCTATTTCGTATGGTCATTTCCAATCCGCCGAGGCCTAACGTTACATATGGAACTGCACATGAAGCCACTGAGGGGTTAAGTGTGTCGGGCGACTGACGTCCGAAAAAAAATATTGTGTTTAGTCTGTGTAGCCTTTACCGACAGTCAGCGACTGATGTCAGACATTCATAGACCTATAGAAAAATCCAAGCGTGCAACCTAAATGACGGTGATGGTAAGATTTAAGTCCGTCATTACTGGGGGGCATCCAGCATTTATCTTCTATTTTTTATGCCTGTAGGCTACCAAAACGATGGGTACCAAAACTTTATCCCACAATTCCTTTTGAACGCTACTTGAAAACGAGTATCAGAAAGGGCCTGTGATACAGTTATACAAAATGAAAAAAAAAAAAATTGGGAATATGAACCCTTGTGGCCGCCACTGACGGTCATCCCTATAGGCTGCGCGCGGGTAGATGCGCACTGTTAAACGAGGTATTTCTTGATTGGTTGTTGTCATTGTATTGTATCGATTTTATTCTTTGTTATGGTTAAGGATTAGGTTAGGGATTAGGCTATCGTTAGCCAGTTAGGATTTCTTTTTAAACAGTGCGCATAATCCCCCGCGCGCTTGGATTAGTCTATAAAGAATCAACGTGAACCCGTGTGAAGTGAAAGCATCACATAGTACATCGCCCGATAAACTTGACCACTAAAAATAACTTTAAAGGCCCAGTTTTCTCACCCCAAAAAGTACCAATTCTTCTAACCTTCTTACTGAAGCCCGTCCCACAATTGTCTGAAATTCATCCTTATCCAGACACAATCTCAGTTTATTGCTCCAGGGTGGGTATAGAAAAACTCAATTTATATCATCACAACACTCTCAGTACCATTCATGCTGTGCAATATAAGTTTTGGCACTCTGCATTGTTTGAATTAGCTGTCAATCAAAGAGCTGAACCCATTGAGAATTTCGGTACCCGGGTACCAACGTTGTAGTTTGGGGTGAGGGGTTTGACCATTTAAAGTAACAGCCAATCTCGCTGTTTTTTTCTCATAGTGTTGCAAGGGGATAACAGCATCTTTAAAAATAACTTTTTCCAAAATCTTAGATAGGCCTAGTGGATTAAAAGGGCAGGCGTTACAAAGATTGGGTAGCCTTTTCTCCAGTTCTTTCATAACCTGGTGTCAGAATTTAAATATATCCAAAAGATGTTGTTTTGGATTAAGGGGTGCGCCTATAGTTCCAAAAACTTGATTGGTCTGTGCCATACTCTTTCCCCTCGCTATCTTACGAAAAAAACTTCCGTCCCTTGGGACGAAAAAAATCGCTTCCCTTTGACTTCAAATAGGAATTTCAAAGGATTGTGGCATAGATTTTTTAGTATGGTAATTTTTGTCAATGACATCCTGCTGTAGCATAAAAACAGCACAGATAAAACTTCTAGCACATAAATAGTTCCAGTAGTCTATTAACCAACTTGCGCACATGTTAGCGATGAGATATGCAACTCCGTGGATTGCCCTCTTTTTTTTTGTATGATTGCCGAACGGTGAATTCCCAGGAGAAAATTCCATTTAAAACCGTTTGAGCAGGTTTTAACAGGTGCAACAGGTAATCGGAAACAAAACCAACAGGTTTAAACAACATTTAAACTGCTACCAATATGAACCTGTAAGCCTTTTTCGGTGTTACCTGTTGACGCCTGTTGACTTTCATCACTCTAACAGGTAACTGAAACATTTGTATAATACCTGTTAAACATGTTGGAATTTCAACAGGTCTCAACACGACTTTTTTCCTGAGTGGATGAAGAAACGTGGCCATGGGGTTACTGCAGTTTTTCTTTTCCGAATAAAAACTGAAATCTTCTGTCTTTAAAGATCTGTCTTTCGTTATAGAGATTGACATAACGTAACGTAGTATAAACAATGCTGTTCATTTTTAAACGAAATTTGCAGAAATTTTGTCTTCACAAACTGTCCCTTTTCCCCTGACTGGGTAATAACATGTGTACACTGGCCAAACTATTTCTGCCTGCAGAGACACCATAATGCCTTACCGATCTTTTACACACAATGAAATACATTATCGTGCAATGTAATTTAACGTTTTGGATAAGTTTTTGTTTGTCTTCATGGTTACCAGGTTAAAGCATCCGACTTGCAGCCCAAAAATCTGGAGTTCTACGGATGGAGCCTACTGCCAGTAGTCAGTTGGTGCTTAGCATATACAATAGGGAAAAAGCCAGCGGGCCACAACTGAAAATGGGGAGATGAGGTTTCACTTAAAAAAAAATGGTTAGAAACTGAGCTGTAAAACCTCATGTCATTAACGTAGATGTTTTCTCTGTTGACGTATGCTAGGTTTTGCCTTTATAAGTTTCACGCCTCAATTTATACACTTCCCATAACGCACATGACCTTCTTCCAAGTATCACCTTGCACTGGTTTCCCAACTCCATTGCTTATGCCGACCATCACATCCTGCAAGTGGGTCAAGAAAGGGCCCTTTTCCCTTAGACTTTAGCCTTGCTCCCCACCTTCCCCCTTCCCCCAACTTAGGTCAGTTAAGCATTGGGATAAACGAAAAAATGAGTACCTATCCAGAGACTTCAATCTTCGTCCTTAGATATGCTAGAACCTCTGCGATTCCTGGGGCTTCGCCCTCTGGAACCCTCCCCCATGTGCTACCGCTTTGGGCTCAGTTTCGCACTGCGCCAGAAAAATTTTACCCCAACATTATCTTTTGCTCCTATTTACCCCACCAGCTTTTGTATTCCAGCGCCGCCTCTTTTTGTTGAAGGTTTGTTGGAGTCTAACACATCAACCTAGATCTAACATTCTGATTAAATGTAGTGGAGCCCACGACCTTCTTTTAGTTGTGAGTCCCCGGATTGCTTATTCGAGGCATTACGAACAACGACAGCAAGGTTCCACTTTTCTTAAAATCCTTGGTACTTTTCGATTTTTGAGTGGAATTAACGTGGACATACCGGATGAGGGCAGAAGCTCATTCTTTAGTCCTCCCGATCCTCTGGAAAGGGTCGTTGGGTGAAACCAAAACTTTCACGGCTTCCCGAAGAAGTTAGTACCTCCACTGAAGGACAATACGTGACCAACCCCGCGGTTCTCAGACCATTCACATTTTTGTTCCGTTATGTATGGCTCCATTCTAGACTGGATGCAAGCCCAAACACCATGTCATCGCATAAATGTGGCCGCGCAACTTTAAACCAGAAGGTTAAGCAAAGCCAAATCTAACCGAATATGATCCACGCTGATGTGTCCTGCGTTAAATGTTTAAATGATTTGTTAGTGGACAATCAAAATGGTTTAAGAACAACAGGACAAACAATCCTGTACAATGAGGTCATAGACTGTGGCGGAGCTGCCATATGGTCAGGGGGCGGTCGCCCCCCCCTCTCCTGACGGACCAAAATCGTCTGTCGGCGCCCTTTTTAGGTTTTTACCTACTTTACTCTTGCACCATTTTTGGCAAAAGACATAATTTAATTGCGTTGCTTTAAGGACTAGATAACAAAATGCTCAAAAAGCTACCAGTAACTGTACTACCTGCACTTTATTCTGATGAAAAGGGCCATCTTCTGTAATATAGGGATAGGTTCTGCCAAAACATATCTTCATGCTTTATACGCACCAGTGAATGTTGTCGCTGTGCTAAGTTCATTGCTTCCACACCAAGCGTGATTATAAGCTTACAAAATACACAGACTGACAATAAATTCACCCTACCTGCCAAAAAAAGTGCAAAGGGCGCAACAATAATTATAGCGCAAATAGCCCTCTTGTTGTCGGGGATAATATTATCAACATTGACAATAAAAAGAGTTTATAAAGATACCAAAATAGCTTCCACAACACTTTTCAAAACCTTTGAAGAAAACATTCAGGTTAAAATATAATGAAACTGTTATCATAGTGGTTATGGTTTAAGAGTTTTAAAGAGCAGTTTCCATTTTGCTTTTCTTCAAGTGACCATTCTCATGATAAATGGCTATTTCTGACACTGCACGGTAATCCCATTAAAATGCTTATTTCTGTACTTTCGTGGTCTCAAAATCCAAAAATTGCATCAAAAAGCTTAGGTTTTGGCTACTTTTATTCATTATGAATTTGGTATCTAGAGAGCCAAGCAGACCTCTTGTCTTAGCCATTTCTTTCAACAGTTCAATGTACTTAATTAATGGCTATTTCAGAGTGGTCACATGATGTTAATCACGCCAATTAATGTTTCTTTGTGTACTTATCTTGATTTCCAGATGTCAAAAGGGTACACCTAACGGTGATTAATTTCCATAACTTTTGCCTTCTGTAGGATTGCTTGCTATTTAGCTCTAGCAAGGTTTAATCTTTATCTTCACAAAGTAGCCCATTATTACATTTAAATCTTGAAATCGAGACCTGACAATAACCCACAAAATAAAATGACTGCCTTCATACTAGAATGTGAAGAGAGGGATAGAAACATGGGCGTCCGTACAAACGAAAGCCTTGGATAACCTTTTTACGGATTACGTCACGACCACGTGACTTCATAATTACTGTCTGAAATATTCGTATTTCAGATAGTAATTTTGATTTTCTTTTTTCATGACGACACTCCATCTTTAAAAAAAATAATGTCCCATATTCCCGTAGCACAGTCAAATAAACTAATTGGAGACCAATTAAACTATGTCGTAGAGACTCTCTGTGTGGGATATGAATCCAAAATAAGGACAAAATGGTGAAAATATGGAATCAACAATTTTTATGAGTAAATGTCAATTTTTGGTTAAAAATATATTTTTACAATAAACAGATGGTACTTGGAAGACAGCCAATTTAGCTGTGTTCATGAGCCTAACGTAAACGGAAGTAAGATTGACTCTCGACGCGTGATTAGTTTCGATTACAGAATATTCATTTCCACAACGAAGTTTCAACTGTGGCGTTAGTCTGTTGTTGAAATACCTCAAAGTAAACCGGTTGCCGGGAACGAAGACGACCAAATCGCACTGCCACTTAATGCAGTTGATCTTATTTTACCGAATTCTATTTCAGTTAAATTCAACTTACATTTGACCCAATGCTTGCGATAGGAAATGCATTCTTTCTTGCTTAGCACCGTCAAATATGATACATTCCTAAAAAGGTACTAAGAGCTTGAACGGTACATATCACGGTTAAGAAATGCATTCTTTGTAGCTTAAGAACGACGAAATCTGACATCCGTATGTATTAAGTGGACTTGAAATGACTACCTTCGGTCCGATGTAATCGTTTTTTCTTTATAACCTTTTCAGAGATCAATAGAATAGTCAGAAAGTACGATTTGTTTAATTAAGTTACTAACAAATAACGTCCGCAAAAGGTCCAGGACAATCACAAACATTAACAGTGACCAACAACAGGTCACAGCATTCACGTTTTTGTTTAAAAAACTACTCATTTGCTTTTTAAAATGGTGTTTTCTTCAAACATAAGCAAGTGTCTTTCTCGTTCGCCTTCTTCATAACTTTCCTGCTTGTAACTCCGAAGTTATTCTGTATGGAATACTTTTGTTGGTGCAGTTAATTCCTGTCCAGCATGCTTTGTACACCGTCTCCAACTATTGACTGGATTTATGGACCTTACTGTACATTAATTGAAACGTAATGATTTCCTAAAAAATTTATTCTCATTTGAATATTTATGCTAATATTTAGAGTAGTTCTCTTTTTCCAGTTTAATCTCCCCGTCTCAGAAATTACGAGACTACCTTTTCAGCTTTCGTACATTGTTAATCGAATGCTTTCACAGACTGACAGGTGCCCCTTTATGATGTGCAAAACCTAAAGTGGTACGTTTAATTTGCTAAGAAACAGCTGAAGACCTACGTGTGACTGTTGCACTAAGACACTGTTGATTTATTTGCTTGGCAGTGGGTGTGGCTTACCAACTGTGACGTCACCTGAAAGCGCTTTCAAAACAGATGCAGTGGTATGATTTGAGTAAAGCAATATCTGATATAAAGCAAGGAGCATGCTATACCTAATTCTGAGTAGATTTTATCCCAACATTTGTGAGATTAAGTAAAAAAGAAATTCCATCTTTGTTGGAGAAAGAGCAAAACAATTACCAACTTTTCTTAATATGATTCGTGCCAGAAAAGTCTTTAATTGAAATTTAAAGTAATTATGTTGTGGCGTTGCATCGATAGACAGCATAAAGCTTATCTGACACTGGAACAAAAACTGAACTGGTTTTCGAACTGTTGAAAATATGTCGCCCTGTTAAGCGAAGGGCATGATAAGGTGTATTGTGAATTAATAAATAACCTGAGTTTACAACATGAAGAGTATATTTCGTACTTTTTCTTAAGTCGTCCCGACTCTTTGGCAAAGAGCCATTTGGCGAAACCAAACCACAGACCGCTTCCCGAAAAACCAGTGCAACCTCACGGCCCTCAAACCATTCACATACATTGATAGGTCATGTATGGCTCAATTCCAGCCTGGATGAAAAGAAAGGATACTAGACATGATCTTGACAAAAGGACGAGAAGTGCATATCACTACTGTAAAGGCATGTAAAAGATGACACCTAGTAGAGCTAACATGGACAAGAAACAGAAAGTGGAACCCGAATATGATAGTACCCTGCTAATTATATTCTTATAACAATGTAGGCTAATGTATGTCAGTAACCTAAACCGACGTACAATGGTTTGGCTATTTGTAGCCGGGGCTGAAATCTCATTTTTCGTTAATGTTGGTAGGGTCCCTAACGACCTCGAGAATTTCGACCCATTCCTTGGTTTGTAAACCTTTTAACATCAAATATCCCAATTAATATATGTTATTCACTCGTACGGTGCAAAACTGATCGACATAAAGATAATGCCAGTCAAAACTTAGTCAATTTAGCTTAAAAACTATTCAGAAACTAAATCAAATAGTCAGATATTAGTCGGCATGACTTACAAATATGTTGATTATAGCACTGTAAACAGTTAAACGTGATTCGACAGGAAATAGTGTCAGTTGACACGTTGTCATAGTAACATTTTTGCCTATGTGAAACTGCGCACAACTTTGCATTTTTAACGTGGAGTCTTTGCTAGACCAGGCCTATATAGGGATCGAACCGGGTCTTCCGAACAATGGTTGAATGCTCAAACAACTAGACCGCATCGTGAAACTCGGTCTATGGAAGTAGGGATCACCTCAATTGTTTTATTATCTCATCGCTCCGTGAGGAGGATGAGATATTGTAGTCACTTTGCCTATTGGGCTATATATGGCAATGCCAGCTTAAATCGCAATGGTTGCCATGGTAACGGTAAATTTCCCCAGGTTACTAGTCTCGAGGTCTAACCCATGGTGAGGTACCCCGGGGTGACTGAAGGTCCAGGGCTGAGAGAGGGGTCAAACCCTGTCCGTGTGTGTGTGTGTGTGTGTTGGTGGGTGGGTGAGTGTGTGTGTGTGTGTGTGTGTGTGGGTGTGTGTGTGTGTATGTGTGTGTGTGTGTGTGTCCAATTTTGTTTTCTTAATATCTTGTAAACGGCTGGGCCGATTTTCTTGAAACTTGGTAGGATGGTACCTCAGGTGGAACAATTGCATTTTGATACACAACCGGAAGTGAAGGTCAAAGGTTACAGGTCAAAGGTCAAATTCGGTGAAAATCACATTTTCTGCTATATTTCAAAAACGAAACATTCTCCTGACACGAAACTCTACACATACGATGATTGCATCTAGACCTACCAAAATATGTGGTTGCCATAGCAACAGATGTCAAAGGTCAAGTGGTAGAATGGAACAAAAAATTTTCAAGTGATAATTTGTTCGTAAAACAACGTTTTTGACCCTCAAACTCCTCCTAGTGGGCTGGACCGATTCTTTTCAAAATTGGTAGGTGGGTACCCTAGGGTGGGAACTTGTGTCTCCTAGACCCTCGGAAGAAAAGGTCAAAGGTAACATTTTGCAAGAAAACACTTTTTTCCCCTATTTTGTACTAAAACTTCAAAAGAAAACCTTCATTTTACATGAAAATTCACAAGTATAATAGGGTAGACTAGTTCTACCAAAATATGTAGTTTCCATGGCAACCAATGTCAAAGGTCACGTGACAGGGGGTCACATACTTTTTATTGTATTCACTTTAACTCTTAACGGACGCATCCCACAAATCTGAAAGTTTAAGTGTAATAGCCTAGGCATGATACTGTAAGTTGTACCGATATGTGAGGTTGTCATGGCAACCAAGGACATAGTTCACGTTACAGACTGTCAACGGTTAAAGTGGGCAAGACACGGCCATAAAAAAATTTTTGTGCATTGCAAGATTAGATACAGTATTTTACAAATATCATCTCACACCCCATTAAAAAACCCGTACAATTCGGCATAAATGATATTCGAAGGTAAACTGCGTTCAAAATACAATTTCGAAAAATGCCGCAACAGTTCACCTGACTTTTATGACGCAACTGGCGGCACAAACCCCGCCCTACGGCGCGCATCTAGATGTGGAACTAATGTAACGTTCGGTAAAGTTATCTTATCTTAGCAACCTCATGAAAACGATTGCATCACAATACAGAGTCCAACATACAGAGTGGAAGGCGCAGACCATGGTGGGGATTCGGAGCAAATCATTGGCCAATATGTTCGTGTGTTTATGCGCGCGGGTAAAAATAGTTCTGTTTGATTGCAAGAAAGACGCGGTTCGGTCGTTATAAAGAACAGCAATGAATATGTGTGGGTAGACCAAAACAAGCGCGTCCCCACTACGAGCGCGTCTTTACCGTATGAGCTGCTTGATGAAGATGCTATTGCGAATACTAAGCAGTCACCGCGCAATGCACAATTCACAATGTAGTCAGTGGCCACGCTCACTGCTATTGTAGCACCGGTGTTTGCAATTATGTATGCGCTAACACGCGTTAATATGCACATGATTCGATGATTGTGAGCTCCCTGGTACCCATTTTTGAGACGCTTTCACATACGTTTTTTCGCATTAGTTCGAATTCAAATGGGCTGAGCCTGGCCTGTAATTAGGAATTCAAAACGTCGTATGTCGGTATTTATGGACATAAGTTAGTAGGGAAATCATTCACTTTATGTCAAGGTGTACCCAAAGAACAGTTACCGAGGAACTTACTTTAAAAGATTTTCGGCCGACGCATTAATCTTTTCTGCGTACTGGCCTGTGGCGAATCCAACCCGTGGCAAGGAATAACCCTAGATATGAAACTGTGGGTGACTAACATTAGGTTAGGCATAGGGTCTACCTATCTTACATATTAGTGCCCTGAAAACTTGGCGGTTTTGAAGTATCGCAAAAAAAGGTACGTGACAATTTCCTTGCCACGGGCTAGGATGCGCCACAGACCAGTGCGCAGAAAAGGTTTGTGCGTCGGCCGGAAATCTTCTAACGCCACGCGTTCAACATGGCGCACACACCCAGTTTTTTAATTGAGACACACATGATGCGCATATCAGCGATCCGGGGCACACGTGAAGTTTGCCGTCGCGTCAAAATGGAGAATACGCTCATACAGCTAGTGCCTGAATAATAACAATTACGCACTTGTCTGAAGCGTCCGCGAAAGCGTCTTAGGTTTTAAATCGTTGCTTCATATCCGTATCAGTTAAGTGTAACAGTCAAGTCAAGTTTTCTTTAGAGTGTTGCAAGGGGATACCAAAATAAATTTGTTCCAAAATCTTAAATAAACCTACTGGATTAAAAGGGCAACCGTTACAAAGATTGGGTAGCCCTTCTCCAGTTCTTTTATAATCCGGTGTCAGAATTTAAATATCCAAATGATGTTTTTTGTTTTTGAATAAGGGGTGCGCCTATAGTTCCAAGAACTTGATTGGTCTGTGCCATATTCTTTCCCCTCGCTATCTTACGAAAAAAAACTTCCGTCCCTTGGAACAAAAAAAAAAAAATCGATTCCCAAATGGACTTCAAATAGGAATTTCAAAGGATTGTGGCATGCAGCTTTAGTATGGTAATTTTTGTCAATGAAATTCTACTGTAGCATAAAAACAGCACAGATAAAACTTCTAGCACATAAATATTTCAAGTTCTGTAACCAACTTGCGCACATGTTAGCGATGAGATATGCAACTCCGTGGATTGCCCTCTTGTTTTTATTGCATCATTTTTTAAATTCTTGGTCATTAAAAATGTCGAAATATTACTCAGATGCAACTCGTTATGCACTGAACAGCCGTTTCGACAGGTTGAAAATTATTTCGACATTTTAAAAATGTATTCATAAACACTTGTATTGATTTCCTGCATCCTGATTGGCTGAAAACCATTCGAAACCAGTGTCGAATGGCATTCGAAACCAGTCTCGAATGGCTTTCGAAAACAGTCTCGAATGGTTTTCAAGAAGTAAGGAGAATTGAATTGAATGTGATCACTATACTTAATGTGTACAATATTTTAAGCTCATGCTAGGTTGCCATAGCAACATGCCATATTCACCCCATTTAGTTTTGCACATCACATGTAGGCCTACTGTAATGTCATACATACAGTAAGCCCAGGACATGTTAGCAAGATAAACAGTAACACTGAGACACTGTACACTGCATCAAGTTGATACCCTAGTCTTCAGAGGTACCATTCCAAAGAATAGTAACAGGCAGTGATAAAGAGCATAGGTTACCCAAGCCTAGGCTTAGGAATCATTGCTCCCCACAATTTCCACAAATGGGTATTTTGATCACACTTACATTCTGTTTTATAGGTCTAACAAGTTAGGCCCTAGGCTAGAACTGCATGCACTGAGCTGCGATGACTGGCACAGTTGTTAACGTGTTAATCCACTCCTAGATTGGGGAGGGGGGTGGGGTCAAATAAAACGTGCCTATAACTACAGTATTGTTACGCCTTCTAGTGTCTAAGGTTAGCGACAATATACACAAGCTTTGGAATAGTGACAGTGCTGGGGTTACTGACTAATTCCGCTAAGACTGTCTAAACAGCGAAACAACAGTAACGTTACTCGTTTGGCACACAGGCTAGCAAAGTTATCGTCAAGTTCAGTAGCCTGAATGGCAATTCCCTAAGGAAGCCTGGTATAGTTTACCTGTAACATCAGTCTTTAAAGGCTAAAGCGCATTTTAAAATTGCTTCCATCTCTTACAAAGAATTTATATTACCGTGTCTGACCCATAACATCACCTAGGCTACGTCTGTTTGTCCTTCCCGCGCAGTACAGTAAGATCTGCTAACCACACACAGTGCTACAATCCTCGACAAAAATGATGGGACAAAACAAGCAAAACAAGCAATGAACGGAACACCATCCCCCACTCCCCCATTCAATGTTGCGGCAGCCCAAGGCGTCCTGAAACTTCAACACTGATACGGGGAGCGGGGTTTGTCCCATGTATTTTTGTCGAGGATTGTCGGAAGCCTGTACAAAGGTATAGGAGTTTCCAAATTTTCGTTTTAAATGCTCTGAAACGAGTAGGTTGCCTTTTTATTTTTCAAGCTACAGGAAAGTAGTAAAAGTTGAATTTGTCCTACCAGTATACTGGCGTGTCAGATTAGCGATGGGCGCTCGAATAAAGATTTATCTTCCTCAAGTAGCTCATACGAGGAAGCGGGGGGGGGGGGGGGAAGGGGGAAATAGTACTCTGGGTGGTGACAGATTTAATTTACTTTAAAAATTTCATGTACTGTAATGGGGAAAAAACAAAGAATTTTTTCCATCTAATTTTTTGTGTTAGGGGTTGGGGGTAACATTTTTCACGATATACCCAACGGTTAACCACAAAATTCTCTCTTTTCTCGCATAAATAAACATTGAATGATGATTCAAACTACAATCTAGTTATAGACGAAATTATATGTAAGAATTAGGGGTAGTGAACGTGACAATTTACGTAAAGATTTCTCGAAATTGAAACGGTTAACCATTTTTGCACAATGAAAGTTTCCTATAAATAGAGAGATCTTCTGTTTGCACGATTAACCCTCGACAGTCATTGAAATAGTGTGGAGGTCAATGGTTAATCGTGGTGAGGTCAATGGTAAACCGTGGCGCTAATTAAATATTCTTAGTAATAGGGAGCAGTGACGAGTTCTACATCGGGATAATGAATAAATTAAGCGTTATGGAGCTTTCTGTAGCAGTTCGGGTTTTAAAATTTAAAACGCCTCGTTTGTCCTGTAAGTCACCTGGAATATCTGTTCTCCCCCTCCCTTGAAGGTTGTTTTGATCTTCCCCCCTCCCCAAGAAATATTTCTCGCTTGCAAGTGACCCCTCCCCCCTTCGGTACCCTGCGGGAACGGGTCTTCTGAATAGGTTAATGACAAAATTAACGACGTTAAACCACCCGTGGGTACCTTATTTTGATCACTTCCCTGTCCTAATTAGAAAGACCGAATATGGACAGAAGTCCATAATACGTAATAAGTTACATTTCTTCCCCGTGAAATATTTAAAAGCCGCTTTTATTATCTTGTCATGCAGCAATTGCTTTTTCATAATGCTTACGCCGTGACATTTGTCATCGAATCAATCCTTTCAGGCTGCACAAATTTTATTCACCAACTGCCATTACGTTGCCCAAGACCGAAAACTTCTTGATATACATTTGTACAGGCTTCCGACAATCCTCGACAAAAATGATGGGACAAAACAAGCAAAACAAGCAATGAACGGAACACCATCCCCCACTCCCCCATTCAATGTTGCGGCAGCCCAAGGCGTCCTGAAACTTCAACACTGATACGGGGAGCGGGGTTTGTCCCATGTATTTTTGTCGAGGATTGTAGCTAGCTGCACAGTCACTCACTCTTACTGCATATATAGTATGTAACGTTAGCTATTCGCACAACTGTAAACACAGATAACGAGAAGTTAGTAACTTTCCTTGGCTTTTCGCTCAACCTCATCTCCAAAACGATGTGATACCGCGGTCCGTGTTTTTCTGTTAGTAACATTTGCTTGCAAAATAGCCGATATAGTTCTCTAAAATGAAGCAAATTAAAGATGTTACTGGGCGTATCGGTCGCGACATGCAGTTCAGAATGTTCGTCTTGCTAGCATCAATTCAAGTTCAAGATATCGATACGTCACAATGGGGGCTAAAAAACCGAGGAGAATTAAAACTTGATCTCTAAAATTTGACCAATTTTTTAAATTTTTTCATGTTTTTCACCAATTTTTCTCAAAGTATTTATGAATGGGGATAAAAGCAGGGTGCCCAGGTCTTAAATGTGATTTAAGACCTCCGATGCCGTCATCACATAGGCAGCGGACCTCGGCTATCGCCTCGGTCCGCTCAGCCTCTATGATGACGTCATTGTCGGTCTTAAATCACATTAAAGACCGGGCACCCTGGCATTTATCCCCAAATTAAAAACGCCAACCAATGGTGACAATATATTTGGCGATTCCTTGGAAGTTCTAGTCAGTCATTTATTTGAACTTACAGTTCAATCAGTTGATTAATTTATTTCCTGAATCCCATAACTTACTTCCAACCTATGTCAACAATGCTATTTACATGCATAAGGCCCGATCTCATGCGCTTGTGTCTTTGTTTTAGTATTTGTAGCCAAATGTGTCATTAAGAAAACATTGTATGTGTGCAATCTAGAGACACGGCTTATTCTGCAAACCTGTACGGTTTAGTTAAAACCTGGCTATGTATTTAACATCAGATTGTGCAGTGAACTGATTGTAATTGGGAACAAATCAGCATCGCTGTTTTAATCAACTATTCGGCCATAATATAATACATATACGTATCGTTCAGTCTTGGCACCATGTATGCACTGTATGCACGATAAGTACTGTAGCATAAGCAGTAAAAGTATACGAGCAGTGATTCATTTTTATCCCAAGGAGTTTGTTCTCAGAACTGATTTCTTTTTTATGTCAAAAGACTCCGACTGGTCGTTCAATTCACCTTGCCAAGATGTTCATTCGTAGTCACGGTTTTCAGAGTGTTCAACTGACCGTACTATATATACAAGGACAATAGAATTGACATGCCTCATAACTGTGAATATAAGATTAAGCGCGTATTTTATACATAGTAAAGGAATCATTGTTGAAATTTTCAGTTTTACAGTACACGTCGTATGAAAAGATTGTCCAGTATATGAACTGTACCATCAGTCGACCGGCAGAATGGATTTATGTTGGAGAAGTTGCAACTTTCCGACAAGGAAAAATATGATCAAAGTAATTTTTTTCATCGGATCAATGATTGCAATAAAAAATTTCTTCGAATGGCAACACACCACAGGTGAGGAATCGGTATATTTTCATATAGGATAGATATATAACTAGGCTATATCGTCTTGTTAGAAAGCTTTCCTAGCTTGATATCTGGGGGCTGGGGTTCGTGCCTGAATATCCATTCTAAAAGAGTGAAAATTAATCCTTTTTCGATTGAACGTTTTAACCCCAAATTTAGAATGGTGGCGAACTTAACTCTCTAAGACTGTTTTAACACTGTAAGGGTTTTCAGAGAGGTTCATCCCACATGAAACACAGTCAATGGTGTCGCCCCCAGTGGCGCAGTCGGAGTAACTAGTCATACATCTAACTCAACTGCACAATTATCAGTGTTGTAATCGAGTCACTAGATTAGTGACTCGAGTCACCGGTTTTCAAACTTTTAAGTGACTCGAGTCGAGTCATTGACTCGAGTCACTGTACTATTTCAATGGGGAAATTACTCCTGAATTCTATCGAGTCACTATCATTTTGAGAGGAAGTGACTCGAGTCGTGACTTGTTACAACACTGACAATTATTGTGAGTTTTTGTCCACTTCTCCCCTTCCATTTGAAATTTTCATTAAACTTAAAAATGACAAAATTCTGATAGCTGAATGCATTTTTGAAAAATAAATCATGTAGGCCTAAAAACACATACCCAATACAGACAACCTTGAAGATTCCTTAAAATAAACTGGTGTTGAAGTAAAAATATCCCAATTAATTGCCGGACTTTCCCAATTCACTGCCAATTCTGACCACCGTCAATTCTGTGGAATCATCTTGGCGACATATTTAGGGATCACGTTCAATCCAAAAGTAAATCATAGTGCTATTTACAACTTAGTGCCGCCGTGAAAAACTGACTAAGCGTACTTGCGTATAAAGGTGTATTGCAGTCCCCATATGCGTACGAGACGGGGGTGCGGGGGGCAATCGCCCTCCAAAATTGGACAAATTAGGTCCATTCGGGCAAAACATGAACAAAAATGATACTAATGGTGTCATTATTTGGGCAAAAATTGCTCTTGTCCCCTCAAAACGATTACCTCCGTACGCCTATGGCAGTCACACCTACAGTTATTCGAATGAGCATATTATTCGTTTACAACAATTTTTCATTTCTTTTTACCCCTTTTAGTAAAGTTCTCTGATGTCAGATTACTGATAATAATTCGAGTTAACGCCTTTTCCTTAACTATCACTTTTCCTCCCTGTGGTCTGGGGTTGTAGAATATGCCCACGGCATTCCCTGCCTGTCGTAAGAGGTGGCTAAACGGGAGGACTTGAACAGTTTTTGAACAGTGTGACACTATATTACACATTCGTGTTGACGTGTCGTTAAATCTTATCTAAGTAAGTGACTCACTTATGAATAATAAATTCGTTAGTTGATTAGTTAAGTAAGTTGGATGAGATTAACGACTTATCAACGGGGATGTGTTATGCGGTATCAAATAATGTTGAAGTTTGGTTTCAAAAAGAATTTCAAATGTGGCTGAACTCTCTTTCATTTGAGGACATCCTTTAAAACCGCCAGTTGCCCACAAGGGGCTAAAAATTACTCGTATTGACGTAAAATAATAAAAAATTTGTATTATCTAGGCACGTCTAGGCACGTCCTGCCATGATTTCGTTTATTAATGTTAATTTCATAACATTTATTAAGGTCTCTTTTGTAAATAACAGAAAGACGAAAGGAAAAGAAGTTCTGCACACCTAAAGGATTACGTCCCGAGCATACTAAACTGCAACTATCACCACACAGTTAGCATCCTCCCAACCTTCATATTTTTAGAACTCTTCCACGTGAAAAAGGGAGCAAGAGCAAGTACAAAGTAAATTCTTTAAACCCTCCCGGACCAGAGGGACCTTGTTTAAATCTCCCTGAAAGTTTAGTTTTTACCAATGGAAAAATCATCCTTCATGTACCTTTTGTGGTTACCTAACTTATACTTACCCTTTTCTACAAACTTAAGAAAACCACCCACTCTCTAAATGTAAAAAAGTGAACGTATTCACCTTCTAACAGAGTGAAAACTGTGAATTCACTTCAGTAGAGTATTGATTCATTTTACGAATACTGAAAATTCCCTCCAAGAAGATGGCAGTTAATTCCAAGAAGAGTAATTTTACATTTCAACGAGTGCACACAGTGATCACTGAAGGAACTCAATCAAGAATGAATGAATTTTGTGAGGTTTTGATCGTTATTAATGAATTGTAAAACTAGCTGGATTTGAAAAATAAACCCCTCATTTCGAGCCGAGGTTTTTACAAAGTTATAAAAGAATGAAGAAGGAATTGCTATGTGAGCTACACTCTAAAAATAAAGCGAGTAAACGTTCACTAGCTCGAAGATTTAAATTTATACAGTTTGAAGAAGAGTGAAATTCACTCAAACTGGAATCAGCCTGCAGTGCTTAATGCAAACACTTGTTGAAGAGTGAATTTACACTCTTCTTTGAGTGAATTTAACTATTCTTGCAGTGAGTTTCACTTTGCTTGGAGTGGCTTAGTTCACTCTTTAGTTTGGTGTCGTCACCTAAATTTTTTCAGGGAGCGAACGACCAAATCTATTTTTTCATAATCCTCAATCTGATTCCAAGCCATAGTTAAGATTGTTTATAAGGTTAGGTTAACATCAGGGAGAATATTTGACATGTCCTTTTTCACACAGGTGTTTGAATTTAAAAAACGATGTCACATTTTAGAGAAGACTAAATAGCATGAATTTTGGGTCGAAGATTGATAAGAACAAGGGTTTAATGTCATATCAAAGTTTCAAATGTTATTGTAAGTATTTTTATGGAACCGCGGAGACGGGGTAAGGGGCTTTAGCCACCTCCCACTTTTTCTGCCACTGGCATTTTGGGCCGCCTTACATAGCTGTTACATTGTTTAACATATTAGGCCGATTTGGTGCTTAGCCCCTATCCCACACGTCAAGACTCTTTCCGCAGTCCGTATTCGGTTGAAATTTGCATTAGAATTCAAGGTGTGGTTCTCAAGATATGAGCAGGTAAAGTAAAAGTAAACCTGAAGAAAGCACATATGACATCATGTTCCCACACTGATGAACAGCCAGTTATGTTTTTTGTAGGCTTGGTTTCCATTTTGTTCTTCCCACCAATCGCATATTATCAGAATATGATATCATTTATTTAGTGACATGAGAACTTTATATAAAATTTGCATTTAACACGTTAAAGTCCCTTACCTATGAACTTCAAGGTCAACATAACAGTCTGAAGGAAACAAAACCGAATAAAATAAATAAATGAATGAATGAATGTATGAGTGAATGAATGGATGAATGAATGAATGAATGAATGAGTGAATGACTGAATGAATGAGTGAATGAATGAATAAATAAATAAAATAAAAAACAAGCAAAGGGAAACAAGAGGGCAATCCACGGAGTTGCATATCTCATGGCTAACATGTGCGCAAGTTGGTTACAGAACTTGAGCTATGTATGAGCTAGAAGCTTTATCTCTGCTGAATTTTATGCTACAGTAGAATGTCATTAACAAAAATTACCATACTAAAACTCCATGCCACAATCTTGAAGTCCAAGGGAAGCGATATTTTTTCGTTCCAAGGGACGGAAGTTTTTTTTCGTAAGATAGCGAGGGGAAAGAATATGGCACAGACCAATCAAGTTCTTGGAACAGGCGCACCCCTTATTCCAAAAAACATCATTTGGATATTTAAATTCTGACACTGGATTATATAAGAACTGGAGAGATAGTCTACCCAATCTTTGTAACGCTTGCCCTTTTAATCTAGTAGGCCTATCTAATATTTTGGAACAAATTTATTTTTTAAGATGCTGTTATACCCTTGCAACACTATGAGAAAAAAACAACGAGCTTGGCTGTTACACTAAATCGATATGATTAGATATGGACGCAACGATTATAAAAGTAAGACGCTTTCGGGACAAGTGCGTAATTGTTAGGCGCTCGCTGGCCGTATTTCTCCATTTTGACGCGACGGCAAACTTCATGTGTGTCGAGCTGATATGCACATCAAGGACTTCTCAATTAAAAAAAACTGGGCGTGCGCGCGATGTTGAACGTGTGGCGTTAGAAGATTTCCGGGCTACGCACAAACCTTTTCTGCGTACTGGCCTGTGGCCAATCCTAGCCCGTGGCAAGAAAATTTTCACGTACGTTTTTTTGGCGATGCTTCAGAACAGCCAAGTTTTAAGGGCATTAATATGTAAGATAGATAGGCCCTATGCCTAACCTAATGTTAGTCAACCACAGTTTCATATCTTGGGTTATAACTCAAGCCTAGGAATGGCATAGGTTTAGCCCTAGACCTAGCCTACATACTGTTAACCAGTTTGAGATTTCAAGTCCAGCCCTAGGTTTGACTTTAACTTTCATACTACTAGGCCCAACAGTTAAGCAACTTTGGAGTGAAAACAACTGTCTGCATAGACCATATGACAACACTTTAGATATAAGGGCCATCAAAGTGAAGTGCGAGCAGGAACTTAAAAATCTCACTGCAGCATACAAGCTAGTGAAAAAGAATTTGAGACTGTTACTACGAAGTACTAACCTAGGAGTCTAGCTTATTTATATTAATTGATGAAAAAATGCTAGTTACAAAACATTAAAGTGGGGATGACACGGCCAAAGTCAGTTTCTCGGTAACTGTTCTTTGGGTACACCTTGACATAAAGTGAATGATTTTCCTACTAAATTATGTCCATATATACCGAAATACGACGTTTTGAATTCTCAAGTACAGGCCAGGCTCAGACCATTTGAAATTCGAAAGCGAAAAAACGTATGTGAACGCGTCTCAAAATGGTGACGTCATTGGAGGCACGGTTAGCAACACTGTACCAGAGAGCTCACAATCATCGAATCATGTGCATATTAACGCGTATTAGCGCATACATAATTGCAAACACCGGTGCTCCGATAGCAGTGAGCGTGGCCACTGACTACATTGTAAATTGTGCATTGCGCGGTGACTGCTTAGTATTCTCAATAGCATCTTCATCAAATAGCTCATACAGTAAAGACGCGCTCGTAGTGGGGACGCGCTTGTTTCTGGTCTGCCCATACATATTCATAGCTGTTCTCTATAGCGCCCGAGCGGCGTCTTTCTTGCACAAAACAGAACTATTTTTACCCGCGCGCATATACACACGAACATATTGGCCAATGATTTGTTCCGAATCCTCACCATGGTCCGCGCCTTTCGCTCTATAGAGGCTTTGCAATTGCGTCACGGAATCGCCATGCTGGAGGACATTCATGCAAAGTACACGTGGTTTTGTGCCGAACGCACTGCACAGTGTGCACTGTGATATGCACGGTGTGTACAAATTCAACGAGCAAGCGCGTCCCGTATGGTTTACTACGTAGTTACATGTACTCCAACATGGCCGCCGGAGAGTATTATGACGTCATGTGAAAAGCCTCTATATGTTGGACTCTGTATTGTGATGCAATCGTTTTCATGAGGTTGCTAAGATAAGATAACTTTACCGAACGTTACATTAGTTCCACATCTAGATGCGCGCCATAGGGCGGGGTCCGGGTTTGTGTCGCCAAATGCGTCATAAAAGTCATGTGAACTGTTGCGGCATTCTTTGAAATTGGATTTTGAACGCAGTTTTCCTTCGAATATCACTTATGCCGAATCGTACGGGTTTTTAATGGGGTATGAGATGATATTTGTAAAATACTGTATCTAATCTTGCAATGCACAAAAGTTTTTGTGGCCGTATCATGCACACTTTAACCTTTGACAATCTGTAACGTGAACGATGTCCTTGGATGGCATGACAACCACACATATCGGTACAACTTACAGTATCATGCCTAGGCTATTACACTTAAACTTTCAGATTTGTGGGATGCTTCCGTTAAAGTGAATACCAAAAGAAAAGTATCTGACCCCTGTCACGTGACCTTTAACCTTGGTTGCCATGGAAACTACATACTTTGGTAGAACTAGTCTTCCCTATTATACTTGTGAAGTTTCATGAAAATGAAGGTTTTCTTTTGAAGTTTTAGTACAAAATAAGTACAAAAGTACAAAATAGGAAAAAAGTGTTCTTTTGCAAAATGTGACCCTTGACCTTTTCTTCCGAGGGTCTGGGAGACACAAGTTCCCACCCTGGGGTACCCACCTATCAATTTTGTAAAAGAATCGGTCCAGCGGTAATTCGTTTTACGAACAAATTATCACTTGAAATTTCTTTGTTCCACTCTACCACTTGACCTTTGACCTCTGTTGCTATGGCAACCACATAATTTGGTAGGTCTAGATGCAATCATCATATGTGTGAAGTTTCGTGTCAGGAGAACGTTTCGTTTTGGAAATATTGCAGAAAATGTGATTTCACTAAATTTGACCTTTGACCTGTAACCTTTGACCTTCACTTCCGGTTGAGTATTTAAATGCAATAGTTCCACCTGAGGTACCATCCTACCAAGTTTGAACAAAATCGGCCCAGTCGTTTAGAAGATATTAGGAAAACAAAATTGGACACACACCTACACTCACCCAGGCCTCCCACACACACACACACACACGGACAGGTTTTGACCCCTCTCTCAGCCCTGGACTTTCAGTCACCCCGGGGTACCTCACCATGGGTTAGACCTCGAGACTAGTAACCTGGGAAAATTTACCGTTACCATGGTAACCATTGCGATTTAAGCTGGCATTGCCATATATAGCCCCATAGGCAAAGTGACTACAATATCTCATCCTCCTCACGGAGCGATGAGATAACAAAGCGTACGTTGTCATTGAGAGAAAGAGATACAGCATCTATTGCCCTCAATCCTGTCACTTTGGAAAACAAATTTACTGATTAAATTTGCTGATATCTCGTGAGATACATTGTCTTATTTGTATGAAAATTTCACCACAGTGAGGAGATTTGGTTTCTCTTTCAAATATGAAAATAACTGAAAATTTTGCTTAAACGGCCCGTTTAAGAACATCCACCGGGGAAGAGTATATTAGCAAGGGTTTGATCCTTCCCTTCAGAAACTTTTGGATGTTTGGTACTTCTTTACCTTTGATCAAAATTAAAAACAAACCATTGTTAATACTCCATACTTTAAAGAGGAATTAAATACCTTGAAATGAGGGCGGTGGTTGAAGCATATTCTTTCCACCGGCATACTACATTTCTGACTCCTTTAATTATCATCTACTAAAAACCACTCGCTTAAAGGCGGTTATTCGTCACCCCAAACTACAGTTTCAGTATGTGTACATCAAAACTCTCAATTGGTACAGCTCTTTGATTGGCATCAAATTCAAACAATGCATCATAGCTAAATTACACAGCATGGGCACTGAGAGTGTCTTGATTACTCATTATGGACTTGTATGCCCACTGAGACATGCCATGAAGCAATAAACTAGGATTGTGTCTGGATGAAGATGAGTTTTAGATAAATGTGGGAGGGGCTAAAAGTAAGTAGGTTGGGAGAATTGGAACTGTTTGGGATGATGAAAATATGCCTTTAATATCACTTGATTCTTTCAGTTTCTTATTTTTTCTCAGCCTCAAGACTCGCAACTAGAAAAAAAGAAGTGCAAGTTAACCTACTGAAGGTAGGTTTAAACATGGTAGGGTAGTGTTAGAGCACGCAAGACCTCAATCGTTGAAGGGTGAGACTATCAAGGTTAGAGATTAAACACAATAACTATAACAGATGCCCCAAATTGAATAATAATCTCCTAATTGTGTAGTTCTAAAATAGAAGGGTGAAAGGTCACATTAAAATAATGGTTTAAGGTAATAATAGTATACAGTATGTTAGAGGGGTACTTATTCTTAGCATTTCGGTGAAATTTGCATTTAAATCCGATGTGTGGTTCTCATGATATGAGCACTTAAAGTTTCCACATTTTCAACAAAGAGTGAACTTGAAACAAGCACATAGATCATCATATCCCCACATGAGCGCACAGTCTTTCGTTTTTCTATACACTTTAAAGTTGACGTTCTTCCAACAATCCCATTTTATTAAAATATTTCGCATGGCATGAGAACTTCACAAACTTTGTACCTCCACAGGGAGGTCCGATTTCTATTAACTTCAAGGTCAGCAGTCTGATAAAACAAAGGGAAAAAAGCATTCCTTGTCAATGTAGGGAAGTGATATCAGCTATGCTGCCCTCGAGATCACTTTGGGAACACAAATCTACTGACTTCATTCATTGTTATCTCGAGAAATACATGTCCAATTTGAATGGAACTTTCACCACACTGTGTAGATTTGGTTCCTCTTTTACTACTGAAAACTAAATTTTTGCCTAAACCTCTCCTTTAAGTCTAGATATGTTAGAGGGATGCTTATTCTTAACATTCTGATAAAACGTGCATCGAAATCCGACGTGTGGTTCTCAAGATATGAAGAGGTAAAGTAGACACCCCCCCCCAAGTGAACTTGAAGCAAGTACATATGACATCATATCCTCACATTCATGAACAGTCTTTTGCTTTTTATAAATTTAACAACCATTTTCTTCTCAATTACCCCATATTATCAGATTGTGATTACAAAAGTAGTAAGAGAACCGTTAAACACTTTGCTGCATTCCCCACGTAACTTCTATGGGAGGAAGTGACGTGTAGTCTCTGCCGTCACGGTCCTCAAGCTGCCAAGCTCACTTTAGGCCAAAAATCTAGTGACTTCATCTAACCAGGGAGCTGAGAGAGAATGACATCTTGAGAGACATATATCAGATTTGAATAAAAGTTTTACCACTCTGTGTAGATTCTATTCCTCTTTTGCATATGAAAATGTTTTTTCCTAAAACTTCTACTTAAAAAAAGAAGAGTTCACAAAACAGATATCAGGGAAGTGCTGGGAATTGTTCTTATCATCTGTTGAATCTAAAACAGCTCTTGGTATGATCTCATCCATTGTCAAAACATTGCCAGTCGCCAAAGAAAACAAACGAAAAAAATTTACGATTTTACGCCAGCGCTCACTTCCTTGAGGAATCAATACAACTTCAATTAATTCATCAAAAATCATCAAAGATGGTCCACTATGTTATGAACAATCTGGGATTGTTTCTAGATCCGTGAATAAAATGCAGTCTTGCTTTAACTGATGAATGAAGATTCGAGGGAAACTTAAAGGCAGTCTACTCTCACCCCATACTACAATTTTTGTCGTAGTCTACATTAATTAAAGAGTACAACTGTAGCCCATATTTAACGGCATGTACAGTACTGTACTCCGAGTGCTTTCACAAAACCTAAAAATGGAACCCATTGCCATTCATTCTAAACACACTATGGTCGATTTGAACATTGGTTTGGCCAACTATGCGCCGACCTCAAGTATTGACAAATCGTTGACCTAAAACATGGTCAAATGTCACCAACTTATGGTCACTCTGACCATCGACTGGTAACTTTTGGCCATAGCCTAGGTCAACATTTTGACCATAGTTTGAGTTGGTGCAAAGTTGATTGTAGTTTTTAGTGTGTTTTACTTGGTGTTCAGCATAAGAAGTGGGGTAGAGGGAACAAGACATTTAGTCACAACTTGAAAAAGGCCGTGGACGGCCGACTTAGACCAACATATTGAAAACGGGACAGTGAAACATCAATTCACTAAGTTAACTAACTACATATTGGAAACTTGTACAATCGCCCTTTAGATGCAATTACCTGAGATTGTCTCAGGATGAGAATGAGTTTCCAGCAGTTGTATAGGAGGGGCTTAAGTAAGTAGGCCAGGAGAATTAGAAATGTTTTGGGTGCGAGAATCAGGCAGTTAGGCCTTTTAAATTCCCGTTTCGCTGTATGTCACCATTTCAAATAATCATTAGGAAAAAAGGAACTATTTATTTACAAATAAAGAGGTCACAACAAAACAAAGAAAACCAGTATCACAAGTCTGGCGCAACGAAGACTCTTTACTGCAAAAATAATTCGACTCGAGAAGATTGTTGTTGAGTGGTGCCCCTCAACGTACTTTACCACGTGCACACATACTATCTACAGTGCTGAAAGAGATTAGATATGTTAGGTTAGATTAGACGGAGTTTTACGGCCCATTTTTAACCAACTGGTTCAAGTCGAGCCGGCCATGGTCCTTCCTTCCAGTTGTGGCTCACTGGCTTCTTCTCCCTTCTGCATAACTTATGCTGAGTACCCGAAAGGGACTAAAGTATATAGTTACAGAAATGCCTATATGTGCGGTGAATTCGACTAGATTAGTATTGTTCCTCGACATTGATGTGTATTTATTAGCTGTTATTTTTCCAATATTGTTGAAACTAGCTTCCTCTGATACTATGTACTTCCGTGTATTGAAAATAAAAACGTGACAGTCCGGGAAAGCCGTGAATTATTCTGACAAACACACCCACACATACACAAAATGTCTTGCAGTAGTGATGTTGAAACAGTATGGGCAGTAATATTGACTTAAGTTTGGGAGAGTAGCTTGCTAAGTGTCAGGGCTTACCATCGCAATTTATAGCAAAGGAGACAGAGATGAAGTCAGCAATTGCATAAATGACTAATTTTGTCAATTTAACCAATTTCATTGAATTTGAAATACGTGACCAGTGTTGGTGAAACAGTGTATATCTGGTAAATTAAAGATGGTTGGTTATTTTCTGCATTTCTCACCTAATAATCTAATCTGACTAGGGCCAAGTTCATTTTTTCCAAAAAATGTACTGAAGGGAAACATGGTTTCCAGAGAAGGCGAAAAATTCTAGGATGCTCCTGTTCTTGACCGCGGTCCCCTTGACCTGACGAAATTATTAGGGTACCAATTCGTAAAATACTGAGGCAGTATACTTTTCAGTCAGTACAATCTTTAAATACATTTTCAATGGGAGGGGGGGGGGGGGGCACTAAGTAGGAAATCTGATTTAATTTGAAATTTGATTAGATCTGGCTCAAAATAAATCACTTCTAATCATTTCTAAAACAAATCTATTGAAACATTGATTAGTAGATTTCCTATGCAGTGCCTCTGCGAATAGATTCAATTGCGCCTTTGCGAATTCAAATACCACACAACAGATTTTGTCATAAGGTATTGCTTAAAAGGCATTGAAAGAACATTAATAATATGTCATCTCTTTAAATGTTTTTCATTTTCTTCTGTTCTTATTTTAACCGCAATAAAAAAATATTTTAAAAATAATAAATTTAGTTGCAAAATTGTACTGGGCTCAGTGATGTAGCTAGGTTTTGTGGCACCCGGGCCAAGAAACGAAATTGCCACCCCTAACCCCATCTTCCAAGGGGTTATCTTATGAATACTTAAACAACTAGACAAAAAATGAAATTACTATCTTCCTGGCAAACGGGAAGTCCAATTTTTTAAACGATCATTGATTTCGCGAGCCTTAAAGGTGAGTTGCAAACTTGCCCCTGGCCTTCCCTAGCTACGCCACCGACTGGGCTCAGTTCCGTCTTTTTAATCGGATTCACGAGCCTGCCTTCCCACACTCTTAAAAAGTTGGTTAAAAAAATTCACCAACACTGGTCACGTATGTCAAATACCTGAAACTGGTTAAATTTTACCCAATATGTGTTGTTTATTTGGTTACCCCACAGGCTGGTTACCCAATAAAGTGGTAAAAAACCTCTTGGATAACCCATTAATCAACAATAATTGGGTAAAATTTAACCAATTTCAGGTATTTGACATACGTGACCAGTCACTGTTGGTGAATTTTTTTAACCAACTTTTTTAAGAGTGCAGTGAACTACGTCTTTTCATCTTTCAGAGGAAAATGAAAATTTTGGTAGGAAAACTTAATGGTTCGGTCTTCTAAATATTAAATAATCTTTCAAAAACTAAAGTATTGCCAAGAAAAATCTTGCAAGAAGTGACTGAAGACAGAACATAAAAGATGAAATTTAAAGCTGAAAGTAAAAGATGGAAAGTCCTCGCACAAAATCGTCCCAGATCAAACCATTAATGTTTGGTTTTTCCTTTCCTAACAATACACTAACACACACTTGATTTTTTCTACAGTCATCAACTGGCTCAGATTCCACGTTTTACGAAAAGGAAAACTTTGTCAAATCGAAAGTCAAACCCCTGAGAATCGATGGTGCAAAGAGTCTACGCGGCTCAATTCGAGACGAGGTAACATTAAATGCGATTTTCTCTCACCTGGAAACCAATGTGAGTACACAAAGAAACACTTTCTCTGCAAGTATGGTCTTCTTGGCCCAAACTGGAAGAGAGGCCGTGGCGCGGCCCGATTTAAAGCATTTGTCTAGAAACTGAGCCGTAAAACCAAGTCGAATTAAGTATATCATAGTATGGATATTCTATAACTCGAAACAGTAAAATAACGACGGATCTTAAACTGAAGACTTGGTATGAACTTCATAGTAAAGATCAGTGTTTTCAGTAGAATTTATCACTCCAAATTATAATTGGTCTTTAATCTCACTCTAAAAGGATTGTTTTTTCCCTAACAGTGTTTTAGAACAACTTTCTGTTGACTCCTTTGAAATGCCTAGATCAACAAGGATTAGCGATGCATTGCTAAAATGACATCTAAAATGATATCCCCTCGTTCAGGGTAAGCCATTCAATCCTGCACCTACAAGACGTTATTCTCAAATTTGAGTTAAACATGAAAATTTTGTGGAATCTTTTTTTCTTAACCCATCCACAACGTAAGAAGGGAACCTCAAGTGTGGTTTCGTGTACTGTAGTGCATTGTGTGTTTATATTTTCTTTTTGGTGTAAAATGTCCATTTTATTTTGCCGTAGAATAGGACTGCGCCGCCTTTTCATTGGCTATACACTTACATAGTGTTGAATGCACGTACTGACGAAAACAAACATTGCCAAGGGATAATGACTTTTAATTAAACGAAATGCCTGAAATTTGATTGCAAGCATTCGGTACCGGTATATTTTCATTTCAAACATGCGTTTAAGGGTGTGGTGGTATTAAGTTAAAACCACAATCTTGATTAGAAATACGAATGACACTTCAAAATCAAAACCCAAATTTATACAGTCCGGTTCAACCCCATCGGCAACGGAACAGTTCCCCTAAGTAAAATTAAGTTATGGTGGTTGGTAGAAATAAGTTGAGAAATGGGTTCAATAGTTCAAATTAGCACAGTCACTACTTTTTTTATGCTAATAAAGAAAATAATTTTTGTCAAAAGTTGGAGCAAATTAGTAAGATAAGTTTTGCGGCTAAATGCCTAACCAATTGATTTAAGTTGTGTCAGCCACGGCCCTTTTTTATGTGGCTCTCTGGCTTGTTTTCCCTACTTATTTGCTTACCCTAAGCACCAAGCACTTTGGCAAAAGCGTTCATTTTATACGTCTTTGGTATGACCCGGACAGGACTCGAATTCTAAATCTCTCAAAAGTAAATCAAAAGTGGGAGAGAGCTCTTAAAGCACAAAATGGAAACCAATGCGTTCCTACTCAGATTTTGAAGTGGACAGAGACGTAGCCTGCGTGGTGGTGGTGATGCATGGTGGTGGTGATGGCAGAGTGGCACTGTGTCTGATTTTTTTAAATTGCAAATACATCACGTGTTCAGTAATGGTGACGCTCTATTTGCCCAGACTTCAGCCCTGCTGGGAATTTGTTTTGAGGACAAATTGAAAAAATTACTTCCTTCATGAGCGCAGACAATCCCGATGCAATGCAATAATTTAATCGCGTTCCCGTCTGAAAACAAAAATCTCATAATGATAAGAAAACAGTGTAATATAGAAAATAAACGAAATTTAGACTGAAATATGTTATCTGGTTACTTGGAACCCACCGAAGCAAAGAATACCCAAGAAATGCTGAAACTTATTTCGTCCCTGAGAAATGTTGCACATCGGAGAATTTCACTGGAACCCACCCGCTCGGGCAGTCAGGATTGACCATCGCTCTTCTCGCTACGTGCCACTTTGTTCTTGGCCATGTTTCTGCTGTCCTCCCTTTCCCTTCACTTATAAAATCCATATGTTACCATTGCCGATCGGCAAATAACCCAAGGACTGAGAGGACATTTACGCAAACGTAAAATGAACTAAACTACAGACGAATCCCATCAGCGCTTGTGTTTAGTGACTGTAGGCTTTATTTATTGTCTGCATGAATTACAAAATCTCAAATTCAGTGAAATCGAGGAAATCAGATACAATTTAGTGTATAATTATCCCCGATGCAGGAAGCAAGGATTTTGAAAAATTAAAAGGTAATAGACCCAAGTTATGACCGACTGAAATCAGGCCATCACTTTTTGTCCGGATTCGTCTACAGACGAATCCGATTAGCGCTTGTTTTAAGAGACTGTGGGCAGCCATTAGTGGGGTCCATCAGCCTTTAATCGTCTTCATTTATTGTCTACGTGAATTTTAAATCCTCATATTCAGTAAGTTAAGAACATCAAGATACACTTCAGTGTACAATCATCCATGGAACAGGTAAGGAAGGAAATTTAAGGATTAAAACGTGATGGACCCAAGTAATGGCCGACTAAAATCAGACCATCACAATCTGTCCGTATTCGTCTATATTAATGGAAGGAAAGGCAAAATAGAATAACAAATTAGAAAAAAGCGAGATATTAGATTCTTGTGTCCGTTGCAGGGGTTTTCTCTCTCTATATGACATTACACAGATCTACTGTTTTAAGACTATGAGCGTCATATTTCTTTTAGATTAACAAACCTATTTATTCGGTATTACATTATATTTTTGAACTTCTAAAAAAGGCACTTAACTTCTTTTTTACAGAAAAAATATTTGTGCTATTTGTATTCATTTGTATCTTCATAGAAACTGAGGAAGTTTGAATATCAAATCTATGTCCCGTATAACGTTATGATTTCGAATTCAATATATCGCGATTCGGTTTTGCCAGTACCTGTTAAACTTTGTTATTTTGAGAGCAGTTTATCTACTGTTAACGTTATTCAGGAAGGGCTTTTCATAAAATTTTAATAATTAAGTGATATCAAAGATGAATATATATCAATTGAAAACATAAAAATAGATAAGGGTGACTGTTTTCAGGTCCGTTGCATCGACGAAATTGCCAAAGCGCAGTTCACTGAGCGGTGTACGAGACGCACTACAAGACATGTGTAAAGATAGTTGACACCCACGGGGACCTTAGCTTTTTTCTTTTTTTTTTGGGGGGGGGGGTAACCCGGTCAGTGACTGCTGAACCGGGGTGCTTGGAAACCTCAGTCTCCAATGAAAAAGGAGGCCTAAAAGCATGTTTATATACCCAATATTTGCAAAGTACCGCAGGGATAACTTTTAAGTGGGTGATGATGAGATATTGCAAAGATGAGATCCATATTTTAAGGCTGGGTTCGTGCAGCTTTATAACACCCGAAAGGGGGGGGGGAGGGGCTTGAGGATTCAAAAATTTCCCTGTACATTCTGTGCCAACAGGTGGTGGCGCTCAGCTTAGATAGTCTTGCTGACTCTCAGCCCCCAAATTTTCCGTTCCGACGTGCCTGGAATGTGTGCCATCCCTAATAGGGGATACTGAGGGGAGTAAATATAGACTACGCCTTGCTGAGGCAAAAACTGGAGGTATTGTAATTGACAAAGATTCCAAGTATTTGTTCCTTTTGTATAATTGTCATTATTCAGTCGCATCTATCTAGGTTTGGCTACACGTAAGACCACAGGTGTTCTTCATGAGGAACGGAAGCCATCCTCAACCAACTGAACAACGAATTGAAAAGTTTCAGTGGATGGGAGGGGATTTGGATTTAAAATGGTACAACCTTTTGTAAAGTTCTAAAAAGAGTGTGATTGATGCTCAATTTTTAAAGGCAATCAATTCCCATCCAAAATTACATGTTTTGTAGTAGTCTACAGAAATTCTCAAGGGGCTTAGCTCCTTGATTGATAGCAATCTAAAACATGCAGGGTACTGTATAGCTCATATTAAACGCCATGTACTGTACTGCGAGTGTTCTGATTACACATTGGAGTCTTCATAAATTCACACTGAAACAAGAAACTGAGATTTTCTGCATGAGGATGAGTTTGGAAAGTTATGCCGGGAAGGGCCTTAAAGTGTATCTCAAGTCAAAAGATTCACAAATACATTATAACCTAAAAAGCATGAAAAATGAATTCTAACAGTCCAAGTCCCATCTTCATAGGACATTCCTGAGCTGAGATATAAACTGATGAAGTTCATCCACTCAACTTAAAATGGCATATTGGGCAAAAAATTGTGATGTTATTGTTGAACTACTCAAATTACCGCCTTGTATTTCTTTGTTTTTGTGAGAGTTGCTGCACCTTGTACCAAGGTGTGATAGCACTCTCACTCGTATGGGGTAATAAAGCCCTCTCTGTGCAACATGCTATGCAAGCAAACAGGAAGTGTTCAAGGGAAACAAAGCAGTCAATGAAAGGTGTATGACAAGAAAGTCACAAATGATTGAGCAATGGACCAATTTGTGAATTAACTTTGTACCACTGCTCAGTAATGTCGTATGAAGATGAGAGTCGAACTGTTAAAATTCATTTTTCATGCTCTTTAATATATATTTTTGAATTTTTTGACTTGAGATACACTTCAAGTAAGTAAGCTCGGAATTTGAACTGTTTGGGATGAGAAGATTCAGCCTAAAAGGAATCCTCATTATTTCACGTTTTCACTTTTTTGTTTGTTGGTATTCGGTGAGAGTGTTATTGGAGTACATTTTGCCAAACTGAAAGAGAGGACGTTCCACCTATACTATTTCAATAATTATCTGCTCTGTGAATGATTTCATGAGAATACACTTTAAAAACATAGGAGTTAACTTAGTCACTCTTTAATAGATTGAAAAGTGTGAATTCGTTTTATTATCTTGTATCCTCTTAATATAATTTTCAATTGTCATAAAGATCTTCCACAGCCATACTTGGTTAGTCATAGCATGGATTAAAGGGGAAATGCAGTCTGAAAACTTGAAGTCGCGTAATAAACTCTCCTGTGCAGAGATTGGCTCTTGAGAGTCATGTAACATTTTTTCCGTCTCAAATGTGAAATGTACTAGGAGTTACTGCTTGGTGTACCTCGAATATGCAAGATTGTAGTCCAAAAGATGTTAGGAAAAGTACTTGGATGAGAAATAAGTATAAGTGAGAATTTTCTATTGCTTCGAAATAAGTTTGGGAAGGGACTGCTCTTGCACTTTTGATCACATGCCGTTTAAACTTGGTAGTATAGTACCGTAGCTGTTAGGTGAAGTCTTACAATACAGCTTATCTTGAGGTTACCAATTGTAGGCCCAATCCTTGTAAAATTATCTAGTGAAGGTTTGAAGGTTTTTATATTAAGCCCCGATTCCATTCTAAGCCTTTTGTCCTATTTTGAAAAGAAACAACGTTACTTTTGGAAGATATTACAATGTTAAGATCGCAAAATGCCAAAATCACCCCAATAGAATCGAAAAGAAAAGAAAATGAAACTACGTCTTTCCCAACCCTCCAAAGTCTTCCAAAATCATCAAATTTTTCACCGGGTAAGGCGTTGTTCCTGAAACAGGGCAAATCGGTTATGGTTGATTGGTTCTAGAAATAAGTCATTCTGATAAGTAAGAGCAGGGGCTGTAACAGCCCCCTGGTAATTAAGAGTTAGACTTCTTCAATGAAGACCCCTTCTGCTACCGTGCCTGGTTATCAATGTAGTCCACGATGCGGGAATTAATGTTAACATTAAATTGACACCATGTCCAAGATGAATATTTATGAATATAAAGAATGGAATTATTAACATTGATTTTTTTAAAAATTTTCAAAATTTTCCGTAAAACTTAAGTTGTTTAACCAATCAGAATGTGTAGACTGTGATCGCTGATATTTTTTTTGTTAAATTTAAGTCAATGTAGCAAATATGATGCAGAATCAAAGATGTGATAAAAATGTAAAAAACACCGACGCGGATTGCCACTGTAAATGTTTGCTGTGTAGGAGAATACAAGGTGATACTAAAACTCATTTTGTGCTCATTTCTGGTCACTTTAGGAAAAACAAAGTTAATATTACAAGGAAGACTCGGTGTAACACTGGAGTTCTACGAAATTCTTTAGTATACCTGTTTTTTGTTTGTTTGTTTGTTTGTTTTTGTTTTTGTTGGCTATGTCTCTTTTCACTGAAAGTCATGAAATAATGAGAAATGCCCAAAAATATCACAAAATGAGAACAAGCTATTTTAAACGACTGCTTGTCGGTACCTCCCCTCAGTTAAGCGTAATTTTAAGTTCAATTGGAAGTTTATAACTTACCGTCCACTTGGGGGAGGAACATGTGACGAGCTTGTAACGTATCTTATACATAATACCGTGCATGTATATGGCAGCATTGATGTAGGCTAGATGCCGGGCATCAACCAGTGACGCAGATAAGCATGCATACGGAGCCGATTCGTGTTGATACGTCTTTTGTATAGAGAAGGAGCAGTCAACCAGGGAAGTGTTACAATAACACCGTTCTGGGTCGACATCGGTGTAACAATCTACATGTATAGGAGTGCGTTATCATGTGCTACAACTGCATTGCGATTCATTGTACCATGGAGGTGTTATTAATAACATCTCCTTGGTTGTGAAGCAGTCGGTCAATAAAGGTTACCCGACAATAAAGGTTACTCGACAATAAAGGTTACTCGACAATAAAGGTTACTCGTCAACGGCTGTTCCGTCTGCATGCCTGTATAAAAGGTTGTATGGGGTGAATAGAATACAAACAGTTCGGTATAACAGCCTTTACTCATGAAAGGTCGTATGACATGAAAATGAAATCAAAACTGAATTGTGAAACGTTTTCCGAAAGGATAATTGAAGGCATATTCCGGAGACAAAATTCATTAACTTCAAGATATGCAGAAGATTTCCTTTTTTAGGAAGCGAAAATTTCATCTTAATAGCATATAGCGTTCGAAAGATACAAATTTATAAAGTAATGCAACTTTTTTTCTTTTAATGTGGTGCATCATGTAAATCTGTGATATCATCGCGGCTCAATAATTTGACATTACATTCAATTTATTTTAATTTTGATGCCGCTGCAGGAAATATTAACCAACAGTGGTAGTTGTACTCTACGTAAGGTGAAGGGTAATGCTTGATCTACAGGCAAAGATATTTGAACATTCCCATAGTATAAAATTTCAAGGACAAAAGGACTTAAATTTATAAAGAAAAACAAAAGAAATCAGAGACAATGTGCCCACATTACATAATTTTTGTGACTTTGTTAAAAAGCAGAGGTATTTTTTAACAAAAATAACCAATCCTTAAAATGAGATATCTTGAGTTAGGAAAAGGAATTGCGACAGGGTTTGAAGTACACGGTGTGGAATGTTTTTTTTTTACAAACCCCGGTGAAAAGCCACCAGAAGGCCTTTAAATTTTTGAGGGAATAATGCATTCCCCCAAAGTGCTAACGCACATATCTCTCCCCTGTAAGCTTTCTCTCGGCTTCAATACGTTCTTAATCTCATTTGAAACTCGATAGATGCCTATTACGTAACTCAATGTCCAATGAAGGTTAGAAACATTTCAAAGGAGGTAAAAAATTTTCTCTCGTCAAAAGTTGCTGTTCTTGAAAGTTTGAACTATGAAGTAACAGTCTGTTATCATAAAATTTATGAATGGTCTTGTACTTGTGCACCAATGTTAAGGAAGTCGATGAGCCATAGTATACGCTAACACTAAAATGCACGATCCTACACATGCTTTGCAAAAGTCTTGTCTGCATGAGTTCATAGGTTTTCCCTTTCGGGAAACCAAAAAGTGAGTTAACTCTTAAATCGATTGACTGAAACATAGTGCATGCTGAATTGTTGAGGAAGAAAATTGTTAAAGGTTGGGCAAACAATCATAATTTCCCCTTGAAGTTACCCGATAAATCTAGCGAAGTTTGCTCAAAAAATGTTACATGTGCCATATGTTTCTCCAACAATGAGTATTTTTGCTGGATATGTCCTAGAGTGTATTTGATGTAAAAAAGCATTATAAACGAAGAGAAGTACCCCAGTTCCCATCAAAATCTTTCGAAAGTTACCATTTTACAGAGCATTTTCTGATTTGCACTTAATCATGCATAAACATGAGATAAATATGTCCAGGGCTTGTGATGTCATGAGAGGGACATAGCCTACTATTTATGGCTAATGCTATCCTTTGCTTTTGCAACCAAGAAAAAATGCAACATTAGTTTGTCCCGAGGTTTTTTTTTTTTTGAAAGTTTAAATTGTGTCCTCGATCATCAGAAAAATTACTGAATCATAAACTATCTGATGGGTAATTAAGAGAGAGACTTTTAATTCAAAAGAGTAAACCAAGACACTTTTTGATAGAGTGAAAGCGTGAATTCACTCCTTTAGAGTGATAATTCACTCCAAGAAGAGTGAAATTCACTCCAAAAAGAGGGAATTTACCTCCAAACGAGCAAAGTTCACTTCTGATGGAGTGATCACATTTACAAAGAAATTGATCATTGCAGGCACTCGTGGAAGAGTGAATTTTCCCTCTTCCTGTAGTGAATTTCACTCTTCTTGAAGTGAATTATCACTCTAATGGAGTGAATTCACACTTGTAACTCTATCAAAGAGTCACAAAGTTCACTATTTTGATTACGGTAATTAATATAGTTAAGAACAATGTTTCTATACTATGGTTTAATCAGAAGGAACCACGAGGTGCTGGAACAAACGGTAAATATTCTCCGTCAACTCTGATTTTCTTCTTGAAACTGCCTATTATTGATGATTTTTGATGAGAATTATTGCTATTCTCTAGGTTTTCAACGTTTTTTACATTAAATAAATAAAGTGTCATTTCCATCTTATCGTATACGAACAACGCTAGTCCGCAGGACTATACCATACTGTACACAATAAGACAGGAGGTTAGAACAGGGAGGTGTTAAGAAGGAGACACAACTTGTATACTCTCTTTGGAGCAATGTTTGTAAAGGGCTTCAATCCTGCCCTTCGTCCCAAATACATATCTCAATGCCTAGATCAATTAGTATCATCGATGCATTGGCACAATACCCATGGGAAGACACACCCTTTAACCCTATCTTCATTTACTTTTTGTTGCCAGTCGTCAGGGAAAGATATGAAATGTCACATTTTGTTCGTTTCGGGTCACAATCAATAATAATTTCTTTAGAAAATATTATCGCAACGTACATTTCAGATATGTGTATAAGTTATCCGCAAATGTGCCCAAATTGGACAAAATGATTTAGAATTTAGCAAAACTTGTGGTGTCTACTCCTGTAATAGCTATGAAGGAATTAATTTGTTTAAACTGCCCTCGTCAGTCGTTTAATTAAACGTTTTGATTACAAATTAAAACCTGTACATAACAACCTCAAGATTTACGCACGTTTTAACATACTAATTGTTTAATAGGCCCCTGGTAAGAAGCAGGCTGTCCAGATAGCTGTAGAAGCTGTCTGGTTTTCAGCGGTGGTAGGGTACTTTTAAACCTTCCCAACCATTCATTTGTCAATTTTTGATGCGTTCATGTAGGTTCTATGTTTAGCTCTTCAGCATAACGAAAAGAAATCAAATGCATTCGAAGTATTAATTTCTTTTTCTTTAAGGAATGAAAATTTATTAATTATAAAGTCGTTTAACTTTAACAACTAGGCCTAACTGCTCACTTGCCTCGGGTCAGCTAGTCCCTTGTTCTTATTTCCTCGGTAGGAACGTTTGAAAAAGGGTTTCTTGGTATTCTTTTATGTGCAGCTTTTTCATCTCTTTAGATAGTTTCGTCACAGCACATCTCACTTCCTCTCGTTTGTACACCCTAAAACACCGGAGTTAAATTTAACCAGGATTGGTGTCCTATTTACTCCAACACAATCCTGGTTAAATCCCCCAGGTAAACTAACTCAAATTATGGTTATTTTAACCAGAATTTGCGTAAGTTTAACCAGGATTTGCTTTAAAATTTAACCAGGATTGTGTTGGAGTAAATAGAACACCGATCTTGGTTAAATTTTACCCCTGTGTTTTTAGAATGCATATTTATTTCTACTTCACCCCCAAAACATCTAGTCAAATGGGACACGGAGTGGAATCCTGTCAAATATTTAAAAGATTCGTTTCAAAATTTACTGGAAATGGCTAAAAATTGAACCATTTCATTTCATTAATGAGTCGAATCCTGTCATCGTGCCCAATAAATTAGGTTCTTTTCAAATTTGACTACAATTTTTTTAGTGTTTCTTCTATCCCAACAGTTCTTTTTGTGTACGTCTCCGGTACACTTTGTACACTTTGCAATGCCACATTTGTTATAGCCGATATTTGAACTCTTTTATTTATTTATCTGTCTGTCTGTTTATTTATTTATTTATTTATTTTTAATATAAACTAATTATCTTTCTGCTGTTACACTTCTCGACAGCTACACTCTAAGAACACATTGGTTAGGTTTAAGCGATATCGTGGTCACAGATTAAACAACCTTTCTCTACTTAAAACAATCAGAAAATACGGGTCAATCTTGGCATTTTACTTTTCTATGGTAAAATTAATGAATTATTTTGAATTGTGATCAAATGTTAACCTTTTTATTGCAAATTTTAACCAGTCTCCCTCGGCTATTTTAACCAGGAAATAGTTGGTTAATCTCTAACAACGATAGTGGTTAAATCTAACCAGGGTGTTTTTAGAATGCACTATCACTCAACTATGGTTATTTTTCCTATTTGCCAGTTCCCACCATATTCGTGTCCCCTCCAACAACTTTTATGCCCTAAGGGGGGGGGGGAATAATTTTTTATAAAGACTGATCCGGAAGAAAATATTACTCTATTCTTTTTACTCAACCTGCTTCAACAGTTACCGGCATATATTACAGTTTTCTATTTTTTTCAGAAAAAAGTCAGTAATCAGTTTCGTTCGAATGAAGAGAGCAACCTGCAGCAAAGATTTTCAGAGAAATGTAGAATGATGCATCTACAAAAGAGCCGAAACAGTAACCGACTTGTGAAGAGCCTTCGAAATATCATAGTCGTAGACGAGAAAAAAATTTTGTTCTGTTATGTCCCAAAAGTTGCATGCACCAACTGGAAACGGATTCTACTAATATTAAAGGGAGTTTTAAATGATAACGCTACTATTGATCACATGACCATCCATCAAACTGCAGATGCACACCTTCCAAATCTGTCCTCTCACAACGTTGATGATGCAACGAGGAAACTGCGCGAATACAAAAAAGTGTTGTTCGTTCGAGAACCATTCAGCCGTTTGCTGTCGGCTTACAAAGATAAATTAGAAACATCGGGCAGGGTCGACTCCGACAGGTTCCGAAGAGAGTGGGGTTCTGTAATGAAAAATTCTACCAATCGAGGAAAGGATATAAGTTTTTTAGAATACGTCAGTTATTTAGCCAATCCTTCACATCCTTTAAATCATTATAGAGATGAACACTGGAATCCGATATACCAACTCTGCAGGCCGTGTGATGTCAAGTACGATTTCATTGGTAGCATGGAAAATCTTGAGAAAGACACTGAATATGTATTAAGTCGTATCGTCGATCCCAAGTTAAAACTTAATTTTCATAATTCAACAAATTTCACTAATAGTTCGAGTGTTGATTTAGTTAAGCAATATTATTCTCAGATACCGACTCAAACTTTGATACAGTTGTATAAGAAATATCTTCCTGACTTTAGATTATTTGATTATCCATTTCCTTTGTCCGCTTTAAATAAATCCAGTATCACAAAGGTTTAATTCGAAACTTAATATTTGTAATATAAAACAAAAGCAATGTAAATAACTAAATAGATAAACCGACAACATTTATTTTGCATCATTATATCACAATTATCTCTGGCTTGTTTTTAACGACTTTGTAATGAACACTGCACGTTTCAACAAATGATGGAAATAGTCTGAACGTCAATGTTGGGAAAATAGATAAAGGGGGCGGTAAACCCAACTTTTTGGGGGTGAAGAAGTAAAGAAAATTTCTTGCATGTCCAAACCATTTGAAAAGGGGTCACATTTACATAGTCCGAGGGGGTTCTTGGGTCATGGCCTGCGAGTTCTGAAAAATAAATACACCTATGCACATTGTTGATACACCCGTCTGATGGAAGTACAAACGTTTATTGTTTGATTCCCTTTGAACTTGAAGTTAACCAAAAAAAAAACAAAAAAAAAACAACAACAACAAACAAACAAAAAACAAACAAACAAACAAACAAACTAACAAACCAACCGACAAACAAAATAACTTATTAATCAACTCAACTTTTACCCTACTTAACTGAAATAATTTTCAGCAGCACTGTCGTCATTTGTATCAGTCGCGAGAACTTGTGTTTAAACGATGGCAGTTTTACCTTATTCAAACATACAATTTAAATAATACGTCTCTAACACAAGTCATTCGGAAGTTCGTATTTTAAGTTTGCGCATACAGTCATTCTGAGAATACATCTTAGCATCCCTTGGAAATGTACGAGAGCATGTTAGTGCCACATATATAAATATTGTAATCTGTATTTACAGATTAATATTCTGTAAGAACAGATAATCAATCTGTAATAGCAGATTGATAATATGTAATTGCAGATTGAAATATTTATGTAGGTGGCACTAATAGGCTTTCGTAGAAAGAAGAAATTCACTATTATTGAAAAAAGTGTCAAAAGTAAACTCTTGACCAATAGGAACGGTTAAGCAAAATGTGAGAAGAAAATAGGAGTGCACTCTAAAATCCAAAGAAGGAACTTAGTCACTCTCAAATAGAGTGAAAAATGCGGAGTCATTCCAAGAGCAGTGAGATTCACTCTAGTAAGAGTGAAAATTCACTCTTCCACGCGTGCCTGCAACGATCATTCTCCTTTTAAAAGTGATTACTGTAGACGATCCATCAAGAATGAAACTTTGCTCTTTTGGAGGGAAATTCAATCTTCTAGGAAATAATTAACACTCTAAAGGAGTGAATTCTATCTTTTCATTCTCTTAGAGAGTTGACTAGGTCCACTATCTTGATTTTAATGAGTGTCAACGCTGTACCATTCATGCGGTTGGAAACTGGGCCTTAAAACTCTAACCTAACTGCCTAACCTAACCTTACCTAACCTAACCTAACCTAACCTAACTTAACCTAACCGAACCTAACCTAACCTAACACAACCTAACATAACCTGACCTACCCTAATCTATACCGAACTTAACCAAACCTAGCCATCCACACATTCGTGACTATGACCTCATCGATTATCAACACTTGGCCGAATCAATATTCCCGTAATCTGTCAACATTATCTCATGACTGAGTTACATGTGTCAGCACAACCGGCAAAATCTGAATTGACTATGGGCCTTCCTCAGAAAGCTACCTTTTGCACAGCTGCACCAATGTACTGAAAACCTTTTTTGTCTTTCTTTCAAAGAGTTCAGGGCCGGATCCAGAGTATACGCCCTATTTTCTTTGCAGAGATATTTTTGGTAAGGAAACAAAGATTTGACTTCAAAATATTGCTCAGTATTACACCATATTGCATGTGAGAAGGGACATAGGTGATACAAAATTTCACAAAAAAAAAAAAAAAAAAAATAAATAAATAAATAAATAATAATAATAATAATAAAAAAAATAAAAACCGAAAACAACCTCTTTGGTAACGTTTATCTAAGTGCAGTCAGTCTAACTGAACGACTATAAGGTTTCAGCAATGCTTCACAAATCCAATTTGTACCCTAAAGAGGAGGCCTCATATGCAGTACGTCGAAAAGTACAACAACATACTTGTACGCATAACATATAACCTCGTATAACCTCGTATAACACTCGCTTATTCTTGGGATGTGGTAAAATATGAGGAAAGAAAAAAGTTCTCAAGAAAACTCAAATTTTGGAAGACGTGTCGTAGGTGCCGGAACGCTCGTGAATGTGCCGATGAAATGGTGAAATGGTCCACGGAAATCCCCACTTCATCCTGCCAAAGCACTACCGAACTTTGGACAGGGTATTGTCCGGGACGTTCCTTGCCTGCAGACGTAGTACTGAGAAGCAATACTTAAAAGTTGATTGAGAATGTCCTACAAGCAAATTCAAAGGCCAATAGCAGTCGGTCACTGACTGATCCAAGGGGTGGCGGAGGGGGCCATGCTCCCACCTAAAAGGTGGCCCAAAAATTCCGAGAACAAAGGTCAAATAAAAAAGAACTGAAAAATCGAGAAAAGTAGCTAAAGCTAAAAATAAGGACCAATGTTACAACTTTTTTATCATTATTATGTAGGGTGTTGCGTATTATCTACATCGTACAGGGGTACCATCCATATCTGGGAATTACCGGCCAAATCACAATTTGACCTTTTTCAAACCTAACTAACTGTGTTATAAAAAATATTTTAATAGACCTTCCTATTACATTTTTCAAAAGAAATGAGTAGTTTATTATATAATACTAAATCGCATAAGAGGGCCATCAAAATGCAAAAAACTTCCAAAGGGTAGGGCTGGGGAAAACCCCTTCCCCTTAGAACCCCCCTATATCACTTTCCAATCACTGGCCCCACCCAAACAGAGACTCTGGATCCCCCTAGTAAGCATTAAAAAAAAAAAAAAACTTATTTTGAACCAACAGCTAAATCTTACAATTTTCTTATTTCCCACACTCCAAAGTATCTTCAAAATATTCATTCATTATTGCATATTCATGCAAGGAAATCAAACAGTTATTAGTTAACAATTTTCACATTTGATTTAAGGAGAAGAAATATTGTTACATAGCTAGAGCCAATTAGGAAAAAGGACAGTATACTACTGCCAGTCGAGGTAACTGCATTCTGTCCTTAAAGGTAGCCTGTAGTACAATAGACTCTGCAGCAGCCCTCTATTAGATGGCGCTCTTTCAGAAATCATAACACACCCTTCGTATAGACGATACACAGATTGCATTAGTACGTTCTGAGGCGTAGGAGGGAGGGGGAGAGATTGCCGCCTAAATGTGCGTAAGATCTGAAATTCGGGCATAAATTGAAAAGAAAAATTGGGCAACCACTTCAATTATTAAAAATGGCATGTTTTTCAGAAAATTCCTAAGCGTTCGTGAAACCTTAAGAGAATCCCTAAACAAAGAGAAAAAAGAGAGAAAAGAAGTTGACACAAATATTCCATGAAAAATCAACCAAGTTAAACAAATTTGGTATACATTCGGGCAGCGTAAAGAACTTTTGTTCTTGAACTTTACTTCACAGCGTTTATTTGAATATCTGAATGCTTTTAAACGTTTACGCAAAAACGCAAAAAACAGAAAAGTACCATATGATAGTCATGGTAATAAATATATTTACGAACAATTAAAGAGATAAACGAATCGCGACACACCAGGAAAGCCTGCTGTTAAAAAAAAAAAAAACACCATCATTCTACAGCCTGTTTTTAAATCTTGCACAGCACAATGCCCAAAATGGCCGATTATTTTAATACTTTAAAAGCTGTGCCCGAAAAACAGAAAACGCTTTAAGCTAGGTCACGGTGGAAAATAAAATTGAAAACAAAGATTTGTGACACATTCGGGCAGCTTGAGAAGTTTTTCCTCACCCCTACTCCATACTTATGTCTTGCAAAAAAGACTTTGCTCGAAATGGTAACACAAGATTGAAAAAAGCGCTGGACCGTTTTCAATTGCCAAATCAATTACACGGACAGAAGGGAGGGTGTCAAGTTACAATGCCTACTAGTTGGTTATCTTTCCTGCTCCTACAGCCGAACTCGGGCAGTGCAATGAAAATCGGGTAATTTTTTTTTGTTTTTCTTAAACATAATGATACAGTGTGAAAATGGCCTTCCCATAAGTTTTCCCGAAAATTCTTTAAAACCCACCTCGTAACGTGACACTTTTCAAAAGATATTAGAACTATAATCATTACAGTCTGGAGTAATGGAGTCAAATAGACAATTTTATCAATTCAGTACATCTTGAACTAAGCCAAAGGTTGCATTGGAGTGGAAATAACACGTTTCCAATTGCGATGTATAGTTTTCCCAGAAAAGACATACAAGCCTATTTCATCTACTTTTTTTCTAGTAATTTCCTGATCACTTAGTTACTTGGTGATTCTTTTTCTGAAAACCTTAAGTAGCGTCTGCTTAGATTCTGCTTATAAGCCTGGGAAATCTCATTACCGACTGGTGCCATTTATCAAAATTTTCTGTTCGATCCACGCCAACTAAATAGCGCCCCGCTTGGATAGTCTTCAAGCATGATTACATTTTTTGGGCAAAAAATTGTAATTATTTTCTGATCATTTTGTAGTTTGCTAACATTTAATTGCAAGCAGAAACTTAAAATAACGTCTGCTTAGCCATTTCTTAAAAGCCGTTTAAGTCCATTTCCGGCTGTATCAGGGCATTTTTAAAATTTTTGATACGTTGTGCTCAAAAATGACGGCGCTCGGCTCAAATAGTCCTCTGTGCAGAATGACGTTTTTCGTGCAGAAACAAATTGTAATAACTTCCTAATCACAAAGCAGAGTGCTAGTTTAGTTTGCAATAATTCATTATTATTTATATAATAATTATTATTATTTAAACTGAAAATAGCGACTGCTTAGATTCTACTTATATGCCAGGAGAGCCATTTCACTCGGTATGAGGGGTCCCGCTGGGGAAATTTCCGGTAAGCTCCGCTCCAACCAATAGTGGCGCTCCGCTTATAGTCCTCTGGGCAGAATTTCAATCTGGGGGAAAAGAAAAATAATAACTATTTGATCACTTTGCAGTTTACTTATTTAGTTCGAAGTGAATGTTTTCGTGCAAACGAAATCTCAAAATAGCGCATGCTTAGATTCTACTCACAAGTCTAGAAAATGACATCTCTGGCTGTCTGAGGGGTCCTATTTTTCAAAAATTTCTGTCCAACCAACGGTGGTGCTCCGTTAGATCCTCTTTCCGACAGAAGTACATTTTTTCGGGCAAAAGATCTTCTGCCCCAAACTTAAAATCTCCCAAACACCTTGTATAAGTATACGCATACGTATACTGTTCAGTCCAAAGCAAATATCACGAATTGACTGTATTTGTATCGCATAAAAGTCAACAAGACATCAGGCTAAGCTAAAAAGTGAGGTGGTATCTATGAATTTAAAAGTAAACAATTGAGTAATTTCTTAACAACTCAAAGAATATTATTTCAGCATTTTATGAAATAAAAAGAAAAATAGTGATACAAAGTGTAGTCGATCAGTGTGTATATTTATTTTCTATTAAAAATAAATGAAAACCTGGATAAACTGAGTTGCAATTAATTGTAGCCTAAATTAATCTGTTCCTTAAGAACGTTGTCATATTCATATCTGACGTGCGGTCTAGAGATCGGAAGTCTCGACTACTGGGTGGGTGGGGGGTACGGTGGGTGGGTGGGTGGGGGTACCAAAGAGTTAAAACGGAACCCATTCTGCTTGATGTTCAGCATAAGCAAAGGAGTGGGTCACAATCGTTAAAATGCCGTGGTAGGCCCCAGTGGCGTGCAGGATTTCGAAGGTAGGGGGAGGGGGCAATCTGTGCCTCCCTCAACTGGCACGGACTGGTTTTTGATGACTTATTTTGCTCTTCTGCACTTCAGTTGTTGGAGACCGCTGGTTTGTGGTTAAGGCTTGAATGCTCACTGTGTCTCTTCAAATCTTCCCCCGGCTGACTTCAGAGGTGCGGGAGGGGGTGTGCCCCCGCCCTCCCCTTTAAAACACGCTATTGGTAGGCCAGACTTGAACCAATTAGTTGGAAACTGGGCCGTTAAACTTAACCTACCCTAATGGATGTTACCATATCTATAATTAGAACACGATTATAATCGGCTCCCAAACTATCCTGAGCAAGGGCGTGGATCATTGGGGAGGGGGTGGGAATGGGGACTGGTCCGCTTACTTTTTAGAAGGGTCAGATTTCGAAAAAGTTTCCTCGCTTTTTTAAAAAGAATGAAAACTGAAACTGCGAGGGTACTAAAAAAAGAGCACAATTTTTGTATTTTGTATCTTTTGAACAATACCCTAGTGTGTCTACTATTTACTTGCTGTAAATAGATCAGAGAAGTGCCTTTTGTCAGCAGTCTGAAATTCATTCAGCATATTTGTCAACTCTACCGAAGGGGACACATTTTAGGCCTAGTACACTAGGCACACATGGTATCAATAGCGGAAGGCCTGCGTATAAAACAGCCTTTAACACTTGTTTGAAGCTGATATGTGATTCTGTACCTTTGTGTAGAATGATATATTATTTGCAGCAAGAAGTGTGTAACTGATTTTGTGTGGTTATTTCTAAAAATATTTTCAATAAAATGCATAATAATGTGTGTACTTATGCATGCAAAATACCATAGAAAGTATGCACCAAACCACATAATTTCATGTTAAAAAGGCAGATTGAAGTTTCTCACCTTGGAAGGAGAAAACTCCCTCTTACACCACCCCATAACCACTCAATCGCGCTCTGGGCAGTCTCTTGGCTCCTTCGCAAATAAGGAAATGGTGAAACAGCCCCGCCCATGCTCCTGAGGAAAGGGAATGTGTCACTTTGCACTCAATTCAAATCATTAATTTATGAACATCGTCCAATGCTTTCATATTAACCAAATGGTGACGCAATAGCACCCCCTTAATTTTTGTTAATTCCATTGAAATACACCGGATATTGGCCTATTGTTTTTCTAATAATGTGTGGGGAGTAGGGCATCACTCAAAATTTTGATGTATTGAATTTTGAAAATCGTTAAAAAAACCCTTTCCTTTTCTCATGTACCCTCTGATGAGGGACGCGCCGGTAGGGTTGGCTCATCCCCATCATCATCAACGTACTACATATGACGTAAGAGCCAAATGGGTGTTATAAACAAATAAAGCAGGTCACCAGAATGATTTATTCCAGTGGCTCTAGTTAAGAGGAATAGGACCCGGAATGGGGACATTCCTATGTTCCGACATCCCTATGTTCCGGTGTTTGAAAGTTCCGACGTCTCTATTTTTCAACAACCTTTTTTTCGACGTCTCTTTGTTCCGACGAAAATGTACCTCGGCGCCGAGCAAAGAGTACTTCGGCACCGTGCGCTTTGGCGACGGTGGTAATATAGGCCTACTTTGACGCTAAGAAAATTTAACTTTGGTGCCGGTAATAGTGTACTTCAGCTGTTTAGGGCAGAGAAAAGTGTACATCGGTATTTAGAAAAGTGTACCTTGGCACCGGGAATAACCGCGCCAATGTTTATACTTGAAACAACTCCAAGGTTACACTTTGAATTCGGTGCCTAAGTAAACTTTTTATTGACCCCAAAGTACAATTCTTTGTCGGAACATGGAGGTGTCGATACATACCGTTGTCGATATATACTGCATTTACACTAGAAAAAGTAATGCGGAGACTTACAGATCACATATATCAGCTGGTACCTGGTTCTTCACATCAAACTTAGCCCTCAAACGCCGGATAAAATCCTCGGACACTTTCATTTCTTTAACTGACTGAAAATTACTCCATCGTGGCTAGATGATATCTGCCGACGACGTCATGCAGTAATGATAAACATTGATATGGTACTGGAGCCTTGGCCTTTACGGAAAACCAGAAACCCTCTTGGCCGTTTCGTCAACTGCCAACCTTCTACCACCGGTCCAGCGGCCTTCCATGCATCTCAACTCAAATAACTATACAATCATCCATACCAACAAGGACTACTATAAATACAGCTTTTTGTTCGCACCGTCAGAGACTGAAGTCTTCTTCCTAAAAATATACTCTCCTCCAGGACCTTAAGTTATTCAAAAACGCTGTCTTGAGGTCCCACAGACGGGATTGAGGACTGACTCTTTGCAACATACCACCCCAATGCGTTTGACTCCACTTGGAGTTCGCAGTATATATCCAGATCCAGATACGGAACCTTATTTTTCAGTACTAGGACACCTCCGTTATTTTCCCTAAATAATCTGTTCAGACAGGGAACTTTAGGTGGAGACTCTGAAACGCGGCTTTGTTATGTAAGCTATAGTTTGTACTTAAAGCTATTATGTCACCGTTTCCACGCACACAGCCCTTTTCAGCTTTACCAGTTGGATATGCAAATGAGCTTGACTAGCGGTTTTTAGTATGGCTTGGGATTATCCGCGGAAACGCAGGAATTTTTTTCACTACAGTTCATGAAACAGAGTTACGAGCAGACATGCTCAGAAGCAAAACTTGGGAAGTTATTAACGAGAGAGTCACTCCTCTGATTTGTTTTGTTATTCTCACACAAAATATCAGCACACATTGAACCCATTCACTTTATTCCTTGGTTAGTTTTATTGTTTCATGTATGGGATACCGTAACACTAAAGGAACATGCTTGCTAGTTATGGAGCTAGAATTTGTGAAGTTCCATGATAAAACTCGAAGATTTGCATGCAACTATCTCGTAGTGTTTGCTTTGATCAAAGCCTGTGCACTTTTTACATTGTGCAAATCTCTGGTTCTACCCATCGAGTATTGATATCACATTATTATACAATACTGTTACAATATTTTAAGTCGGAGCCGTTTAAAAGTGGGAAATGCAGCCATACCAACTTGAAGTAGTGGAATACACTGTCCAGTAGCGAAGGCACGGAGGGGACGGGGAAGAGGTGGGGGTAGGTCCCCAACGTTTCGTCGCCACCCAATTTTCAAAGTTATGTTTTAAATGTCGGTGGCACCTTGATTTTGCCCCCTAAAATGTGTTCTGAGATTCTAGATATACGCCACTGACACTGTCCTGTCAATGATTGGATCATCTGAGTCATGTGACGAAATTGTTTCTTCTCAAATGTGAAAGTTACTACAAGTTACGTTTAATTTACTTGTGTATATGCAATAAATAAGCCCCCAAAATAGTATGAGATTTAGGTGCTGCTTTAAAATAAGTTTGAGCGACTGCTCTTGCCCTTTAATGCTCAGGATCCAGGATAGGGACACTTTCCGCCCCTTATTCTGGTATGTCGCCCCCTATATTAATTTGTCGTTAACAATGTGATTCAGATATATATTTTGAAGAAGCTTGGCCCGACGTTGTCATGTAAACAAACTAACGACGCAGGATCAAACCCTCTATTTTTCTTCATTGCATTGATGTTCTTGGTTCTCTCTTACTTTATCCGTGCATGGAAAAGTATAGAGAATCTTCTAAAAGTTAGCGTAACATAAACTCCCGGATGATACGTTCGGTTTCAAAGACACTTCCGATCTTCCGTGGAACTTCCTTTGGGCTCCCCATATACCCAAGATGAAGAGGAAAGAAGGGGGAGGGTGGGATGCATGGTGACTTATTCTAACCAGCAGTAGTTCTAGTAATACATAGCTGGAGTTAAAATGTTCAGTTTTGGGGCATGTTGCATTCAAACAGAGTACAGGCAGTGATAAACAGGCGTACGTCGGTGACATTCCTCGCACCGTCAAGTTTTACCACTCGGATTGTTAGTTCGGTAATTCGATGGCGCATGGAACTGTGGCGCACCAGGGAGGTGTGATTAGTAACACCTCCCTGGGCGCACAGCGTGGGATGCACCTCCCTGGATATACAAACCGAGCTCAGCAATAGTGTCCGGCGTTCCCTTGTTTTCGTCCAGTTTGTGCATACAACACTGAGAATAAATCTGAATAGCAAACCCGAACGACAATAGGGACTCAACCCTACTTTGTGGCAGCGATTCAAACTAAGTATCTTTACACCAAAAGGCAATTTAAGACAGAGCCCACTGGCCAAAACAACACTAATTATTCCTTCGTATGTTATTGTTTAATTAAGAGAGGATGACGTCACCAAATTTTTATGTAAAACTCAAATTTTGGAACACGTGTTGTAGGTGCAGGATTCGTTTGTTTATCCCTATGATTTGGGTGACTCGGATGTAAGCAAGTGCATTGGCACCAAAACGAATCACTGAACTCGCTTGATAAAATTGGATGTAACATGATCCCGAAAACCACAACATGGTCATATGCATTTTATTATTAACGTAAAATAACTGTGTGTAGGTCTCGACGACAAAGAACCAGCAAAGTCAATACCAAGAGTTGCAGTTTGTATTGTTTGCATAAAACTTTATTGCATAAACATGTCTGGAAATATGAAAAGTAAGCGAAAGGAATATTATACTGTTTTACAGACTTAACTTTAAGTTAATTGTCATGAATATAAACGGTTACAGGCTGCCTGTTTTTTTTGTAATTACTAAAACGAGTACACATATTTACAAATGAAACCGGTCTAAAAATTTCGCACTTATCAATTGTAAAACGCACCTTCTGGACCCGGACATGAGTGAGTCAAATGTGCGTCATGTTCGACGGTGTTGTGTGACACAGGGTGTGTCAACGTTCTCCAAATTTGGCCATTAAATCATTCTCATATGTGTCACATAGTGATAGTGTGCGTCATATTCTAAAACAAGCGTGAATCCAAACCGATGGAATGCCTGGTCATTTGCATGACGGAGGGGTGCGTCAATGCACAAAAATGTTTGCCTCTCCCAACAAATATTAACCGACTTTGCCCAGGGGCCAAATTGACACATTTGATAAGTGCCTAATTTGCTAACTCTTACTAGCTCTTGCGTCCGCCTGCAACCTAGCGTGGACCACCTATTTCGAGAGGGCGTGCTCTCACCTGGTCGAAAGAGGTTGAAAGGTTTTACAACTCTTGCCCCTATGACTTCCTAGCTACAACCTCTTCCTCCACCTACTGGGACAGGGCGTGCTCTCAACTGGGAGCAACTGGAAATCGCAAGGTTTTTAAACTTGTTTAAAAACTTATGTGGCTTCCTTCCTAGCTACCTCTTCAGGGAGCTGTAGCCACTAGCAAGTGAGCACGAGGGTATCCTACCGGGGTCTTTATATAGGTCACAGGAGGTCACAAAGACTCGCAAGCTTAAGAAAAACACGCAGTCAATTCTAATTAAAAATGCGTGATATTTCCGTGTTAGCGATGTTACAGTTCGTAATGCATAATGCGAATAAAGTTTGGGTTTAGCCACAATTTCCCACTCATTTAATTATACGAAAAGCTTGATTTAAGTATGAGAATTGAAACTAAAGGTAGTTTAATGTCAATTTAGAAGGAAAATGTATTGAACTTTTTGACAATATGTTGACAGCGTGATTATCATTTTAAAAAGTCTAAAATGAAGTCTAAAATTCGTCGATATCAGTTTATTTATAATTTCAAGAGTTCATTAACATTTGCATCATTTTGAAAATCTGAGCCTAGATAAGCAAACTATTCATTTAGATTGAAAGCGGGTTTTTACGAGATTGATTAACCTTGTTTCTGAATTTTTCTGTCAAACGTACGTGATTTTGAATTTCTCCTCACTTTCAATCAACCTTCAAAATGATGAATATTCAATCTATTTGTTGGAGTGACTGTTTTTCGATATACTTTTCACTACAAATTCTGATTTGGTCTTTGATTTCACTCGAATAAAGTATTATGTCACTCTTTGGAGTTAAGAGGGTAGACGGATACAAACAAGGTTATGAAAGAGTAAACAAGAGCAGACTGTCTTACATTTTACTCTAAAACGTTCATGATACCCATAACCGAAACCCCAATACGTAGTCACAATACACTGTTCCTGACAAAAATTTTTTAAAAACTTTCTAGAAGTACGTCTTTGTGGTAAGCTCTCCAAATGAGTGAAATAAGGGACGAATCTAAACTTAAGACAGAATATTCAACGTGAAGGGGGTGAGAATGACCTTCTAATTTAAAAATTTTCGCTCAGATATGCTAAAATTGGTTTCTGATTTTAATAAAAAAAAGTGTGATTTTTTACTGCAAAGGTTTAAGACACTGAGCATTACGTTCAAGTATATTGAACCAACTCAACCCGAGTGATTAACGTATATATTCCCATTTCCTTAAAGGACACACCATGTTTCTCAAACGTGTTTAGCAATTAGGCACTTATTTTGCCTCCACTTTACAAACACGTTTCAATTCTAAAAAGATGTTAAACTATTAAATACTAAATGTTTAGGAATTAAACGTGTTTAAAAGTGAAATGTTTAGCAGAACGACACGTGTATTTAGCATCTAAACATGTTCACAAAGTGGCGGAAAAAAAGTGTGTAGGAAATCGTTTATTTCCTACTACACTTTTAGAGTGTGAAGAAAGTTCTGATTCTCCCTAGTTATTCTAAACCCTCCCCGACTGACTTTAGACGTACAATAAGTCTATTTTTTGATGGCTCATCATATGATAATGTATGAATAATTATAACATTTCCTGTGCATGCTGCATTTTGTCAGCTACTCTGCCTATTGACGTTAACGAAAAAGCAATCAACATTTCTGTAACGAAAAGTAGTTTAGAAAAACAAGTGTCTGTTTTTAAGTATATGGGCCATGCATAGCCTTTGTACTCTACAAAAAGTAACCCTTCACTGTGATCAAAATTTAGTCAAAACGATGTCGGCATTGGCCAGCAACTTTAGTCATACATATTTAACTGGTTTCTGATGGCGGATCAATTTCCCAGTAATGGACTACGCAAATAGTTGTAAAAACTTCGTCAAGGAGGTTTGAAATTTACCAATGTTCCTAATTTGCCTCACGATGAACTTTTTGCTACTATAAGGCCTATGTACCAATAAGCATCTCCCAACAGAGAGTAACTTTGATTGAAAACCAGTCCCGATTTTCTTAAAATGCGAGTTCGATAAAGGATGTCTGTCGATGTGACGTCACGAAATAGTTTACAATATTAATTTTGCAGACCTCTGCTACAAATAATATTTATATATTGGCTCTTTTTCGGCCAGAAATGAAGAAGAGTTGAACTAAAACTCACAAATTTTGGACAATTTTCCGTTCAATATATATTCCTGTAGTGTGACCTGCGCTTTAGGCTAAGTACATATTGCCACATAATATATGACATCCCAACAATAATGTTAACTTATTAATAAAGCTGCATAAAATTGTGAAGTACGTATATACAAATGTAAAATGAAAATATAAATAATATAATATACTTAATTATGTGGCAAAAATTTCAGACATTGTGCACAATAATAAAGAAATGTACATAGTTTTACTTTATTCACATATCTAAAATTACATGTCACATACTTTTACGATAGACCTTATACACATGATGTCGCAAGGAAGAATGCGTCCACCGCACCTGCGTGAAACGTTAATGCATGCATAAGGTCTATGTGTGAAGCTCTTTGCTGACGTCACAAACCGCCCTGATTTTGATGGGTAAAATGTAGTGTAGTACGGTATAGCCTTAGCTTCTCAGCTAGCAAGTGTAGCTCGTTGAGAAGCAGCTGACGACCAGCGTGTGGCTATTACACTCCAACACTGTTAATTTTTGCCCGGCAATGGGAGCGGCCTACCAATTGAGACGTCATGGGAAAACACTAAGTACGTTATTGCTTGGGCTGTTATCTACAGCGTCATGAATAATATATTGTTTCTGTGTATATGTTTTATTTATGTAAATTATATGCAGTACTTGCACTGAAGGAATGTCGCTCAAAATAACCAAAAATTAAAAAGAAAATCGTTCGAAAACACTAAGTTATTTTCACATTTCCCTTTTAATTAAGTACTGATGAATTACATCATTATCTTTAAAAATATTGGAAAGACTGAACAGATTTAAGCTGCTTGAAGAAGAACAGAACAACATTTATAATATTTAACTCAAGTTGAAAAGTGAAGACGGTTTCATTTGAATCATTTCTCATTTTATAATATTAAAATTACGTGTTATGTACTGTAAGGACGTCTTCTTCTCAAAAACAAAGGGGTATTTATGCATGTACAAAGATAAATGTTTAATGAAAGGATTATTTCGTCCTTTTCAAAAACAAGGAAACGAGGAGTATATTGAGAGGATGAAGTAACCAAATCGAAAGTGTGCCTTTAGACAATGTAAAACAGTAGCTAAAGAAATACGTCATAACCTGAATGCATAATTCTTACACAAGTTGTGTACTTCATCTAACTGGCTTCACTCCTTGTGTCTTACATGACGTCAGCGTTACGTCACTATTATAGCTATCGCTTACAATGCTGCTAGCCGTGACTTACTTAGTCTACTTATGAAAACCATAGGTAATGTGGTTTTGTCAGGACGTACCAACACAGTGTAAAACTAGATAACGGGCTATCATTTTTTAAGTGGTATTTTACGTCCATTACATTATTGCTCCAAACCAATTTCGTTGCCATCTCAGCAACGTGACAACTGTTAACTTAATTGGAGGACACTTCCAGTTAGCCGGGGAATGCCTCAAGCCCCACCAACACGACAATACCTGTAGTTTAAATGTCTTTAAACAATTATGTGACTATGCTTATAACAAACATAATATGTTGATGCTTGCATTTCTTTTCCATCAAAAGTATGCAAAATCGTTTAAGAGGGTGTTCAAATCTAGTTTTCCATCTTAGCAACACATGTTTAAACATTGGGTTCTCGACGTACATGGGCGACTATGATGGAGAGAGCGAGCGAATGTTGTTGTTACTTACAATTCCTTCTAGTCATGCACAACGACAATCTGACATACTGAGAGCCTAGTCTTGATCGAAATAGAGTGTCTGTACAATATACCAGAAATATGTAAGTTTGTAAGATCACAGAATTAGTTACGTAATACTCTTATTGCATGGGAAGGAAATGGAAAAGAAATAATAATAATAACTAGAATGAAAACAACATCTTAAGTTATAAAGTGAGCCTGGGAGGCACTGCATAATCTACTTTAGAGTTAGAATTCGTTTCTTTTGCAAAGTGCGTATTACTCCTTGCAGGTTTTTCGCGCTGGATTTAATTTGTTTTTATTTGGTAGCGCAATTTAAAAGAAAGCTGTTAACCCATTGCCGGAATATTAAATACCTGAGCTTGAAAAGCGGGATCACGTAGCTCTCCTGCAACCGGGAATCGTTACAATAACGTTCATATTTCGTCTTGAGTGCAATTCTGTAGTATATAGATTGAGCCTATAGAGTGCTTTCACTGTCGCCTTAAGCTCTGCCCCTTTTGACGAATGCAATGTGGCTCACTGAGAAGCAGCCGACATCCACGTCAGGCTGTTGCACTAACACACTGCACATTTTTGCCCCGCAGTGGGCGTGGCCTACCAGTTGTGATATCACGTGAATGCACTCAATTACAGAATTTTTATAAATCTAAATAGCTCATCAATAAACATTACAAATTTAATTTTCACTTATATATCTTTGCATATAGTTTATAACAGAAATTAACTTTTACAAGCAAAATTTTCAAAACCACTAGTTCATAAAATCACTGTAAGTAATATTCAGATAAAGCCTCTCGTAACTGGAAGAACATTGTGATTGCAATAAAATCCAATCTTCAAATTATGGCACAGTGTTCCGGTAAAGGATGAACCCTCACACTTCTTGTTTCCATGACAATAATGGCGAGCAGTGACGGCGCCAGAATTTCAAAATTGACAGTGGTAACTAGGGGCAAAAGAAAACGTTGATGGCAAAAATTTTCGGGGGCAGCCGGTGAAGCTCTGAGGAGAGGTGCATAACTTATTTTTTCGGTTAACCTTAATCCCCACTGACCTAACTTGGTGTAGGGGGCACGTAAAAGGAGGAGATGGCAACATCTGAGATAAGAAAATGCCCCCTCTTGCCCTTACTGCCCCCTCCTTAGCGTCGCCTTTGGCAGTCGGAAAAATATTCACACATATAATTTCCCATAAAGAAATTTCTAATGATCCTTCCCCAACGTTTTGCTTGAATTGTAATCTTTGAGAAGTTTGCAACCTGAATGACACCTTAAAACAGAAGATTATTAAGTGCTCCTTAAGTCTAGATTTTAAGAAATATATAATTTAGGGTGTAAAATGTTTCTCACTCATTCAGCCCACGGACTGCCTATACATGGACAGAGCACACTGCAGTGTACATTGTCGCTACCGTACGTGTGAGAAGAAGCGCACCAAGATGGCTGTCTGCTATGTTTTTGTGTGAAAGTTTGGACTTGCTCAAGTAAATCGCCAGATTTTGCAAGAAAGTTGAAGCATTTTTGAAAAATGGCAAGGTTAGGTCAAAATCCCTTCACTTATTGCAGGAATATGATATTTTCCTCCATTCAAGTTAAACTTTTGCTTAAAATATTACAGAGTCGTCGTCAAATCAGACGATTTATTGGTTCACGGCGGCCATCTTGGTACGCTTTTTTTTGTACCAGTCAGTGGCGACTAGCTACGGATAGCACGTACACGTTACATGCTATGTCCATGTATATAAGTCCGTGATTCAGCCTTCTCCATAATGCTGAAAATTCAATGTTGAATTTTCCCTAGTACATTGCCTCATTAGGCCTATGTATGTCTTTCGTTTTGTACAACTCACATTGCCTGCTTTGTTTTCCTTTAAAATTGAAAATGTTAACATGTTCTTAAACGTTACTTTCTCGTTCTTGCATGTTGTAACGAGGGGCCTGTTTGGTCAAATCACCCCATAACAGTAACTTCGCGATTTTTGCACGAGGTGCAAAAGTTTTCAGAAAACAAATAAATGAAAAGAAAAACATTTTAGTAATACAACAAGGACATCAGAAATTATCGTGCAGTCTTCCATTTGTGAATGAATAAACCTAAACATCGGCTCAGGAATGTCCTATGAAGATGAGAGTTCGTCTATTGAGTTCATTTTCCAAACTTTGTAAAACATTTTTCTAAATTTTAAACTGTATTTGTTCTTTCAGTTAGCCAGTCTGATTTACCTATCCCAGTAGTACATTAACAAACGGCAGTTCCGATTTAAGAGCCCTTCAAGTAAGTTGACGTGTCATCTTGGACTTCTTCGTTTAAGGGTTTTGATTAATGAAAGACATCTCTTTCCCGAGCTTGGCTTACAATCTCACGAACTGACCTGAGTTTGAAGAGAAACACAAAACATTTGTAGCCTATAAGTTTTGCTCCTGTAATGACCGACAAAAATATTAACCTTGAAAAATGGCATGAAGAGATAAAAAAAATGTCTTTAATGGAAGAGACAACACGGTTTTTTCGTCATGCTCACACGGCAAGAGATCCAATTTCCATCCGGTGAGAGTGTGTGTGACCCTACGGACGTATTCGTGACTGTAGGTAGCCATTAGTGGGGTCCATCAGCCTTAATTCGTCTTCATTTACTGTCTACATCAATTTCAAACCCTCATTTTCAGTGAAATCGAGGAAAACAAGATAGTAATTCAGTGCAAAACCATCTATGGTACAGGTAAGCGAGGAAATTGAACGATTAAAGGGTGATAGACCGCAGTTATGGCCGACTAACATCAGACCATCACTTGCTGTCCGGATTCATCAATAGACGAATTAGGAGAGCAAGTGATGGTCTAATTTCAGTCGGCCATAACTGGGGTCTATCACCTTTTAATCTTTCAATTTCCTTGCTTACCTGTATCACAAACACCGTTCTTCAATACATTTCATTTATATGTAACGACTAGATTCTTGCTTCTTCGACGCTAACCACTTAGATAACTTGAGTATGAAAACACAACGACTGGTTTAAAGATCATGGACTATCTAATTGGTCAGTTTCTATGGTATCTTTACAAGCGCACATCATACACGCGTCTATATTCTTAGCTTAGAACACGCTTAGAACACAAAATCGACTAGTGTGTTCGTTTTCCAAGCACGCACAGTTTTTCAATTACCCTGAACTCCACACGGAGAAATGCACAGTACTCTCTTTGAAAATGCACGCAGGATGGAATCTCGTCACAATGAAACTGATACGCATCCATAGTTATCCGGGCAGATCAACGAACAGAACTGTGGGCATGTCAAATCAACACTTCCGCCCCTCTGTCTTGGTCTCCGTGAGGCATGCCTTACAGGGTAGGGATAAAAGTTTGGAATCTACTCTCCGCTTGTAATATCTTTGGGTCTAGTCGTAGAGCATGGGCAGTGGCGGAGCTAGGGATTTCGGTCAGAGGGGGCGGAAATGGTCTGCAGGGGCGCTTCGAAGGAGTAAATACCCTGAGCCTAAGCACGATCGAAGCCACGGCGTTTCAGACTTTTCATTTCATTTTCCGCACCAGGTAGAAGACTACTTTGCCATTTCTCCTCAGCAAGTTTTTCTATTAAAACATGTTTAAATTTTTTATCCATGGGCCTCCAAAGAAGAATTTTTTTTTTTTTTTTTGGGGGGGGGGGACAAAATTCTTTTAGGGGGAAGAGCTCCGCGCCACCATGAGTTGGCGAGGAGCGCAAGAACATTTTGGCCCAAAATGCCTCTAGATCGCTGGAAATGGCATTTCTAAAGCATACTTACCGCATATAAATAGGGTAAACACTGAGTGAACTGTTGCGAAATGTTGACGTTAATTTTCTTCGTCTTTTTTTTTCTTCTTTTTTTTTTCAGGTTTTTTTTTATTTTCCAGGGGAGCGCAAGTTCCCGCCTCCCCCTACCTGCGGACGCCCATGTTTCTATCCTAGGTCTCGATTTAAGATTATAATGTAATAATGGACTTCTTTGTGAAGATAAAGATTAAACCTGCTAGAGCCAAATAGCAAGCAATCTTACAGGAGGAAAAAGTTATAGAAATTAATCACCGTAAGGTGTACATTTTTGGTATCTGAAAATCAAGATAAGTACACGAAGAAACATTAATTGACGTAATTTACATCATGTGACCACTCTGAAATAGCCATTAATTAACTACGTTGCAAGAAATAGCTAAGACAAAAAGTCTGTTTGGCTCTCTAGATACCGAATTCATAATAAATAAAAGTAGCCTAAACCTAGGCTTATTAGATGCAATATTCTGGCTTTTTAGACCACGAAAGTACAGAAATAAGCATTTTGATGGGATTATCGTTTAGTGTCAGAAATAGCCATTTATAATGAGAATGGTCACTTGAAGAAAAGCAAAATGGAAACTGCTCATTAAAACTCTTAAACCATTACCACTATGATAACAGTTTTATTTAATTTTAACCTGAATGTTCTCTTCAAAAGATTTTGAAAAATTGTTGGAAAAACTGTTTTGGAAGCTATTTTGGTATCTTTATAAACTCTTTTTTATGTCTTTGTTGACAATTATCCCCGGCAACAAGAAGGCTATTTGCGCTACAATTATTGTTGCGCCCTTTGCAACATCTTTTATTGGCCGGGAGTGTGAATTTCATGTCGGTCTGTGTATTTTGTAAGCTTATAATCACGCTTGGTGTGGAAGCAGTTAACTTAGCACAGCGACAACATTAGTGCGTATAAAGCATGACGATAAGTCTCGGCAAAACCTATCCCTATAGTACAGAAAATGACCCTTTTCATCGAAATAAAGTGCAGATATAGTACAGTTACTGGTGGCTGTTTGATCATTTTGTTATCTGGGCTTTAAAACAACGCTATTTAATTATGTCATTTGCCAAAAATGGTGCAAGACTAAAGTATGTTAAAAACCTAAAAATGACGCCGACTGACGATTTTGGTCGGGGGGGGGGGGGGGTGACCGCCCCCTGACCATATGGCAGCTCCGCTACTGACAATGGGCCTCCCACATGGGAGGTCTGGATTCGTTCCCAGATCAACTCTTACCAAAAGACTGAAAAGATGAAGCCTTCTGCCATTGTGCTTCAGATAAGCAATGAAGTAGAGGGACAACAATCGAGCCAAAACGACTGGATAAAAATGTCATTGGCGTAGCTGCTTAAACCGGATCTTAAAATATGGAGGCGTGAGACAGTCAAGAAGTCCGTCCCTTCCTTTTGCATTGCATGGGAATATTTCCATCAATGTATGGTAAATGTTCTTCAGACAAAGAAGTTCACGGTGGTATTACTCTTTCTTTCTACGTAGGCTATATAGCAGACGTTGGAGACAGTACTTTGTCAAAGTAATATTAAGTGACTCAATGACTTTAGTAAAAGATTAAATGTAAGAATATTTGACATTTATAACACAGCGTTCAAATTACAGAAGTTTTTATAGGGAGCCCCGGACCCTGATACTTTTTCAAGAGTGTGAGGAAAAGTTGATGGTCCCGCCATTTTTGAGGAGCCACAAACAAGAAAAGAGTTATAAAGATGTAAGCTTATTCAATACCAAGGCTCGCGTAACCACGGGAGTCTCCTGCTTTCATAAAATTAAGAGAAAAATATCAATGCGTGAATATCCGGAGCGTATGCGTCTCGAAGGTGCGCAGAATTTTCGCAAGCGGCCAGCGAGGGTATTTCTGTGCGGGTGAGATCAGCGGGAATCCGGCTTACAGAGCGTATTGTTAAACACACAAAACAAAATCGTATGGTAGATCCTCTAACGGACGCGAAGTGACAAAATTTACTTAAACAAGAACCACTTACCTTACATGTACCTGTTACTGCTACTCGGAAAGTCGTTCGCGGCTGACATTGACTGGGAGTTCTATTAAAAAAAGGAAGAAGCAAAGCAGCCTAAAAGCTAAATTTACAATTTCCAGTGTGAAAAAGAACTGCAGCTACACAATTTGGTGAACATCCCATACAAATAGGACATGTGTTTCTCGAGATATGAGTTGATAAAGTAACTACTTTTTTGTTTTAAAGCAGAAGAGGTTATATCACTCTTTCACATCTACAAGGATTTTTCAGTCTGTTGTGTTTGCCTTGAAGTTAATAGGGATAGCACCTTTCTACGGAGATTGCAAATTTGTTTACCACTTATGCAATCGTATTCTGAAAACATGTCCATGTTGAGGAGAAAATTGGTTGCAAATTTAAAAGAAAAAAGAAGAAAATCCTTCAACTAATGTGAGGATATGATTACATACATACTTGCTTAAAGTTCACTATTTGTTGACATTGTAGCAACTTTGCATGGTCATATATTGAAAACCACATATCGGATTTCCATGAAACTTAATTAAAATGGTCAGAAAAAGTGCCCCAGGCCCTGAAACATAACAAAACTTGATTCGACGTAAGACCCTTTTTTGGAAAGTCTTGAGAGTTTGGTTGGTCGTTTTGTTATTGAATTTGCATGGAGAAAATCTTGTGTCACCTGAGTTTTTATGGCTTGTACACGTGACGGCATATTTAACATTAAAGATCCAAACTGGAAATTTGTGGAATGCACCTTCATTTTTCGTTGTATTTGTGAATTTAGTGGACTTTCAAAGAAGACAATGCAGGGCAGGTAATGAACGTTCGCTGGGTGGGCAGAAATATCTGTACACGCATGCATAAATAGTGTACGGGCACATATGACCTTGTGACCTAGCCGGAAGTGCCATATTGCCCAGTTGGTCTCTACCCCGATCTCCCTTATTTTTCAATCCCCCCATCTGCCGTTTGAATGTAACCTTCGTTTTTAAGTGTTTTCAGAACTGAAATATATTAAGTTTGAAATTTTTTAACATTAATTCGTAATTCGGTACAAAGTCATTTCACTCTTTTAAATGCAAAGAGATGCAAATTTAGGCAAAAATTGCATTCGTCATTTTCATTTAAAAGTCGTCACTATGTCAAGTACTCATACGTCATTAAGCCAGAAAGGGACGAATTAGGAAAATAACACTTCACTAATCAGTTATCGTTCATCGTGTATTGATTTCTATTGTTATGTTATCAGTCTTAAAATCTGCATTGAACTTTAAGCCTAAATGTTATCGTCGTTCTGTATCTTCCCTGTTACAAATGATTCATTCATACTTGGTAATATTCCTCAACTTCTATTGGCCCATAACGGTCAGGTGATCGCGTGTTTTCCCGAAGATGCCGTAATAACCTCATAGTGCTGAATGGCACGCTCATTTTTGGCTACTCGATTTTACTGGGAGTTGTAATGTTCAAATGTGGTTACAGTATTTACAAACGAAATTTGTTCCGCTTCCGTGATTTTGAATCAAAATGTCTTTGTGTATGAATAAACAAGGTTAAAGAACTCTGGACCTGTGCATTTGAACAGGATAATGCACACTCGGGAGTTAATGTTAAAGTGTACCTCAAGTCAAAAAATTAAAAAATATATGTTAAAGGCCATGAAAAATAAATTCTTATAGTCCAACTCCAATCTTCATAGGATATTCGTGAACGGAGATATAAAATGTTGACGTTAATTTACTCAACTTAAAATGGATCATTGCGCAATAATTTGTGATGTCATTGTTGTACTACTCAATTACAATCTTTGAAATTCTTTGTTTTTCTAAACGTTACTGCACCTTGAACCAAGCTGCGATAGGACTCTTATTCTTACGGGGGATATAATTAATTAAGCCCTCTTTGTGGAACATGCTTTGCAAGCATACTGGAAGTGTTCAAGGCCAACATTTTTAATTTTAAGGGAAACAAAACAGGTAATGTGAGTTGCACAAAAAGAAAGTCACAAATTAATACGCAATGGGCCAAATTGTTTTAAGTGAATGAACTTTAACATTTTATACCTCAGCTCAGGAATGTCCTATGAAGATGGGAGTTGAACTGTTAGAATTTACTTTTCATGGTCGTTAATATATATTTTTAAATTTTTTGACTTGAGGTACACTTTAAAGGGAAATGGTGCGTTTACAATGCTCCAAAATGGCTTTGAAGTTGGGAAGTCGGTAGTGAATAGCTCTAGTCATTTTCAAACCATTCGGTCAAAACATTTAAGCACAGCAAAAGCTTCATCTCCTCAAAATATCATGCACGGCAAGAGTTGTGGAAGTTGCATCTTTTGAAATGTTGAAAGTTTGGGTGAACAAATTATTCTTTAGCAACAAACAAGTAAATTTCTAGCTGAAGGAAACTTATTTCTTAAAAAGAAGGCTACCATACTACCTTATTTGTAATTATTTATCCCTATTTGCCAATAAATATTGGTTTTAAAAGGACGAAATTTCCGTGTAAAACAAACGCAATATTTCCCTTCAAGTCTGGATGCATGCTCTAGGGATTCACCATCTTGTATCATTTGCTGTAACACTCCGATCCTGAATTATTCTCTGATTACTACATGTTTCATCCTTGCATAGTCTTTACTTATACATTTGTGTCACGAATGTCTTCTCCTTGGATGGATAAATATTAGGTCTTTTCAATGCACTCTCTAAAATGCGAAAATGACTAGTTGGAGTGATGAGATAGATAGATTGAGTTTTACGACCAAGTTTCTAACTAATTGGTTTAAGGCGAGCTGATCACAGCTGTTTTTCCAGTTGTGGCTCACTGGCTTGTTTTTCCTAACCCATCGCCTATAATGAGCGGCACCAAGCACACTGGCAGGTAGGTTCCATTTTAAAAGTCTTGGAGTGATGAGAAAATTTAGACCTCCTGCTTCCAACTGGCACTGTTTTTCAAGTTGAAATCTTGAAACAACATCTCTGGAGATTAGTTCAAACTTTCTAACATGCTCGGGGATACATTAAAGCTGGGGAAACCGCGACACTAATACTTCTCACAATATTATAGTCCCTTTTCACCGTTAAGAGCCCCGACCAACCCAACCTTATCTGTCACCCTGGTTTGAGGTAAAATCATTGCAAAAATTGCTTTGTTACACACATAAAAACATGAAAAATAATTTAAAAAAGACCTTGAAAACAAGAGAAAAAATGGTCTTGGAAAGTAGTCATGAAAACCGAAGCTCTAGGTCTTTGGAGGAAATAAAAAAAATAAACTGTTTTCTACATGAACGTTATGAAGTGTGATCTACACGGAATGTTAAACTTTTTACCAAATTTTGGACAAGCAAATGTTCTCTACCAATATAAAAAAGAGGGAAGCTTTACTAGACTAAATCACTTGTAAGAGAGGTGAAAGTTCAGAAATTCACTCCAAGAAGGGTGAAAATTCACTCCAAAAGGGTGAAGTTTCACTATGGCACTCGTTTAAAGAGTAAATTTTTACTCCAATTCTTGGAGTGACATTTTTCACGCTATTGGAGAGTGGAAAATGTTCACTCTTTGTTTTATCGGTGTAATAACCGCCTTCACATTTAATAATATTATTATTATTTCCAAAAATGTGTAGTCGATGAACTACATGTAGAGTGAAAGTTGTGTTACAACAAATTAATGAAGCGTTACCTACCGATGCACCAGGGCGATATACAGTTGATGGACCAGCTTTAGGTGAAACGCGTGGGATGCTTAACGACTGTTGATGAAATGTTTTTTAAACAAAGATTAAACTTTAGGAAGAATCGAAGAAACAATGAAGAATATGCCTGCATTTTTCAACCTGCGGGTGAAACATTTTGCAGCTAAAGCGGATGAAATATGGACAAATAACTTTCAATATTCCTTTTCACTCCGGGTCTCTAATTGTATTTCAACCTTTAAGGTTCTGATGTCAAAATATTTTTGGGTAGAATATTAGTACAAATGTAAGCTAATAAACGTTCCCTCTATTTGATAGTCAAAACACACACGCATTTTATCATATAAATTGAAGATAAAAATCTTTAAGAGGAGAGCTTGCAAATAAAAAAGACGAAAAAGACCCCCCAAACAGCGATGAAACCACGAAGAGTACTGAAGATGGAAGAAATCTTTTCAGTATTCTTCAGTCAGTAAACATGCTCACCTGGTCATTTCCCATAGCTGCAATCGTTTTCGCAATTGCCTGTATCTTTGGATCTTCATCTATTGACTCATCAACACTGCCTTCAACATATTCAATGCTCTCGTTGTCTGCAGCGTCAAATCCCGCATTATCAATTTCCATTGAATCATCAGAAAGTCGTCTGTTTCCGATGAATGATACAGGCAGTGGTGCCGTGGCAGATTTAGCGTTACCAGGAATCCTTTTCTCTCCACGTTTCGAGCCCCAGCCGCCGAACAGAGCAATGATAAACATTATACCCAAGATGAATCCAAGAGCTGTCCCGATTGCAAGGCCTATAATAAGGGCGTATTTCGGAGGGGAAGGAGTTGCTGTCGGAAGAAAAAAAAAACATTGATCGAGTATCACGTTTTGATTATCATGCATAACCACTTCAAAGAAACTTGAAAATTTTAAATACTTTTTAAAACCGGAAAGTCAGAATGGAAAGGGGGCAATCGGGGAAGGACAAAAGCTTCAATATATGTCACGAACTGATTGACTTCCAGGTCAAAGGGCAACTATAACAGCAATTGCTAAGTTATCTGCGGACAATGAGGCAGAAGAAAATGCTGGGCGGCAAAAATTTTCGGACGCAGAGCAAAATCGACCCAAAACCACCCTTTCCTGCGGGTGGAGGTTCAAGAGCGAAAACTCTGAGGGTTTAGCACATTTCTAGTGAAAACCTAAGGGTCTGGAGAGGTAATTCTTGTTTGGTGTAAATCCTAACTGACCTTTATGCGTGGGGGGGGGGGGGATGTAAAGGACAAAATCTAAGGATGGCAATGTCCTTTTTGCCCCCGTAGCTCCTCCACTTGGGGTTGCGCTACCAGAAGACAACTTCGCCATCTTTGTTTCTGTTCTTTCTCATTTTATAACCAAACTGAGGTCAAGAGCTGTTTAATTTGGGCGCATGAAAAGAATTCCGATCGTGTCATTACTGGCTAATATGCATGGCAAAAATGATCTATATTCTAGAACATCGTTTCAATGTAGCTTTTGATACGGCTACTTAATATTCGTTTGTGGTAAACTGAATCGATGATTACGATGAACTATCACATGTACATGTAATCTTCTTGTATGTAACGGTCAGGCTTCTCCTTAGATGGCGTCATGCCTATGAATCGATAGCACACCGCCCACTGAAAATGATTAATGAAACCCAACATGTAATTACCAAGCGCGCTGACGTCACGGGGAAAACCTCTATAGTTAGTTGCAATTATCGTAAGCTACTTTGACGTAGCTCATAGACCTAGAAGGCTGTTCCCAACTGGTAGGGAGCTTAAAGCTGTTCGACCTCCGTCCAGTTGAACGGCTTGTGGTTTATTGACATAGATGTAATTTGGTGCACTAAATGTAGACATATAGAGGTAACTGATTTATTCCAAGTTTTCATATTGTTTTAATACGGAATCGAATTATGGGTAACCTTCTGACATTTTGAGTGTTGGCACCATGTCATTTGTTTAAATCACTGTATACTAACATGACCACTGAAAGGTGATGTAAGATTTACTTCAGCCACTTAAATTAAAACCGATGTCTTTTGGTGCCGAGTAAACGTAACAATTATTACTAAAAAAAATATTCGGAAACAGGGCTATGAGCCACCACCAATGGCCGGAAACGACACTTCCTGCGTCTTCTAAGCTGGGCTGATCAAGAATATGTTCAGTACCCACCTCGACTTTCTCCCAACTTTTCTTCCCATTTTGTTTAGCCCTAACTTACGTCGCAGGGACTGAGAACCCTCGTCCCGCCGGCCGCCACTGGCATCAATACCGAGCTTTAGATTACACTACGTGGACCTTACCTTCAACCAAGTGATGTCATTTGTATTTTTGCCGTTTCGAACGCAACGCAAAAACGCTACACCAAGTTGTTTATTGGCAGAATCAAGGGAGGAGTTGGCGTCATTGCGTTTTAGGTGACGTCAGCGTCGTGCAATATGAAGCTCAATAATATTTGCATTTAAAAGTGTTCCTAACTTACCATACGCTTCACAGAAGGCACCATTAAATACATCATCTGTGTTATAAGAGATGTCGTTACATTCGCAGGTATAGCTCGATTCACCATCTTCATTTAAACAAATGCCATAGTCAGGGTCGCAGATATTGGTATCGTTATCTTCGCACGGATTGTATATTATCTCTGTGAGCATGAAAATGAAAAAGGTCCTCTTAGTGCACAGGCCTACACTATAAAATCAAAAGAATGAAGTTATTCACTCTCTTATGGAGTGAAAAGTGTGAGTTTACTCGACCTTAAAATGTTAATTCATTCTCATAAGAGTGTTCAACTAAGGAAAGTGACATTCATTCCAAAAAGCGAAGTTTTACTCTTAAAGGGGTGCCTACAATAGGAACTGGCTCTCAGTGCTGTACAGGAACGGATTCAAGATCTTGCTGTTTGTATTTAAAGCCTTACACAATATGGTACCACTTTACATTTCTAATAAAGTTCTGATTAAAAAAATACGTAAATTCAGATCGGAGACAACTATGAATCTGCCAGGTTTTTTACTAGTTATAGATCCATGTTTATTGAGCGCGAGCTAGCTGTTATGGAATGATCTGCCCCTTCAGTTAAGTCAGCACGCTCCCTGGTGGATTTTCAGTCCTTATTAAAAACCCATCTGTTTAGCTGTGCCTTTAATGGTATCTGATAGATCAACTAAGTCTTTTGCTTTCCACTTTCTTTTGTGAGGCGGACTAGAATAATTACTGTAAATAATGCGCTATATAAATTTCATGAACTTTCATTAACATGTTAACATTGATTGCATACGGTACCATCACATCCTTTCCCTAATCGAATTACAAACATGGGTCAGGTATAAAATCCATACATGGTTCAGATATTAAATTTTACATGTGGGCCACATCTGATGCAGAATTGGGATTTATATAAAAACAAAATAAGCAGAATTAACCCACATCTAAACCAGAATTATATATCTAAACCATGAACGGGCTAAATAAATTTTCATTTGAATCAAGTTTATACCTAACTTGTGTGGCTATAGCAAACTTGGTCGGTACATCTGACATTCAATTCGGTCCTAAACAAGTTATATCTGACTTGGTATGGCTAGATAAAGACTTTATTCGGGCAGGTACATTCAGATACATAAAGCTTTTTATAGGTTTTGATGGATGAAAAAATACGAAAATTGGGTTAAGTTTTTCCTATTGTGGTTGATTACAGGGATGACCTACAGCATTTCACGATAGATATTACACAAGATTGTATAATAGAATGTTGTTTGAGGTTGTTTTTGTCATGCATAGTAAAATGAAAAAAAGAAGAAGAAGAAGAAAAAAAAAACTCAAATCTATTCCATAATCCGTTAATTGATGTTTGGAAATGAGTCTACGGAACACAATCAGATGATTTGAGGTTCCGAAAGGGTCAGAGTAAGGACAAGTCTTCCTCCAAAGTTTCCCAATTGAGTTGGCGTTTTTCAAAAGTGGCTAGATCTGATTTAAATTGCTAAGTTAGTTCGCCTCCCAACGTGGATTTGAAACTTTAGAGCGATTTGCTTTCCCCACACTCACCCTGGCTCATAAAACAACTTGACTACTTTTTTTTTACCATTCCGAAATGAATATGCAGTAATGTATTAACTTACCTACGGACGCGACAGGTGCATCTGGAGTAAATGTGGCGTTTAACCCTGGTAGAGTGACCACACCTTCGGGTTGATTCTGTGACTCGGTTACTACTATCTCTGTCACCTGTTCCGCCGTTACGTTTTCCGCTTCATCGAACTGTGTTACTACATCTGCCTCGACACTACCAGGGCTAAACGATAGCACGAAGCATCTAACATAACCGACTTTGGCATTGGTATTTTGTTTGGTGAGAGTCACCTCGAACTATTTGTAAAAGTAAAACATCAGAGTAAAACATGAGTATTGCTTGCTTGTGCTGATAACATTTAGTGCATATCATGGTATCTTCCCGGTCACATGAAAAATTCATGTGCCAACCCAGGATTTCACAAAAGCAGGCGCTAGGGATAACTCAGTTTTGCAAGGTTTGCGCCCACAACGGTCGAAGGGACACAAGGGAGAACAGCATAATGGGAAACTGAAATACCTTCATCATTGAAACGGTAGTATTCGTTCGTTAGATTCTTCCAAAAGGCAAATTTTTTTTTGTTCGATTAAGAAGAAAATTTGACACGAACGCTACCATTTCATCTAGTTTACCCACAATAACTCCTGTTTTTGTGTGAATTGTTACTGACAAATGGGATTTAAAACCCACTTGGGAACTTTGGATGTACACAATGGAATGACATGTGTATTATGTATATTAGTCGTCAAAAAGCTACCGAAAATCCACTTCACCATTAGTGGTTTAAAAACGCTATTTTTGAAGAAAAGAAATAATAAAAAACTAGAAAGCCAAAAGGCTTAGCGATTCCTTGCCATATGATGTACTGCAACGAACATAGATGTCCACATGACAAGCATGAGATTCCTCACAATTTTTGATATAAAATCGCAAGGCCAAAACCCTCATGTAACCTAAAATGAACTTTTACCCCCACTTAAAAAAAAAATACGGAACACCTACCTAAAACGACCAACATGCTAAATATGAGCAATCACAAGCTGCGCATGAGATCCCTCCACAGTTATCCCCCTAAAAATGTCATGTCTACAAGGTTTTGACCTTTTGTGACCCCAAATAACCTTTGACCTGGACAAACAAGAGAAATCGCCCACACAGTTATGATGCCGGTGTACTACATGTTGTTTAATAACTTGATAAGGAGTTATTTTAAAACATGATCATTTTAATCAAAATTTCGGGCATTGAGGACAACTTTCTATACTGATATCTCCATGTCCCGAAAAGTCGACTGCATTGAGTTAGTGTTAGAAAAAGCCCTCATCCTATATAACAATGTTCTCCATGCATTTGAACATAGAAACATATGAACAAGGAGGTGCAATCTTGACTATTAGTTGCAGTCCTTTTGTATTTGTTTTTTTGGTGAAATGCCCTTCCTTAATGGCTACAATGTCCTTGAAAATTAACAAAAAATGATGACCCTTCTAATCCAGAAATTAGCAAGACTTGTAATTTGCCTAAAATTGTCTACATATAGGAATAGCATAACAGAGTACAAGTTTCCCTTGTTTGATACACAGTAGACACTATTATGCATGCTTTGAGTACCTGAACTACTTTCTGAAATAGTGCCTTGCTCAATTAAAGGACTAAATAGAGTCAGACCCTATTTATATACATGTAGGACATTGCTAAGTCCATTTAGCTGTATGATTTAATGACATACAGCAATCTTTCTGGGCACTGTGGCAGTCAACTGTGATAAATTAGCCTATGTTAAAGGTGGGTCAGTTACAATTTGATTTATTCAATTAGGAAATCAAAGTTCATGCACGCTCAAGGGTGTTTGATCCAAATGATCAGTAATTTAGTTCTTTATGTTTAAAAAACTAATAACCCGTGTTGTATTTAATTATTCAGTTCCCACTTCCATCTCCCTATGAGGACAGTGGCACAAGGTTTGTCTGAAACTTTCACCAATCTTTGATACTAAATTTAATGTTATTTTCATGTTTTCTTAAGGGTTATCAAAGAGACAATGGTTGTATACCCTAAAAGAAATTCTTGTGCATCACACAGAGCATTTGATCTGTTCAAAGTTTACACTTATGAATTTCACCAACAATCCGCTGCTTGGTGGGCATGGAAGCATTCAAGTATTTGCAAGGTTTTAATTTTTAACCTCTGATGACCCAAAATGACCTTTGACCTCCAATAAAAACAATGGGGATCATCTACTCAGTATGGGCAATCCACATGGTAAGTATGAGATCCCTAACAGCTATCCTTCTGCAAATTATAGTGTTCACAATATTTGGACCTTTTCATCTGTGGTGACCCCAAATGACCTTTGACCTCCACCAAAAACAATAGGGATCATTTGCTTGATATTGGCAATCCATATACTAAGTATCACATCCCTCACAGTTACCTTCCTTGAGATACCGCGTTTAAAAGGTTTCAACTTTTTACATCTGGTGACCCCAAATGACCTTTGTCCGTAACCACAAACAACAGAGATCATCTACCCAATATGGGAAACCCATATGGAAAGTATGATATACCTCACATTTATCCTTCACACACAAAAACACACACGACATCAACATCGCATATAGGTTCCTTGCCTGCCTTCGACAAGTAATCAAAAGTATTTTGGGTTAGATTTCGTTCTTGCTAGTCCTTGTCCAGGGTCCGCGGAGCCAATTTTGAAGAGGTTGCTAATCATCAAAGCGAACTCAATGTGTTCAGCATTATAAAGGCAATGTAAGGCGGGTCAAAATGCCTATGGCAGAAAGAGTTTTCCTCCCAGCCCCAGTCTCCTTGGCCCTGTTGTCTTTGTTAGACTTTTTAGCTACATTATGCGTTACACTAATTTTACCTAGAATTTTACTGAGATTTTTTTTTCTCACACGTGTGGGAACCCTCGATTTGAAAATGTTCAGCACTATATAAACAAATTAGTCAAACTTAATTTGTTTTGTCAAACAAATTAACTGGGTCAAATATTAGTCAATATTGTTGACTAACGTGATAAGTCAGTTCAGGCACTGTTGGATTAATTCATGTTTACATTGCAGTGTCGGGTATCGTGTCGAATAAAGTTAGGCAAAAAATGGGACGCAAAGAAAGCACACCATGTCCCCTGTCTGCCATGAGCTGTAGAAGTATACTACGTCTCCCTGCTTTTGTGTGTTTCCTATACCGCTATTCAGAACAAATCTGTATCGTAAGAGTAACACCTTTATGGAGCTGAGCTAGCTCCACCTGGCAAATGATATGTGACTTATATCGCTTAGAAATAAAAATTGAGCCTGACAATGGCATTACGGTCGACTATATAACACTTCTCCTAGCCAGCAACTTGCTACATAGTGGCTATTTCCCCAACCCTCACCCGGCAATAAACGGAAATACTGGGTGTAGCATTACTGGTTGATCTCCGCAAACACAGTTCAAATTAACAAATTAAAGCAAGATGCATTCTGCCAACGGCAATTGGTGGTCCATGGGTAACTTTATGACCTTTGCGGCATCAAGTGGTAACAGTCTGAGAGAATGGCGGAGAATGTTTCAGGCAATCTCCAAATGAGACCACATGCATAGTTTTACTGCTATTTCCTCTTCTCTGTGCTCTCCTTAGAGCACAGGTGAGAAAAAAATCACCCGGGGACAAAGTGGACGTGCTATTTGTCGTAGAGTTTTTTTTGTAACGAGTTGCGAGTCGCGAACTGTAGCGTGAGTTTGTCCATACTACGTTTTATACAGTTAGCAGTGGCGTACGAGGGAGGGAGGGGGGGGGGGGGCATTGGACCATGCCCCCTCGCGGATGCCATTTTATAGATCCTAAAAATTCGTAGCCCTACTTTACTTGCACAGATTTTACTTCAAAAGGTAGCAAATGTGGCACCAATTGCATGTAGGCCTAAGGACACCCAATTTCTCAAAAATTTTCAAAGGGGAAGGATTGTCTCTGCAAGGCCCCTCGGTGCTGCCATTTTTTAACTTAAAATAGGCAAATTTTGTCAAATTCCAAATTTTAATAGAAAAGGTAGACTCTGTGACATCCTGGTGGCACCGTTTTGCCTCTGAGGACATCTACCTTCATGAGAATTCTTAAAAGGGAGGGCCCGTCCCTTAGATTCCTTCCCGGCCGGCATAGAAGTAAGTGACGGGGGCATGGAAGCGGAGGGTTCAGGTGAGTCTGCCACTTATCATGTAAGAGATGTTAGGGGTAAAATCATTAACAGTCGGGAGTTCGAGCAGTCACGGACAATTTCATCAATTCAGCGGATCTTGAATTTAGCCAAGAGACATAATAGAAAAGCATTACCATATATTCAATTCCGTTGTAAAGTTTCCCCGAGAAGAATCAAGATCATTTTTATATTAGTGGTATATCATTTTATGTGGTAATATTCTAATCACTTTGCATGGTGCAGATTTTTTTTTGTTATTGCAAACAAAAGGTAAACATGAAGATTGTATACATTCTTTTTCTAAACATGAAAACGCAATTTCCGGCCATCTGAGGGGTCTCAATTTTTCAAAATTTTCTTTTTGCCCTGCGCCCACAAATGGTGGCACTACCCTCAGATAGTCTTTGGGGCAAAATTACATTTTTCGGGTCAAAGAATGTTTCGATAAGTTTCTGATCACTTTGCAGTTTGAGAACTTATTTTGAAGTGATTATTTTATTTGCAAACGATAAGCGAAGATAGCGATTCGTTAGATTCTTCGTATAAGTCTGGACAATGCTATTTCCAGCCATCTGAGGGGTCTAATTTTTCGAAATTTTCTCTACGATTCGCGCCAACTAATGGTGGCGGGCGCTCCGCTTAAATAGTGTTTACAGCAAAATGATGTTTTGTGGCCAAGGAAAAAAACAGCAAAATGAAATACTCCCGTTCGCCTATGCTGATCGGTGTTCTTTTTTGTTGGCTCCTAAAAGGATGCACATTTAAAAACAAATTGTACTTCGAAAGGTAGCGTAAATGGCATTAGATTGCACGTAAGGACACAAAATTTTCAGTTTTATCCTCATGAACTACCACAATTCAACTTTTAATACTGTTCCTGTCCAAGTCGAAAATTTTGGCTAGATGCGCACTGTTAAACAAGGTGTTTCTTGATTGGTTGTTGCCATTGTATTGTATCGATTGCATTCTTTGTTAGGGTTAGGGATAAGGTTAGGGATTAGGCTATCGTTAGCCAGTAAGGAAATTTCTTGTTAAACATCGCCCAAAAATTTTGCATCTAGGCTCCTTGAAAAGGCAAAAAATTTTCAAAGGGGGAGGGGAGCACCCCCTCCCTCAGACCTCTTTCCCAGAACGGCGATCACTCAGCATACTGCATGCTCCCCCCCCCCCCCTCAGACAAATCCTGCGTACGCCAATGACAGTTAGTTACAAGCCAGTGAGCCACAACGGGAAAAAAGCCCGTGGCTCGCTCCACTTGAACAAATAGGTTGGAAACTGGGCCGTAAAACTCCATCTAACTAACAAATTTATAGAGTTAGTTTGAGCAGCGCGGTCGATTCGCGCTGTTTTACAAGGTATTTTTGATTGGCTGTTGCCATTGTATTATATCGGGGTAGGGATTAGGTTAGAAATTAGCGCTTGCCTAAGACAGTTGGAAATTACTTGTTAAACACTGCGCATCGCCCGAGCAGTGAGCTGATATTGGGATGAAGTTACAGCCCTTTGAAATGAGGTCTAAGACCATCTGTCTCTGGTATCTCTCTTGCCTATGTCGATTAGGGAGTAACCACAATAGGTACTTGTTGTCTGCTACCGTTATAGTAGGACTTAAAGTGTTCGATTAACTAATGTTGTGCGAACCCTTTTAAAGCGCGAGCACTCGCATGGTTAGACTGTTAGATATCGAGTGATTGACTGAGTGACTGACTGAGTGACTGAGTGACTGACTGAGTGAATGAGTGGCTGGCTGGCTGGCTGAATGAATGCATCTGTTCTTAAACTGTTGGCGGTACAGACCAACTAATCAAAATAGTGTTCTGTATGAGCCACTTGCACTAAGGGTTAGGTGAAGGGATGCTGTTCCAAGAATGTTATAGTCTTGATCAAAACGTTATTACACCTTTTCTCCCTCAAATTCAAAATAAAGCGCGAGCTTTAAACTTGACTATTTTGCAGGGAGTACTTCAGTCAGTTGGGAAGCTAACCTTGGGATCACCGAAATATATTAAGCCATAGAAATTGTAAGCTTTAGCTGGAAGGAGCACGCCAACGGAAAAGCACGAGTCAAAACGGACGCAACTGTCGGGTTCATGTGCAGCGGCCATGTAGTTTTATGGTAAGCATCATATTATTATGCACCTAAATCGAACGCAATCGTACCGATCGCTGTCTTTACAAGCATATGGTGACCTTCGGTATATTGCTGCAAATGAACGCGGGTCAAGCAGACGTGACATTACGAAGTGCCGCCGGGATACAAGTTTGGCCTTTGATTGCAACATCTTGTAACTGTTTTGTGACAACTGCGTACGTCAAATTTATGAAAAATAATAGTTGTAACTTGTAGGTAAATTGCGATGGCCTTCCATCCAAATTTGTATTCGTGTTGTAAGAGCATGTAGGTTGATATCACCCTGCTACCGTTAATTAAAGGACGGCTGATGATGATCTAGATTTTAACACCCTCACTAGACCTGAAGAGGGTGAAGGTGGTGACAAAATGTTAGGGGCACGAACTTAAAGGGCAGGAGCAGTCATCCCAAATTGAAGAAGTTTAGTAGACTGTCCAGTTTTATGATTGGCTGTTGGGAGTCATGTGACAATGTTTTTTCTCTTCAAATGTGAAATTTACCAGAAATAACTGCTTGGTTTACCTTAAATATGCAATAGTAAAGTCATAAAATGTAATGAAAGATACTTTGAAGAGAAATAAGATGAAAATTGTGTTATTTAGCTTTTTCTTCAAAATAAGTTTTGGGGGACTGCTCTTTACCTTTAACCCTAACCCCAATCTTACTCTATCCTTAACCAAAACCATAAACCATAAACCAAACCAAACAAAACAGAATTCCCACTTGACCTGCGTTCACTTGCAGCAATATATGTCACCATATGGTAATAAAAAACACCGTTCAGCAAAATTGCATTCGAAAACACAGACGGTTACGTACACAGCACGAAAGGTGTACAAAACAATGCTGGAGACGCACATTTACATTCCCGCGGCACGTGACCATTATGCGTTATACATTTTGTTATTACGGGACGCTCCCTGCAGCTAAAGCTTAGGATTTCTATGTATTAAGTTGTGATGACGTCACACAGTTTTGAATTTTAGCCGCCAATGGAAATGAACACTTTGAAAAAAGGATGGCCTTTTCTTCTGTATACTTTCAATTACGATAAAAAAAAATTAAAAAAAAAAAAAAAAGAAGAAGAAAAAAAAAAAAACTATGACACTATGAAACTTGCCAGGATGATTTCGCAAGCTATCATATAACACACTCCAGGCCAAACTGTGGGCCACAAGGCCCCCAAATCATCAGCAAAATTTAGGTCACTCTTTCTGAACGTTTGGCAAATGGTCACATTGGTCACATCCCGAAATCATCCCCAAAGTTTCACAACAAGCACCAATTGCTCAAATTGAGTCGCGATATATTTTCCCCACATAGGTTGGCTGACAAATTGTTCCTGAAAACGTTCAATCCCACTTTGTTTATGCAACGAATCTGTCTGCAGTACACCTGTAGTCAGTCAGCCAACTTGAGACGCAATGCATGAAGGGTAGCTAGCACGCAGCACTTCGATGCAAGATGCAACACAATGCAAATTGGACGTGCACATGCGTATTTAATGATGTGAGCTCTAACTCATTCGGTTTTCTCGAAAGGTAAGGTTATAATGAAGACACTAGCCAAAGTTCACTCCCTGACGATCGCTTTCTACTAAAAAAAGGAGCTTCTTTTGAATATTCACATTTCTATTTTTTTTTTAAATCGTCAAACAATATTCAGTTTCGCAAGGTTTCGAAAGAGAATTTTTGCCTTTTGAGGGGGGTTCCGTTTTCACTCTGCAAAGGCATAGTACAGTGTCCCACTGAGAATGCATTTCATCGAGAGTGCTAAGTGTGTAAAGATTTAAGGAATAAACTGCATTTGGCTAACTTTTGCTGGGTGAATAAACCTCGTCCGTTATTTTGCCAGATTTGGAGTCTCGACGGTGTATTCGCCTCGTCCGTTTTTTGCCCAATTTGGAGTGTCCACGGTTTATTCACCAACAATACTTACACAAATAGTTTACCCCTATTTTACAACCCCAAATTGTTGAAAATCCGGAGAGAAAGAGAAAATATGCCTCTGTTATTTTTTTACCAACAACGTCGATGTGATAGTCAGTTGAGCACTCAGTGATTCCAGCCAATGAGAGATGGTGATTCGTGATGGTTTCTAGTATCACCATTGCTACAATTTTTATTTTTCGGGCGAACAATAAAATGACCGACTTAAACGTTGTTCATATACACTACATGGATAGGCCATGCCCTATGTGGCATTATTATGTAACACTACTTAACAACACTGTGACTTCATGTATTTGGCAAAAAAGCAAAACCACGTTTTCAAAATACTCTTCACTATTTTAGTGTAATAATCATTCAAAGAACATTTTTTTTTGACACTTTACAGCGGAACTGTAAATTATTCGATTTTTTGGAAAGGTTAATGCTCTCAACTCGCAAAGTGCAGAATGTGCTTACTTCAAACAGAGTTACAAGTCAACAACATTATGATACGTGTGTTTGATGGTCATGTCATGTCACGTGTTACGTTGAAATATGTTGACGACTTGTTCGTATTGTAACGCGGCAAACCTGATGAAGATTAAAGATAAAACACTGAAGCCCATTGGTGTAATAATAACAGTTCAGGATGACTTGTTAATCAGCAGGCATTTGTGGAATGTGGAAGAAAGAGTTAGAGTTAGATGGAGTTTTACGGCCCAGTTTCCAACCTATTGGCTCAAGTCGAGTCGGCCACAGACTTTTTTCCAGTTGTGGCTCACTGGCTTGCTTTCCCCACTCCATTGCTTATGAGGAGCATCACGCACAGCGGCAGTAGGCTCCATTTTTTGAGTCTTTGGTATGACTCGACCTGGGATTCGAACCTGGGTCTTCCGCGTGAGAGGCGGATGGTCGTAACGCTAGACCAAACACGTGGAAGAAAGAGATGTGCTCCGTCGGTGCTCCGTCGGTGTTCATGAAACGACTTTGTAAGATTTGTTTTACCATCGAGGCATAGGCCTAGCTAGCCCTCTAACAGGGCTGTGTGTTCCTTACATAGCCTAGGCACATGCTTCTCAAAACACAGCCCTTGTGCAGATAACATTTATAAACGCACCCCCTAGCCAGGACGTTGGCGGACCGTCATCTCTTGCGTACTCGAATAACAAAATATTCTCAAATAACAGAATATTATCACCAAACTACACACAGATGATCTCTGGCACTGTATTTACCTTTCCACAAAAGATGTTCACAAAAGTTTCATTAAAATAGACGAATTTTGACCGTAACAGTAAGTAAATGCAACATGTTTTTGAATTCTCGACAACTGTTCTCAGTAGAGGTCAAAGGTCACAACGCGAAAAGTTGTCAAAACTTGATACTTCACCTGCGTAGACGTCTTCGTAATATATCCACCTTTGATTCAGCAATAAGAAGTGGGTATTATTCGGAACGCCGCGTAGACGCAGGTGCGTCTGTCACTTAAAAACTGAATTCACTTCCCTTCATCAGTTCATACACCAAAAGAAAATGACCGCTACTGAGGCATACGAAGACATGACACACTGCCTTATTTTGCTTTGCATCTTGTTCCAATTGACCCTTTTTTGCAGTTATTTTGGTGAAATCTCAACAATAACGCACTTTTCGTTCATTTAAAGGTACTAGGCCTAGTTAAAGTTGTTAAAGTATCAAACCAGGTCAGTTATTTCATATTTTGTGCGCCCTGGCTAGTGGTTACGTTTATCAACGTAATCTACACAAGGGCTGTGTGGTGAGAGGAATGATCCTAGGCCATGTAACGAACACTCAGCCCTGTTCGAGGGCGTTACGGTTTCTGGACAGTGTTAACACTAAAGTTAGGCTGTTCATAGTGGAATTTTTGCTGACTGTAGCACTAACGCTACAGGGTAGCGCTGGCAAGTAGAGCACTCAGACAACTTTTTGAGAACTTTCACTTTTGACCAATGGTGAAGCTGATTAGGGTAGGTGATATGTCTACAATCAGGACCGTACCTCCGTACACTGTGCAGATTTAGATTCATTCCTGTGTGAGCAGTGCTATCTACAGTTGTTTAATAGGCATACTGTCATTATCTCATGAGTAATGGTTTTGGTGGGCAGATTTTAGAAGGGCTCTGCTTATTAATTTCACTGGTGGGTGCTCTTTAATCAAACTGTACTTCAGACTTTTTTCTCTGACAACCTCATTCATGATTGCTCTGACATCTGCATCAGATGGCTCAGAATTTAGGTCAAAGCAGGAAAGTTGAACGTTAATCTTGGATTGAAGCAAGCAAAGCTACAGTGTGTATACTATAATGTTCAGCATTGCTCGGCAGTATGATTTCTTGGTATTGGTATGACTAAATTTGTGCCAGCCCGTTGCATAGCAAGAGGGGACAGTCTCAATTCCCTTCAGATATGTTGTGTTGCCAATGATTTTTGCATATTAATGAGTTACTATCCGTTATTCCAAAATTAGCGAAGGGTCATGTGGACTGTGTGAGCCAATCAGAATCCAGGAAATGAAATAACGGTCAGTAAGGGGTTATAGAATGCGAAATAACGATCACAAATGCGAGGTTTGCTTCCCAGCTGCAGTAATAACAAATACGGAGCTGAGAATTTCTGAAGTCAATGGAGGAAGCACTCAAAAGAGTAGCAAATGCTGGACTGGTATTAGGGTCTTGACCAAGACTAAAAAAGATATTGAAATGGAGCAACGAGTAAAAACCTTTTGAGGCAATCATAATGTTTATCTTAATTCGATTAAGGATGTAAGGTCTTAAAGCAGGGTTGTCCAACCTGGGGCCGCGGGCCACGGTCCGGCCCGCGAAAAGGTTGCGTCCCGCCCGACAGAAATAATTTATATTGCAAAATTATTCAATAAGCAGATTAATTGATGACAACTTTAGGCTTCGCCGTCCGCTATGGCGTGCTTACTTTTGAATGAAATAATTCATTTCAAATGCCTGCTACATGTAGCTACATTGGAGCGTTGTCCATAGGGGCCGGTTGAGAATGATTCAGGAGGGATATGAAAAAAAAAACTTTGTCCGAATATTCTGCCCAACACTATCAATTTTCGCTAAAATGTATTTATTTGTTCAATCAAAATGAAAATAAATCTGTGTTTCCTACGCCCAACGATTGCATTTTGTTGCCTTGGGCGTCGGGAAAAATTGAAAAAAAAAACGAGTATAGAATGCCGCCCCTCGTCCATCATAACCATTAAATGTTGCCCACCGCTGCGAAAGGTTGGACAACGCTGTCTTAAAGTATCAGCATAAATTAAAAAAAAAATCCTCCCTGTTTTTATCCAAATAACAGCCCCCTTAAAAGAATACCTAAAGCAATTCTTATTGAAGTAAGTAAATTAATGAAATTCTTACAACTGAGACTTATGATTGAGTGTTTTCATCAGTTCGTAAGATAACGGCTTTCGGGGAAATCAGTTTTTACCCGATCGGAGATATATTTATTTTGCCATCGGTAGCGCTATTTTTAAAAATCTCTCATGATGCATTGCGATCATCCTACCGCGAAAATACGGCGGAGATGAACGTTCAAAACAATTATGCAATCTTTATCGATGTCAGGACAAAGGAGTGAAAGGTTTGTCAGTTTTGGTTGTTCACCCCACCGATTTTGAGATTTCAAGCAATTTTGCTACTTTCTTTCCTGAGCTTAATTTATAGAGTCAACACAGCCGCAAGTTTTTTTGCACTATATTCCGCATAAAAGTTTAATCTTGATAGCACTTGTGTTTGTAAATACGATGTTGAACGTCCACTCTGATTTCGCACATGTGTGCTGGCTATAACTGTACATCAAATTTGAACACATACACATTTACTAAACAAATCAACCACTGTGGAGAAGTATAGAAACTAAGTGCACATAAATAACTGGGATTGTGTCTGCACATGAGGAGATAAACACGTTTATGGGAGAGGGGAGAAGTGAGGGGCCGCATTTCCGATAATTTAACCAGAAAAACATAACTGTTGCATTAAAACAAAACACACACACACACACACACACACACACACACACACACACACAAACGCAGTGCATTTCCAGACTTACAGAGTAACAAATCCTCGCTTCCAGCTCAATAAATTCGGGACTTCCACGATTCGAGTATGCGACTTCGTAAGTTAACTGTAGGGACACAGTAGTAGACACAGAGGTGACAACTGAAAGGAAGAAGATTAGTGATGCGTTACATATGCGTTTCATTTCACCAGTCGAACAGCTACTTTTGGCCGGGAAAGAAAAACTGATTCTGGGTGACAATTGTTGGCAAATAAACCGTTGAGAAACAAAATTCGGCAACATAATAATCTATTGGCAGGGTACCAGCAAAAATATTAGTTTTCATTTTTCCTCTGTTTAACACTGATTCTTGTCAATTGTTCAGACAAATCTCAATATGTACGAAAAATTAATAACATAGGTGTAGCTGGTTTGCGGATAGGTGGGGAATTTTGTTTCCATAAGTCCCACCCCAGATCGTAGTGTTTGGCATTTTCCTGGTAATATACCTTTAAATTTGACCCAAATGTTGCATGCACCAAGTTGCATCTAAGGATCCTCAAATATCCAAAACTTTTCTAAAGGGAAAGAGGGCCACCCCCTCAACCCCGTTCCACCCTCCCCTTAGACCTCTTCCCCAAGACGGCAATCCCAAGCAAGGTTCAACTCCCACACTCTTCAACAATTTCCTAATTCTATAAAGCAATCTAGCGGTCTTGTCCTTTTTGGGCGATATTTATATCCAAAGTCCCGTGGGGTACAGGGGAAGTTTGGGGTTAAAAGAGTTTTTGTGAGGTATTAAAAGTCGTCATTAAAGGGTATTCTATTGGCTTATTATCTTAAAATCAATTCCAGGGTTTAACTTCAAGTAAAATTTTATTGGTAACAAACGAGTGAAACTTACATGGGATCCTGCTAACATCTTTTTTTTTTAAAAAAAAAGGAGGGTGGGGGGGGGGGGGGGCTAAAATATAGAGGAAGCAGCTGGCGGGAAGTTAAATGTGAAAAGGAATGTAATACTTACCGAAATGTTATTTAAGCTGGCGCAGACGAGTGTGCACAGATAATTAAAAAAATACAATAACTTCTCACACAGCCAGAAATACATTCCTCACGTGTTTTGGGCAATTTTTTAAAATTCCAAACTATAATTTTACCGATACCAGCAGTCTACACATAGTTTCACTTTGGGGGACGCATTTTGATTGACATCAAATCTTGATATATGCAGGGTAGTTTATACATAGGATGTACTGAGAATGTGCTAATTGCTCATTAGTGTTTTGTATACTCAGCTAGACTAGAGTGGTATGCATAAGCGATTTACTGGGAATGTGTGGTTGCGGTTGATTACTAGACAGTCAAGAGACTCCGCACCTCAATTCGTTCAGTTCGTCATGTTGAATTGAGTTGTCACTTGGGGGCGTACCTTCTTTAGGAGCAGAACTCCTTCTGGAGTATTGTTTGGTTTTCGTCCCTGGCTCTTTGCCAAAGAGTCGGGGGACTTTGAAAAAAGATGAGACAGTCCAGGGAGTAACTCCCTGGACAGTCGAGAACCGTAGAAGTAAGATAATTGTTTGGAGAATTAAAACTATCTAAAGTGATAAATATCCGCTTCTAATTAAGATCAATGGATATAAACCATACCTATGCATGAGCGTCCTTTCAGCTCTAAACCAGGAGGACAGGAGCATTTCCCTGTTTCTTTGTTACAAATATTGTTTTCTTTTCCTGCACATTGCGAGCTGCTCGTACAAGCTATAAAAGGAAAGAAAGACGTCATTATATGCAACGACCATTAGCCTGTTGGCAACACGAATTTGCATTAGAATGGTAATTATTTGCTCTGGGTAGCAATAGAGCAAGCAAAAGAACCGAGGTAAGCTAGTCAATTAGCCCTCATCTGTCCATCCCAACACGGGCGGCATCAGGGGACGGCAGGGGAGACCGCCCCCCCCCCTATTAGCAAGAAAATTTGAAAAAAAGGAGAAGAATGGGAAAAAGAAGAAGTGGAATACTCGACTCATGACAGCCTACATACTAGGCTCTCAGGCAAAACATGAAATTTGCCCGAAAACTTATTCCCTTGTTTGAAAGGAACGTTTGAAAATTAAGAACTTATTGAATTGGAAAAATGTGGAATCTAATGAAAGTAAATTTGGTTTCTTGATATGTCGGGCGATTGTCAGAGGTTGGCTTTTTAGTTACTTTTTTTTAGTTTTTATCGTACGGAATATCTATTGAAATTAGGAAATTTTGCTATTTTCAACAAATATTTGAAAGTCTAAAGCTTACATTGGAGAAAAATTGTAATTTTGGACAGATTTTGTTTTTTTTATGGAAGAATCTGACCTTCTTAACTGTAAAAGAAAAATAAAGTAGCGGGCCGATTTGTAGACTTGTTGGGGTTACTGAATATCATCACGCAGAATAAAACCCTCGGACCATATTTGAAAATTTTCCTGCGGAACAGGTAAGCTTTCCATATTTGAAGTTTTATAGTGTATATATTGGTAGAGGCGTTCCGGAGCGTTTTAGTTGGGAAGGGGGGGGGGGGGCGGAGAGAAGATTTTTTTCGTTCGAAAATGTAGTCATGCCCGAAAGACTATTTAATAGGAGCACACAGTCATGTTAAAAAAATCGAGCCCTCAGACAACCGGAAATGGCATTTTCCAGATTTGTACCTATCAATGAAGCAGTCATTATTTTGAACTTCCTTTGTAATAGTAGCCTTACTTCAGTAGAAAAAAAACAGGCGTGCTAAGTGACCAGAAAATTACCATATAAAAGGTAGCACTACCATTGGATGAAATAGTTTTGTCTCTTCTCGGGGGAAAACTACGCAACGCAAAATGTTTTTGACTCTACTAAGACTCTTAGTTGCATTCAATGGAAGGTCCAGTGGTCCACTGAATTGATGAAATTTTCTGGAACTGCCCGAAATCCGGACTTTAAATGATTTTACTTCCAAATATGTCACTTTACAAGGTGTCTCCAAATGAATTTTCAGTCAGACTTATGAGGGAGGTATTTTCTCACTACTGGTTATTATTATGTGTAACTGAAAACGGCCTGACCGATTGCTATTACCGTTGCCCGAATTCGGCTGACTGGTCTGAACATAAGGCAAACCATTGGACACTTCAAGCACCTTGGCAACGAAGGTCTAAACCTCTCACCCCAAACTATAATTTTGGTACGGGGGTACCGAAGTCGTCAATTGACTCAGCTCTTTGATTGACAGCTAATTCAAACAATGCAAAGTACCAAAGCTTTATTTACACAACATGAACGGTACGGAGAGTGTTTGGATAATATAAACTGAGTTTTCAATATTCACCTTGAAGCAATAAACTGATATTGTATCTGGATGAGGAGGTATTTCAGACAATTGTTGGATGGGCTTAAGTAAGAAGGTTAGGAGAATTGGTACTGTTTGGGGTGAGAGAACTGGGCCCTTAAGAAAACTTGGGAATTGTGAGAGTTTCCTTGAAGAATATGGTCCTCTTATTATGAAGTTTATTGGGCTTGCATTAAGTGTAGGCCTATAGATGAAGGCTTCTCAAGTACGGCAGAGGGTAGCCTCCCCGACGGGGAGTATGGCCCCGCCCCTCCCAAGCTCGTATCAGCCTTGGGTTCGTCTGCACATGAAATTCAATCTCCTTGGTTTGTAACACAAGTTTTGTTATGGGTGCCATTAAGAGAGCGGTTTGAAGATGGGACAAGATACATGAGGACTAACAGAGCTAGGAAAAACTAATGGAAAATTGATTCCGATGTGTATCATAACAAATACATCATTACAAATACAAAAATTAGTTCATGATCATCCATTCAGTAAGTTCAGTCCTTTAGGTTTTTTTTTATTTTATTTTTAGACCTCTCCCAAATATAGTCGTCCTTCCCCCGACGGAGAAGGAGACGGGACAAGTTACGTAGAATGAGGTATAGCAGAGCTATGAAGAAGTGATTGATTATCGATTTCGATATGTATTAAAATAGCGTAACAAAAAAAAAAAAAAAACATAGGTTCAAGATCACCCAACCAGTAGCTTCTTTTTATTATTATTTAACATTATTTCTCTGTGCAACATACTATGCAAGCAAACAGGAATGGTTCATTAAAACATTTGTAATTTTAAAGGGTAACAGAGCAGGTAATGGCAGTTGTACACAAGAAAGTAACAAGTTATTGCTCGATGGACTAGTTTAACTTTTTTAAATTGTCTTCTAGAAATATATTAAACTCACATTTTCTATGACAAACAGCAAGATGACAAAACCCACTGCATTTGCACGCACCTATTCTCTAAAATATTATAGGCCAACCTATTTTTCAAAAGAAGAGCGGAAAAATTCGCTGCTGTCATATTGTACATCAGAAATGACGTATACCTTGCCATCATCAATAAGAAGTGTACTTTTTTATTTAAGTTAATAAATAACAACATTTAATACCTCGGTTCAAAAATGTCCTTTGGAGATGGGAGTTGGACTGTTAAAATCCAATTCTGCCATGCTGTTTGATATATATTTTTGAAGTTATGGAATTGAGGTACACTTTAAGATTATTTTTCCAAATTGTCTAAGAGGACCCGTAGAATTGAGGCACCAAAGAAGTTTCGACGGATTACTTACTGACACAACCTGGTTCTGGTGATGGTACCCACTTGCCGTTTGGATTACATGTCTTAGTATCTATTGGCGGCTGAAGAACCATCCCTGGATCCTCGCAACTCAAGCTTACAGTTTCACCTTCAGCGTACGAATCTGACAAAGGAGTAACAGTTACGCCTTCTAGAACGGATGATGGGCCGTCACAGAAACGTATGCTGTCTTCAACTGGGAATAAAATGAGTAAAAGATATATGTCGATAGATTTTCAGAACCATTGATACCTGAACACGTTAAAAAGTGTCACGTTCCACTTCTTTAAACAGGACGGTAGACGAAGAGAATGAAACGCGCAGCAGAAAAAAAAAAAAAAAAAAAAAAAAAAAAAGGGGAAAAAAAGCTGGACTGCCCGTGAGCAGAAGCAAACATCACTCCGTCATGTTGGTTTTCAGAACAGTCGTCGGCCGATTTAACGTTTGATCTAGAAGCAGTACGGTACATTGGTTGCCAGGATAACTTCCCTTTTACCGTGGTCTTCAAAACGCGAAACACCTTAACAGTCAGGAGGAAACGCCGCTGGCGCGTGTGCATTCACCGTCATGTTGCTCTACCACTGAATCGAAAAATTATGAAGTCAGACTTAATCATACTAACCGAAACCAGAATGTTAAGTCAACCAAAAATGAGGAAAAGATTAATAGTAAGCTGTACATTTCGACAGAGGGACTTTATCTTCTACCAATATACAAGTGCGTAAAGGTAAGTACATACTTAGCCTACTTCAGCTGGTGACTGCTTACTTTTTTGAATTCCAAAAGGAAGCAAAGACATAACGTTGGAGACTACAAACACGCCTATGAACGTCATTTACGCAGGGAGTTCTCTATTGCAATCCAGCCTGAGTTGCTTCTTTGTGTCTGCCTCCTCTAAGGCCTCTTTTCAGAGCATACTAGCGACAGCCAAGAATTCTATTCACATAGCCCAAACGTTAATGAACTACATATTCATAATAACGAAAGGCTATGTCACCTATTTAAATATTTTTAATATGTTATTACAAATTATTTTTCTGTAAATACAAATTTATTATCTGTAATTACAGATTATTAATTTTTTTAAACAGATTTATGATCTGCATTTACAGTTTAATAATTTGAACTTGCAGATTAATAATCTCTATTTACAGATTATGTAAACACATAATTATTCATCTGTAAATATCTTAGATTATTAATCTGTTAATACAGATTATTCATTTGCATGTACAGATTGTTAATGTGTATAAACACATTATTATTAATCTATTAATACAGGTTATTTATTTTAAATATCTGTATGTATAGATAATTAATGAGTTCATACAGATTATTAATCTGTTAAAACAGATTAATAATCTGTAACAACAAATTTTACAACATTTTTATTGGTGGCACTAACAGGCTTTCGTACGTAAGAGTTAACGGTCATCGGTTTATTCCCGACAATGCATAATGGGTTAAAACTTAGCAATGCGGTGTTAACTCCAGAATAATTTGTTAAGAATATACTTCGTTTCTTAATGCCACATAGAAGTCTTGGTCATTGACAGCTTCTGAACAATGGATGAACCGTGAAAGATTTGTTTTCCAAAAGAAAAGTTGACAAAAGATTTCAACTATTCTTTGCATGAAAATTTTCGAACTCAAACTCCCTATCCTTCCCCACGTCGCTGAAACGTGTGGGATGAGCTGTCGGCCACACAGTAGCATGGAATGTCACGATACCGTGATTCTGCGTGTCCCTACCTTTTGTGTGTTGGGGACAGTGTTACTTTTTATATAAATATATGACAGCCTTATCTCAGCCAATCGTCTAAGAGCGACGTGAATAAAGTTTGATTGGCATATAAACGCAACTGCCTTCCCCAGCTGAAGCCTATAGTTGAGCGCCAGTTGGGTTCCCTCTCCCCAAATGTGAAAAATCCTGTTCCGTCAAATAGTGGTGCTAGTGTTTTAGAAATGAATATGTTCAGAACAAATTGTTAATCGAAATTAGCCTTTCCAAATTAAGTGTAAATATTATATAGTCCCATTCTCATAACAGACCCCCAAAACAGTTTTGTCTCTCTAACCGCACCCATGGTTAAACCTCTAGGTGGAGACACGATGAGATTGAAACAAAACAATTGGAGGACTGCGGCATTAATCAAAGCAATAGATCAACTAGCAATCAGAGCATCACATCCATTGTCGGACCAAATTGTCTGGAACCTTTTTCTTTAGACATGTCGCTCTTCTTTCTCATAAAGCAAAAGATGGGAAGCTTACCACAATAAGGCTCAACTACGATATCAAAATTCCCAGCGTTACAAGTTGAGCTGGCGTCTCCTAAGCGATTCAACTCTCCATCACATTCAAATGTTATGTTTTCTCCATTCGCATATTCAGTTTGGTTAGGTGATATTGTAACTGATGCATCGTTGAAAGACGGCATTTGACAAGGGATAGCTGTAAAAGTATGGGAAATTGTGATAACCTCAGTTTATAATATGTCGATTAGTACTCGGAATCAGTTAGTCAGTTAGATGGAGTTTCACGGTCCAGTTTCCAACCAATTGTTTCAAGTCGAGCCGGCCACGACTTTTTCCAGTTGTGGCTCACTGGCTTGCTTTCCCTACTCCATTGTTTATGGTAGGCACTAAGCACAATGACAATAATTCAACTTTTTAAGTCCTCGTTATGACCAGGCCAGAACTCGAACTCCCGACCTCCCGACGGCAAGTCGGATGCTCAATCCTCTTGACCATGCAGTCGATTACCCGGAATCATTCTAACCGAAAATGATCGAGCATCAGGCGTGCTCCCCTATTGGTCGTAATGCGCGTTAATGTATGCTTCATTATGCTTCAGATATAGCACAATTTCGTCTCAGCCTTCCGCAGAAGGTAAATGTTTCCTTGCATCCCTTATCCTCAACAATGGACAATTACACGTTGCGCTTGCTCTATTTTTCAAAGGTGACTACATTTATATTGGTCATTACTGGGCACTCTTGATTTTGCATTTCAGTCGTATGCAAAAGTAAAACTTTTAACCGCCCATGTCAATTAGGGAATTTAACAGTCTGGCCACCACCCCGCAATCTATACTACACAACTGGGTATGACACCATGCTTGATAACGTTCTCTATGAGAAATCAATCGATTTAGACAGTGAGACATCAATCGTGATAAAGTCGTCGTATGACGTCTTTTTTTACCTAACAATCAAATAAATACTATAGCCAAACTAAAAGTAAAGGTCACATTAAAATTGTCGATGGCCAATCATGAATGACTCACTGGAGCTCGCAAAAGGAAAATCGGGAAGTCTTGAGGTAGCAGCAGGTGCCGATGTGTTCGACATTCAAAAGATTGACTAGATCGGCGCCATTGTACGGGATAATGCAACGGTTGACATCATTCGTGGAACATGAGGACTACAGATGTTTGGGAATACTTTTACACATAACCGGGTTAGTCGGGCATTTGGGTAACATTGAATATAACCAATTAGCAAATGCAGTCGTGGACCATTCAAAAAAAAAAAAAAATACAGATAGAGGAATGTCACACTGATGGGAAGAACTAGGGCATTACAGAGGACTATTGCTTGGTTTGTGGTTTTAGGTGGATAAGTGATTTAAAATTTTTCTCAAATACCCCTCTGTCTAATGAATGTCGACGGTATGACGAGGGAGGTGTACTAAAAACACCTCCCTGGTATGATACTGTACAGATATTGTTGACGATTTATAAACATTTTCTCAATTAAATCGGTGCTCGAAAACGTACCAACATTTTTAACAATTGATGTTATCATGGTTACCGATTAAATTTCACTTACCAACTCCAGCAGTTCCTTACATCCTAAAGTGTTAGTTATGCATATCACACGAATGTTGCATCTTTTGAAAGTTTAAAACTTTTGGCTGTCAAAGTAACCCAGGAGAAAATACCAGTTGAAACCTCTTGAACAGGTTTTTACAGGTACAATATGTAATTGGGAACAACAGGTACAACGGGTAATTGGGAACAAAATCAACAGGTTTTAACAGGGTTTTAACAGATAGCAACAGGAACCGTTAGCTTTTCTGGTGTTACCTGTTGACGGCTGTTGACTTTCATCACCCCAACAGGTAATTGGGACATTGCCTGTTCATACCTGTTAATAGCTTTTCAAACCTGTTGGAATTTCTATAGGCCTCATTGACAACAGGAATTTTCTTCTGGGAATGCTTTTCTTCTCAAGCAGAAGTCTGCTATTCCACCTTATTTTACCCTTGCCTACTATCTTACGTCAGTAAACTCAGTCGGAGGTTGAAATTAGGGAAATTGGAAAGTGTCTAGATGGGAAGTGATATTATATGTGGGCACAATGCATCTTTCATGAGAATGGTGCCGGTTTGTTATCTTTCTTTCAGCATGGAAGTACTACCATGCTTTCAGGTTGGTTACAACATGAAAGTACAACCTTCGAATCCTGACAGGTTTGTAGCAACTTTGTAAGAGATGTTCAGATAGTCCTTCAAGGGAAATATTGCCTTTGTTTTACAAGGAAATTTCATCCTTTTAAAACCAATATTTATTGGCAAAGAGTGATAAAGAGTGATAAATAATTACAAATAAGGCAGCATGGTAGCCTTCTTTGCAAGAAATAAGTTTCTCTCAGTGAGAAATTTAGTTGTTTGTTGCTCAAGACTAATTTTTTCACTCAAACTTTCAATATTTCAAAGATGCGATTCCCAAAACTCTTCTTGTGCATAATATTTTGAGGAGATGAAGCTATTGCTGGGGTTTATTGTTTAGACTGAATGATTTAAAAATGACTTGAACTGTTTACTTTTTATGCTATGTTGGAGCATTTTAAACATTATACTGGCTTATCGGCCTTTTGGCTAAAATAATGCACAGTATCTGTTCTTTTCATCCAGTCTATAATGAAGCCATACATGACAGACCAATAATGAAAATGGTCTGAGGGCCGTGAGGTAGCTCACGTATTGTCCTTCAGTGGACGTGATAGCTTCTTCGGGAAGCAGTGAAAGTCTTGGTTTTGCCGAACGACCCTTTGCCAGAGGATCGGGAGGACTTTAGAAAAGGGTTTGTAGAAATGGTGCCGAAATCACGCAGAGAATGCTGACGTAGTCCCATGAACAGTTTATAGGTTACTCTAAGTTAATCCTAGCACCGTCCATATATGCTAACTTCTGGTGGATCGTGCTTAGACAAAAATAATCTACATTCAACAGAACTTGGCTACCGTTGGTCATTGGTCAAATCTGTAGCCAAAGCGGTAGTAAAGGGTACAGGCGAAAAAAAAAAAACATTACCATTGCCTCAAGCAATGCCTCCCAGATACTATCTCACCTGTTTCAAAGTAGTGTCTGCCTAGGGATCTGCCATGACCGAACGTAAAATAGGTGCACGCATAGAAAACATAATTTTTTCAGTATTCTTTTCTGATTTAAACGGAAAAGTAGGATGGTCATGATAGTTGTAAACGTTCCAAAACTGTCCCCAGAATATTTGAACCTGGCCTTTTCACGACCTATGCCTAATCAGCAGGGGGCCGTTCCACAAAGAGTTACGCACAATCTTAAGTTTGATTCACCATACTTAAGCCAACAGTAAATCAAACTTAAGATCGTGCGCAACTCTTTGTGGAACAGGCCCCTGGATGTAAAAATTTACAAAAACTTGTAATGGGATCAAACTGGGTAACTTTCATCACATTTCCTATTGAAGAGCATCACTATAAAGCTATATACTGTCATATAAAAATCGACATATACTGTCATATAAAAATCGACATATACTGTCATATAAAAATCGACATATACTGTCATATAAAAATCGACATATACTGTCATATAAAAATCGACTTGGCAAGCGTGTATCAGGCATGTTTAAAGGGTAAGAGCAGTCGTTCCAATCTTATTTTGAAGAAACAGCTAAACCTCAAAATTTTCTTCTTATTTTTCTTCCAATTATCTTTCATAATATTTTAGGACTTCAATATTATTTATTCAAGGTAAACCAAACGGTTACTATTAGCAAATTTCACAATTTATGAGAAGGAAACTTGTAGCATGACTTTCAAGAGCCAATCGTGAAACAGCACAGTCTACCATACTACTTCAAGTTTGGAGGACTACATTTCCCCTTTTATTCAGCACGCGTTCATATTTAAGCCATGAGGAATGTGAAGGCTATCATAACATTTGTTTTTCTGCGTCCTCACAAAAGAAGATAAAATATTGCTTCAAACAATAAATTGAATTGCTGAAATTTTCTCAAAGCATATTACTGACGTAGACGTGAAAAATATCTAAACAAAGATTTACCATCACAGGTTGGCTGCTCCGATGGAATGAAATTTCCGTTTATGCACATTGGTGTAGCCAGTGAGGTGTTGGATATAGTGTAACCAGGTTGGCAGGAGTATTTAATACTGGTACCATTGTCGTAATAAGACTTGTACTCTGATAACTCAATATTTTGGTCCTTCGGATACGGGTTGGGGCATTGCACTAACAAAAAAAAAAAAAAAAAAAAAAAAAAAAAAAAAAAGGGAAAGAAAAGAAAAAGAAAAGAAAAAATATCAATGGTCAAAAACTTAACCAAAACTTATTGCTTACACTAGTCCATTCTGTACAGTCTTAGTAGACTATGGTCAATTTTAACTATTGATTTGGTCAACTATGCACCGACCTAAACTATGATCAAATAATCAACCACATCTATGGTAAAATCTGACCATAAAATGGTAACATTTGAACATACTTTGGGTCAACTATTTGACCATTGTTTAGATCGGTGAAAAGTTGACCATAGGGTTTTTAGACTTTATGCTCTATAATGAACCACTCAATAGCCCCTTTTTGCCTTCCTTTTAAAATATTTCTGGACGAAACAAATTTTCCTTCAGTTGGCTTAGTCAAAACCTCCTACTTGTTCAGAAACGCTTTATAGAATTCTCTCCCTGACGTTATTAGCCCTATTCTCTCTTAAGTGCCGTACAAAAGCTTCGTATAATGTGTAGCTATCTGAAAAGCAGCTGATATGACGAGCGCCTTGATGATTGTTAATTATTTGTCCAGCATTGGGATTGGACAATAAATTATGACGTCAAGTGAAAACGGTCAATTAATGTTATTATCCTCCTTAGTCCTATTCGAACAATGGAACAAATTACAGTATGAGTGATCCCAATCATCCTGGTTACCAGCGCTGGAGGCTTGAGTTGAGATAAGGGGTTGAGAGTCTCTACCCACCTTTGACTATTTGTCCAGTAAAATACCAGACTTCTAGACAGTGGCGTAGCTAGACATTTTCCAAGGGGCACCCAAATTTCCGATTTGTTTTTAAAGCTTGAACACCACAATAAGAAAGGTAATCTGCGAATTTTTTTGTCCTTTTTAGGCAAATATTTTACGGTATGGAACTAGTATTGCAGAAAATTTTGGTTCAAGGATTTCCTGTAAGAACTTTGATATCTTTGGGGATAACTGAAGAATCTGCATTTTCTATTAGCAAATCTGGGATTGCACGGCGACCAAAACTCGTTGATGCTACTTGAGGTATAGGAAATGAGGCTCTTAGACGACATTTTAACGGTCAAGCGCTTACATTGAAGGATATTTGGAATTTTATGAAAGGAAATTGATGAAAATAGCACTGTAGTTGCCGGTGTCACTTGATGATCTGGTGCAACATGTGGCAAATTTCCGATCTTATCATTTCCAGGGCTTGGAAAGGTTTACCAAACCAGGGCTGCCACTCTAAGGTAAAATGACAGCTCCCTGATTAGGCCAAACTGATTGACGAGTAAGCTCTTTGGAAAAAAATATTTACAAATATTGAGCTTTTATTGGAGAGAATTCAGAATTTTACGAAACAGAGTTGGGAAAACCACACTGTATTTAGCTGGTGTCACAAATGGAAAATTTATGATTTTTTCATTTTTTAGAGTCGAGGGGGCGCGGTCCCCCAGTAGATCTTAATGATCGGGACAGATAGCTGAAGTGCGCTCTCTAACCACCCGTTCTCAAGGCTGCGAAGCAATACGTATTACTTACCAACACAGTTCGGAACATCTGCGGGTACAAACTTTCCTGATTGACAAGTAGCGGAGCTTTCTCCAACTAACTGGAAGCCAGAATCGCAAGTGAAAGAAATGTTTTGACCGTCACTGTACGATGTCTGATTTGGACTTATTCGAAGGTTACTGTCAGACACATCAGGACTGGCGCAAGTTGCTGAAAATTGAATGTACCGGTGAATAATGTTGTTATAAACGAATCCAAGCAGGTAATGTAAACGACCATTAGAGGGGACCATCAGCGTAAACCTTCTTCATTTCATTGTCTACATGGAATTCTAAATCCTCAAATCTTGTAAACATGATGGAATCAAGAGGTATTTTAGTTTTCAACCATTCATGACAAAGGTAAACAAAAATTTTGAAATAGCAAAGCTGAAGGATCCCACTAATGGCAACTGAATCAGACCACCTCTTGACCATTCGGATTCTTGCATAGCATAAAGGTAGGGAAATTTTACAATTAGTGAAGACGAATAAGACAAAATGTCCACCTTAGCCTAACGGAGGAATTTCCAGGATTAAGGTCCAATGTTGAAAAATACAAAAAATATTACAGCGTGTTCTTAGCAACACATGTAACCAATTGCCAGCCAATATAACTACAGTATAGTTACAACTTGTGCAAGCCTTTATAAAAAAGAACAAATATGTAAGCTGTTGCAACAAAAAACTCATCATAACTAGAAACTCAGGTAAAGATTCCTTTAAATTTAATTGACTGTCACTTCATTACACCCACCTGGAGTAGTAATACGTGGCGGTGAAGTTGTTAATAAAGTTGTTTTCACTGGTGAAATTGTTTCTGAAAACGAGAACGTCTCAAACATTAGTTAAGTTTCAATGAAGGTCGCGGAAATTAAGGTTCAAAAACTATTAAACGTAAACATTTGGGGAGCCTACCTTGAGGTCACCGAAATATATTAAACTCTGACGACGTCACACAACTTCAATTTTAGCCGCTAACGTAAATTGTTTACATGGAAAAAAGTGTTTTTTTTCTATACATATCCAATTATGATCAAGAAAATTTTGAGACTTTCAGGAATAAATTCTGAAGTTATCATACAACCAATTTCAGGCAAGATTGTCAGCGAAAAAGCCTAAGAATTACCGGAGATTTTGGGTCACCCTTTCCGAACGTTTTCTGAATGGTCAAAAATAAAGTTTGTCACGAAATCATCTCCAAAAGTACTACAACAAGCACCAGATTCTCCAATTTAGTCACAAAATATACTTCCCCACATCGGGTTGTTAATAATAAAATTGTTCCAATTTCCTTAAGACGGTGAATCCCTCTTTGTTTATACTACAGACCTGGCTACAGTGCACCTGTAATCAGTCAGACATCTTGAACGCAATGCATGAGGATGTATAGCTCTTTTTAGTGAAGGCAACAAAATAACAAGAAAGGTGCCACTATATTTTGGAAACATTTTTTCTCTCTCTTTCAAATGACATATCAACAAGATAATAAGAAAGACACCACTTTATTTTGGAAACATTATTTTTTTTTTCTCTTTCAAATAACATTTCAACACATTCTCACGTTGAAGATGGGAAATATGCAGTATAAAACTTTTCAAATGAGCTCTCACTCTTTCGGTTCTCCAGTGGCGGAGCTGCCATATAGTCGGGGGGGGGGGGGGGGGTCGCCCCCCCCCCCGACTGACCAAAATCGTCTGTCGGCGCCCTTTTGGGTTTTCAACATATTTTACTCTTGCACCATTTTTTGCAAAAGACAAAATTTAATAGCGTTGTTTTAAGGCCCAGATAACAAAATGCTCACACAGCTACCGATAAATGTACTAACTGCACTTCATTCTGATGAAAAGGGTAATATTCTGTAACATAGGGTTATGTTTTGCCGCAAACGTATCTTCATGCTTTATACGCACTACAGAATGTTGTCGCTGTGCTAAGTTCATTGCTTTCACACCAAGCGGATTATAAGCTTACAAAATACGCAGACTGACATTTAATAAACTCTCCCGGCCGGTAAAAGATGTTGCAAAGGGCGCAGCAATAATTGTAGCGCAAATAGCCCTCTTGTTGTCGGAGGAGGGGGCCCATTATTACATTAAAATCTTAAATCGAGACCTGACAATAACACACAAAATAAAATGACTGCCTTCATACTAGAATGTGGAAGAGAAGGAAAGAAACATGCGCGTCCGCAGGTAGGGGCAAGGGGGGGGGGGACTTTCCCTCCCTTGGAAAATAAATAAAAAAACTGAAAAAACGAAGAAAATATAAAAAAAGACGGAGAAAAATTAACATAAATATTTCTTAACAGTTCACTCAGTGTTTTCCCTATTTATATGCGGTAAATAGGCTTTAGAAATGTCATTTCCATCGATCTGAGCTGCATTTTGGGCCAAAATTTTCTTGCGCTCCGCGCCAACTCATGATGGCGCGGAGCTTTCCCCTACAAGAATGTAGTCCCCTTCCCCCCGAATTTTCTTCAGCGGAAGCCCATGGATAGAAGTTTTAACATGTTTTAATAGAAAAACTTGCTGAGGAGAAATGTCAAAGTAGTCTTCTACCATGTGAAAATCAAAATAATGGAAAATCTGAAAAGCCGTGGCTTCGATCATGCGGGGGGTCAGGGTATTTACTCCTTCGAAGCGCCCCTGCAGACCACTTTCGCCCCCTCTGACCGAAATCCCTAGCTCCACCACTGCGGTTCTCTCGAAAGCTTATGACGAAGACTCTAGCCAAAGTCCACTTCAAGACAATTGCTATCTACTTAAGCAAGTTTCTTTAAAATATTTACCTTTCTAGTTTTCTTCAATTGCCAAAAGTGCTTAATTTCGTAAGACTATTGAAAAAGAATTATTGAAATTTTTGATTGGTGTCCGTTTCCTCTCTGTGTAGACTAGCTCCAGTACGTGCTTCCAGCATGCATTTCACAGCGAGTGCCAATGGTGTAAAGATTGCGCAATAACGGTCACAAATGCGAGGTCTGCTTCCCAACTGTTAAACATCTTGGTACAAAGATGTGGAACTAACTGTTTTACTCTTAAAGCAAAAGAGTGAACTTATTCACACTCAAATCATAGTGAAAGGTGAGAATTCACTCCATTAGAGTGTTAACTTACCAAACCCAAGAGATTGAAGTTTAACTCTTGATGAATGGCCTATAGTGATCACTATTGAAAGAAGGATGATCATTGCAGGCACTCATTTAAGAGTGAATTTTTCACTCCTAATGGAGTGAATTGACACATTTCACTCTATGAGAGCGTGAATAAGTTCACTCTTGCAACTGCATACATCTTAAATACTTTAAATCATAGCTACCCACTTGTTTAAGATCTAAAATGACCACAACATACCAAAGGACAGCCAAGGATGAAACTGGGGGGGGGGGGGTAAGGGCGGGGCATGCTCTTGCCCACGAAAATTTTTGAAACACCGATTTTCATCATTTGCATCACGATGGCAATTATCTCTGCTAATTATGTGTGTTTTTTACCCCACCAATTGGATGAAATAGCGTGCGCGACACCTCAAAATTCCTGAATCGTTTTTTTTTTTAAAGGTTGATCAAAGCTACCAAGTATACATAATAAAAAAGTTACACAGGTGTACAGCGCCATTACGTGATTGTCGCTGGCTACGGTCACCCTTAGTCGAGGGAAACTAAAATGAATAGAATTTAACCTTGAAGGCGTGACAACAAAGACCTACAGCTTCTTGGGTTGTCAAGTTACAGAATTGGTCTATTCCAGCTGCTGTGCACCAACGTGATTCACATGTGCATGGGTTCGAATTCCGCTCGATTTACGCGGGTTTTCATCCGGTTTCTCTGGCTTACCTACGACTTGGCATTATGCTTGTCAGTAAAATCGGTTGCTCAGCGGACGATGTCGGTTGCGCGTCAAATTTGTCAAACTAAAGCACTAACGGGTGAAGCAGCAATTAGCTATACATATAAATATAAATATATATATATATATATATATATATATATATATATATATATATATATATATATATATATATATATATATATATATATATATATATATTTATATATATAAATATATATATATATATAAAGTACAAAAAATATGTAATAAAGAGCATGACTGGTTGATTTTAGGAGTATGAAAGATTACAAATATATTTCGAAATTTTCAGTCCCCCTGGGACTTTCCTCAGCGAGTATTAAAGACAAAATGAGTACAAAAATTAAAAGTGAGTACATAAATTAAAAAGAACGGGAATCTACAGTTAACTGCAGTGTCAGGAGGGAAGATTAAATTGTTTGTTGAAACGTGTAATGATTTAAAATACCAAGGTCCTTATTGAGTCCGGTAATGTGTGATTTAAGCCTCATTATCCAAATAAGTTCGGTACGCTTTCGTTGTTCGGCGCAAATAAAGTTATTTGCAATGAGGATTATTTTAAGTATCTCAATAGAATGGTACGGAAGATTAAAGTGCTCTGCTACTGGGAATCCAAGAGTGTTGTCACGGATAGACTGTTTATGGTTATTGAACCCTAGACGAAAGGAAGTACCAGTTTCACCGACGTATAACTTATTTTTACAAAGATTACAAGATAGAATGTATACAACATTACAAGAATCACAGTTAAGGTTGGGGGAATAATCGGAAAATTAATGTCAGGAATATTGATACGTTCTTCGGTAGTAATGTGCTTGCAGATTTTGCAGCGTCTTTTATTGCAAGGAGTGTTGCCCTTAGAGTCAGGGGTAATTGATGTGGAGGAGGTAAAAAGTCTTCTGAGGTTAGGGGGCTTGCGCAATGCGAGGAGGGGGGACTCAGAAAAAATGCCCGAGAGAGATGGATCGTCCTTAAGGGAGACAAAGCTATGTTTTATGGTGCTTGCAAGATTGTGAATAAGGGGGTGATAGTTAAAAACCATGGGAATACGCGTGCTGGGGATTTTGGATTTGTAGGATAAAAGGTCCTGGCGGTTGATTGAGGAAGCTTTTAAAATACCTTGTTTGATAATGTGGATGGGGTATCCGTTTTTTAGGAAGTAACCGGTGAGGGCAGAAACCGAGCGATCGTAGTCAGCGGGGTCAGAGCAAATACGTTTGGTACGAAGACATTGACTGTAAACAATTGCCTTTTTTAGTTTTTTTGGGTGAACACTATCGAAATGGAGCAAGAGATGTTTGTCTGTGGGTTTGCAGTAAAGGGAAGTAGATATGTTTCCGGCGTCTAGTTTTACTAGAACGTCAAGGAAAGCTATTTGTTTGTTTGAAACTTCAAAGGTAAACTTAATACTGTCATGGAAAGAGTTAACATGCTTTTGAAATAGTTCAAGGGCGTCCCTGCCATGATTCCAAATAAAAAATTTGGTCGATGTAGCGAAAGTAATGTGAGGGTTTTAAGGGGAAGCCAGACAGGAATCTTTCTTCGAGTTTATGCATAAAAATATTAGCATAACTCGGGGCCATTTTTGTGCCCATGGCGGTGCCTTTCGTCTGATGGAAGAAGTTACCCTGGAAAGTAAAATAGTTGTGCTTGAGAATAAAGTTAATAATTTTGGAAAGATCGCATGCGAGAGTCCTATCTGAAGTGTGGTCAAAAACGTACCAAACGTATTTGCTCTGACCCCGCTGACTAAGATCGCTCGGTTTCTGCCCTCACCGGTTACTTCCTAAAAAACGGATACCCCATCCACATTATCAAACAAGGTATTTTAAAAGCTTCCTCAATCAACCGCCAGGACCTTTTATCCTACAAATCCAAAATCCCCAGCACGCGTATTCCCATGGTTTTTAACTATCACCCCCTTATTCACAATCTTGCAAGCACCATAAAACATAGCTTTGTCTCCCTTAAGGACGATCCATCTCTCTCGGGCATTTTTTCTGAGTCCTCCCTCCTCGCATTGCGCCAGCCCCCTAACCTCAGAAGACTTCTTACTTCCTCCACATCAATTACCCCTGACTCTAAGGGCAAAACTCCTTGCAATAAAAGACGCTGCAAAATCTGCAAGCACATTACTACCGAAGAACGTATCAATATTCCTGACATTAATTTTCCGATTATTCCCCCCAACCTTAACTGTGATTCTTGTAATGTTGTATACATTCTATCTTGTAATCTTTGTAAAAATAAGTTGCACGTCGGTGAAACTGGTACTTCCTTTCGTCTAGGGTTCAATAACCATAAACAGTCTATCCGTGACAACACTCTTGGATTCCCAGTAGCGGAGCACTTTAATCTTCCGTACCATTCTATTGAGATACTTAAAATAATCCTCATTGCAAATAACTTTATTTGCGCCGAACAACGAAAGCGTACCGAACTTATTTGGATAATGAGGCTTAAATCACACATTACCGGACTCAATAAGGACCTTGGTATTTTAAATCATTACACGTTTCAACAAACAATTTAATCTTCCCTCCTGACACTGCAGTTAACTGTAGATTCCCGTTCTTTTTAATTTATGTACTCATTTTTAATTTTTGTACTCATTTTGTCTTTAATACTCGCTGAGGAAAGTCCCAGGGGGACTGAAAATTTCGAAATATATTTGTAATCTTTCATACTCCTAAAATCAACCAGTCATGCTCTTTATTGCATATTTTTTGTACTTTATTTATTTCTCGGAGTATACGTGGAACTTTTCTGTTTTAATATATATACATATATATATATCTAGAAAATAAAAACCATAAAATACATATAATCATATTTCCCCTGTTGGTTCTGAGATATTATCAAAAATATTATATTTATAATTACTTAAACGACTTTGGAGCAATCAATAGTGAAGACCGAAATTACAATTTTTCAAAAAAAAAAAAAAATTATGCGCCTCGGGGTTGACTTTAACCTTTAACCAATTTGCAGTAAGGAATAAAACCAACCTGTCGTCAATGAAGTAGTAATGGCCGTCGTTACTGTTGTCATCAACCGCGTTTTTCCTTTTGTTGTATGAAATGTTGTAACAGCTCCAGTTGTGTCTTGCTGAGTTGTTCCGTCAGTGGTGAGAGGCGCAGTAGTGACTTGAGTTGTATCTTGCTGTACTGTTCCTTCTGTTGTGTCACTTATTGTTGTGACTTGGGTTGTATCTTGCTGTACTGTTCCTTCTGTTGTGTCACTTATTGTTGTGACTTGGGTTGTATCTTGCTGTACTGTTCCTTCTGTTGTGTCACTTATTGTTGTGACTTGAGTTGTATCTTGCTGTACTGTTCCTTCTGTTGTGTCACTTATTGTTGTGACTTGGGTTGTATCTTGCTGTACCGTTCCTTCTGTTGTAACAGGTTGTGCAGTGACTTGAGTTGTATCTTGCTGCACCGTTACCTCTGTTGTGTCACCTATTGTAGTGACGTGAGTTGTATCTTGCTGTACCGTTCCTTCTGTTGTGTCACTTATTGTTGTGACTTGGGTTGTATCTTGCTGCACAGTTCCTTCTGTTGTAAAAGGTTGTGTAGTGACTTGAGTTGTATCTTGCTGTACTGTTCCTTCTGTTGTGTCACTTATTGTTGTGACTTGGGTTGTATCTTGCTGTACTGTTCCTTCTGTTGTGTCACTTATTGTTGTAACTTGGGTTATAAATTGCTGTACTGTTCCTTTTGTTGCGTCACTTATTGTTGTGACTTGAGTTGTATCTTGCTGTACTGTTCCTTCTGTTGTGTCACTTATTGTTGTGACTTGGGTTGTATCTTGCTGTACTGTTCCTTCCGTTGTGTCACTTATTGTAGTGACTTGGGTTGTAACTTGTTGTACCGTTCCTTCTGTTGTGTCCCTTATTGTTGGGACTTGAGTTGTATCTTGCTGTACTGTTCCTTCTGTTGTGTCACTTATTGTAGTGACTTGAGTTGTATCTTGGTGTACGGTTCCTTCTGTTGTGTCACTTATTGTTGTGACTTGAGTTGTATCTTGCTGTACAGTTCCTTCTGTTGTTATAGGTTGTGTAGTGACTTGAGTTGTATCTTGCTGTACTGTTCCTTCTGTTGAGTCACTTATTGTTATGACTTGGGTTGTATCTTCCTGTACTGTTCCTTCTGTTGTGTCACTTATTGTTTTGACTTGAGTTGTATCTTGCTGCACCGTTCCTTCTGTTGTGTCACTTATTGTTGTGACTTGAGTTGTATCTTCCTGTACTGTTCCTTCTGTTGTGTCACTTATTGTTGTGACTTGGGTTGTGTCTTGCTGTACCGTTCCTTCTGTTGTGTCACTTATTATTGTGACTTGGGTTGTGTCTTGCTGTACTGTTCCTTCTGTTGTAATAGGTTGCGTTATGACTTGAGTTGTATCTTGCTCTACCGTTCCTTCTGTTGTGTCACTTATTGTTGTGACTTGAGTTGTATCTTGCTGTACCATTCCTTCTGTTGTGTCACTTATTGTTGTGACTTGAGTTGTATCTTGCTGCACCGTTCCTTCTGTTGTGTCACTTATTGTTGTGACTTGAGTTGTATCTTGCTGTACAGTTCGTTCTGTTGAGTCACTTATTGTTGTGACTTGGGTTGTATCTTGCTGTACTGTTCCTTCTGTTGTGTCACTTATTGTTGTGACTTGGGTTGTATCTTGCTGTACTGTTCCTTCTGTTGTGTCAATTATTGTTGTGACTTGGGTTGTATCTTGCTGAACTGTTCCTTCTGTTGTGTCACTTATTGCTGTGACTTGAGTTGTATCTTCCTGTACTGTTCCTTCTGTTGTGTCACTTATTGTTGTGACTTGGGTTGTATCTTGCTGTACTGTTCCTTCTGTTGTGTCAATTATTGTTGTGACTTGGGTTGTATCTTGCTGAACTGTTCCTTCTGTTGTGTCACTTATTGTTGTGACTTGAGTTGTATCTTCCTGTACTGTTCCTTCTGTTGTGTCAATTATTGTTGTGACTTGGGTTGTATCTTGCTGTACTGTTCCTTCTGTTGTAATAGGTTGCGTTATGACTTGAGTTGTATCTTGCTGCACCGTTCCTTCTGTTGTGTCACTTATTGTTGTGACTTGAGTTGTATCTTGCTGTACTGTTCCCCGTGTTGTGTCACTTATTGTTATGACTTGAGTTGTATCTCTCTGTACTGTTCCTTCTGTTGTGCCACTTACTGTTGTGACTTGGGTTGTATCTTGTTTTATTGTTCCTTTTGTTGTGTCACTTATTGTTGTGACTTGAGTTGTATCTTGCTGTACCGTTCCTTCTGTTGTGTCACTTATTGTTGTGACTTGGGTTGTGTCTTGCTGCACCGTTCCTTCTGTTGTTTCACTTATTGTTGTGACTTGGGTTGTATCTTGCTGTACTGTTCCTTCTGTTGTGTCACTTATTGTTGTGACTTGAGTTGTATTTTGCTGCACCGTTCCTTCTGTTGTGTCACTTATTGTTTTGACTTGAGTTGTATCTTGCTGTACCGTTCCTTCTGTTGTGTCACTAATTGTTGTGACTTGAGTTGTATCTTGCTGTACCGTTCCTTCTGTTGTGTCACTTATTGTTGTGACATGGGTTGTATCTTGCTGTACCTCGGTTTTGTCACTTATTGTGGTGACTTGGGTTGTATCTTGCTGTACCGTTCCTTCTGTTGTGTCACTTATTGTTGTGACTTGAGTTGTATCTTGCTGTGCTGTTCCTTCTGTTCTGTCACTTATTGTAGTGACTTGAGTTGTATCTTGCTGTACTGTTCCTTCTGTTTTGTCACTTATTGTTGTTCCTTGGGTTGTATCTTGCTGCACCGTTCCTTCTGTTGTGTCACTTATTGTTGTGACTTGGGTTGTATTTTGCTGTACCGTTCCTTCTGTTGTGTCACTTATTGTTGTGACTTGGGTTGTATCTTGCTGTACTGTTCCTTCTGTTTTGTCACTTATTGTTGTGACTTGAGTTGTATTTTGCTGCACCGTTCCTTCTGTTGTGTCACTTATTGTAGTGACTTGAGTTGTATCTTGCTGTACGGTTCCTTCTGTTGTGTCACCTATTGTTGTGACTTGAGTTGTATCTTGCTGTACTGTTCCTTCTGTTGTGTCAGTTATTGTTGTGACTTGAGTTGTATCTTGCTGTACCATTCCTTCTGTTGTAATAGGTTTTGTAGTGACTTGAGTTGTATCTTGCTGCACCGTTCCTTCTGTTGTGTCACTTATTGTAGTGACTTGAGTTGTATCTTGCTGTACGGTTCCTTCTGTTGTGTCACTTATTGTTGTGACTTGAGTTGTATCTTGCTGTACTGTTCCTTCTGTTGTGTCACTTATTGTTGTGACTTGAGTTGTATCTTGCTGTACTGTTCCTTCTGTTGTGTCACTTATTGTTGTGACTTGAGTTGTATCTTGCTGTACCGTTCCTTCTGTTGTAATCGGGTGTGTATTTACTTGAGTTGTATCTTGCTGCACCGTTCCTTCTGTTGTGTCACTTATTGTCGTGACTTGAGTTGTATCTTGCTGTACTGTTCCTTCTGTTGTGTCACTTTTTGTTGTGACTTGAGTTGTATCTTGCTCCACTGTGCGCTCTGTTGCACTGGCGTCGGTTGTTACTGGAGTTGTATATTGCTGTACTGTTCCTTCCGTAATTGGAGGCTGTGTAGTCTCTTGAGTAGTATCTCCTGTTGTTTCATATGTGGTTGGTTCTTTTACTGTCGAAAGAGTTGCCTTTTCTGATAAGAAAGAAACCATCATTTCATGTTTGATTGACAGATCAAGAGCATATAGTTGAAGTTGAGACTTAAAAGACAGCCTGAAAAGAAAATTGCTATCGCTCTAGTTATCTTAAAGTGATGTACTTTCAAGTACTATTGGTCATCAACGAACGTTTCACTGCAACCAATTATGCACAGTTGTCTTGAATTTTTTTCGATTAGCGGGTTCAACTTTCCTTCATTATAAATGATCAGTTCTACGATACCCATAACTGTCCGGATTCTTCTGAAAAATTTTTACTAGAAAAGGTTTTCAACTGAATTGATAATCTTCAGCATATATTAACGTTACACCGATACCACCGACCAATTAGAAAATCTATAAGGGCCCCAATAGGTACTTGCCATAAAATTTTACACCAAAGGTTCATTAGGGTCTCAAATGGATTGGCCACATGCGTGAATAATTTAAAGGATGTAGTTTAGAGGCCCAGTTTCTAACTAATTGGTTTAAGTATTCCTATTCCAATATATATGACCAGTATAGTGAGCTTTTTAATCCAGGGTGCAAAGTAGCCCCATAGGTTGGCTCATTTGGGCCCCGAAGGATGTCATATGGGTACGCTAATCATGATGAAACCTCCCTTCTTACTTTTTGTGAAACATCGTTTTTTCTGCGTGGATTACAACCTATCACCCAGGGCGGAAATAAAGCACACTACATATTGATTTGATGTAGTCTGGTTTTACATCTGAATACAAGATTGTCAGTTCCAGTCGTACAAAAATACACAAGAAATGAACCATCTATTTATTTTTCTCTCCGACCTGTGAGTCATTGATCTTCAAATAATAGTTATAAGGAGAAACTTCACTATGAAATTACAAAGTACTCATCCTCTTTAAAACTAGGTAACTATAGCATGAAAGGTGTCATTTTTAACACATCCGTGATTTTTCAACACAAACACTTTCAAATGTACCTTTACACTGAAATGACTGACTACTATTGTTCATTGTAGTAGTTGAAACAAGTTACAAAGTGTTACACTCAAATCGTCATTACAGGTTAAATGAAATTTTAAAAACTTTCCTGTCCTGTCGTTATTTCAGTTGTGGGAAGTGTCGTTGTAAGACTTTCGGTTGTTATTGTTAAAACAGTCGTTTCAAGATGGGTTGCTACTTGAATTGTCGAGAGCTCTGTTGTTATTTGTGTTGTGTCTTGTGTCACATTATCTATCCTTCTATACATATTTCTGTCAGTTTCACACCCACGAAGTTCGCATGAAGAAACTAATGTAAATAAAACATATCTAATATTATAACCATTACGAAAAATCAAGAATCTTTGTGAAATGATTGGAGTTCACCACATTCTGTTAATTGTATTTCTTGAAAAAAGTTACAAACTGTTACGCTCAGGTCGTCATTATAGGTTAAATAAAATTTCTAAAACAAACCTGTCGTTATTGCAGTTGTGGGTTGGGTCGCTGTAAGACTTTCGGTTGTTATAACAGTCGTTTCAAGAGGGGTTGTAACTTTTGTTGTTGAAAACTCTGTCGTTATTTGTGTTGTGTCTGGTGGGGTAGTTTCGATTGAAGTCGTTTGAGAGTCAGTTGTTTGGACGGCTGTACTTATTTCAACTGTGGTCTTTTCTGTTGTTTCGAGTGGAGTTGTGACTTCTTCTGTTGTTGATTGTGCAGTTGTTATCTGCGTTGTGTCATCCTGTGTTGTTGCAACTGTAGACTGTATCTCGGTTGTCGATTGTGTTGTTTGATCTATCGAAAAATGTGAACTTTCTACTTACTTTTCCTGCCGACGATTAAATCATTGGTCTTCAGTCAAAAGTCAAAAGAGGTAACTGCAATATAAAATTGTACAGTACTTTTCCTACCTTAAACTATGAAAGGTTCCGTTACAGGGACCACTTTGATTAACTAACACAATCACTTTGAATTCTACCTTTTAACTAGAATGTGATAAACATAGAAGCAAAAGTGACGAACCTGTTGTGACGTCGGTTGTAGGGGCAGCAGTTGACACTACCAGTGTTGTTTCAGCATCTGTCGTTGGTGCTTCTGTCGAAACTGTTGCTGTGGTGGGTGCCTCGGTGGACCCTTCTGTGGTAATCAATTCAGTTGTTTGATCTATAAAAATAAATCGTTCCATTTACTGTAAAAATATTACTCTTCCTTCCAATACATTACCGATCAAAATGGGAATATATAGACATTGTACACAATGGTAAACCTGTTGTATGCTTCTACTTGATATCTAATTTTTGACTTTGGTCTTTAGCTGAGTGGTGGTAAGAAAATCTGCCTTGTTTTCGTTTACTGTTTAAGTTCTACTTTTGTCTTGAATGACGTTTTGCATCTCAAATCAAAGTTGTTTTCGTAACTTGTATCATTTTATATATGCTGTGACCGATCTTTCTCACAGTTACAAGTCCATTTTACCTAACTTTAATCAGGAAACCCACATTATCTAACCTTCTATACATATTTCTGTCGGTTCCACACCCACGAAGTTCGCATGAAAAAACTAATGAAAATAAAACTTATCTAACAATATTACCATTACGAAAAATCAAGAATCTTTGTGAAGTGATTGGAGTTCACCACCTACTGTTACTTGTATTCCTTGAAAAAAAAGTTACAAACTGTTACACTCAGGTCGTCATTATAGGTTAAATGAAATTTGTTAAACAAACCTGTCGTTATTGCAGTTGTGGGTTGGGTCGTTGTAAAACTTTCGGTTGTTATAACAGTCGTTTTCAGAGGGGTTGTAACTTCTGTTGTTGAAAACTCTGTCGTTATTTGTGTTGTGTCTTGTCGGGTACTTTCAATTGAAGTCGTTTGAGATTCAGTTGTTGGGACGGCTGTACTTATTTCAACTATGGTCTTTTCTGTTGTTTCGAGTGGAGTTGTGACTTCTTCTGTTGTTGATTGTGCAGTTGTTATCTGCGTTGTGTCATCCTGTGTTGTTGCAACTGTAGACTGTATCTCGGTTGTCGATTGTGTTGTTTGATCTATCGAAAAATGTGAACTTTCCACTTACTTTTCCTTCCGACGATTAAATCATTGGTCTTCAGACAAAAGTCAAAAGAGGTAACTGCACTATAAAATTGTACAGTACTTTTCCTACCTTAAACTATGAAAGGTTCCGTTACAAGGACCACTTTGATTAACTAAAACAAACACTTTGAATTCTACCTTTTAACTAGAATGTGATAAACATAGAAGCAAAAGTGACAAACCTGTTGTGACGTCGGTTGTAGGGGCAGCAGTTGACACTACCAGGGTTGTTTCAGCATCTGTCGTTGGTGCTTCTGTCGAAACTGTTGCTGTGGTGGGTGCCTCGGTGGACCCTTCTGTGGTAATCAATTCAGTTGTTTGATCTATAAAAATAAACCGTTCCACTTCTTGTAAAAATATTACTCTTCCTACCAATACCTTACCGATCAAAATGGGAATATATAGACATTGTACACAATGGTAAACCTGTTGTATGCTTCTACTTGATATCTAATTTTTTTCTTTGGTCTTTAGCTGAGTGGTGGTAAGAAAATCTGCCTTGTTTTCGTTTACTGTTTAAGTTCTATTTTTGTCTTGAATGACGTTTTGCATCTCAAATCAAAGTTGTTTTCGTAACTTGTATCATTTTATATATGCTGTGACCGATCTTTCTCACAGTTACAAGTCCATTTTACCTAACTTTAATCAGGAAACCCACATTATCTAACCTTCTATACATATTTCTGTCGGTTCCACACCCACGAAGTTCGCATGAAAAAACTAATGAAAATAAAACTTATCTAACAATATTACCATTACGAAAAATCAAGAATCTTTGTGAAGTGATTGGAGTTCACCACCTACTGTTACTTGTATTCCTTGAAAAAAAAGTTACAAACTGTTACACTCAGGTCGTCATTATAGGTTAAATGAAATTTGTAAAACAAACCTGTCGTTATTGCAGTTGTGGGTTGGGTCGTTGTAAGACTTTCGGTTGTTATAACAGTCGTTTCAAGAGGGGTTGTAACTTCTGTTGTTGAAAACTCTGTCGTTATTTGTGTTGTGTCTTGTCGGGTACTTTCAATTGAAGTCGTTTGAGATTCAGTTGTTGGGACGGCTGTACTTATTTCAACTATGGTCTTTTCTGTTGTTTCGAGTGGAGTTGTGACTTCTTCTGTTGTTGATTGTGCAGTTGTTATCTGCGTTGTGTCATCCTGTGTTGTTGCAACTGTAGACTGTATCTCGGTTGTCGATTGTGTTGTTTGATCTATCGAAAAATGTGAACTTTCCACTTACTTTTCCTGCCGACGATTAAATCATTGGTCTTCAGACAAAAGTCAAAAGAGGTAACTGCACTTTAAAATTGTACAGTACTTTTCCTACCTTAAACTATGAAAGGTTCCGTTACAGGGACCACTTTGATTAACTAACACAAACACTTTGAATTCTACCTTTTAACTAGAATGTGATAAACATAGAAGCAAAGGTGACAAACCTGTTGTGACGTCGGTTGTAGGGGCAGCAGTTGACACTACCAGGGTTGTTTCAGCATCTGTCGTTGGTGCTTCTGTCGAAACTGTTGCTGTGGTGGGTGCCTCGGTGAACCCTTCTGTGGTAATCAATTCAGTTGTTTGATCTATAAAAATAAACCGTTCCACTTCTTGTAAAAATATTACTCTTCCTACCAATACCTTACCGATCAAAATGGGAATATATAGACATTGTACACAATGGTAAACCTGTTGTATGCTTCTACTTGATATCTAATTTTTCTGTTTGGTCTTTAGCTGAGTGGTGGTAAGAAAATCTGCTTTGTTTTCGTTTACTGTTTAATTTCTATTTTTGTCTTGAATGACGTTTTGCATCTCAAATCAAAGTTGTTTTCGTAACTTGTATCATTTTATATATGCTGTGACCGATCTTTCTTTTAGTTACAAGTCTATCTTACTTAACTTTAATTAGGAAACCCACATTATCTGACCTACTTTACATACTTCTGTCGGTTCCACACCCACGAAGTTCGCATGAAAAAACTAATGAAAATAAAACTTATCTAACAATATTACCATTACGAAAAATCAAGAATCTTTGTGAAGTGATTGGAGTTCACCACCTACTGTTACTTGTATTCCTTGAAACAAAAGTTACAAACTGTTACACTCAGGTCGTCATTATAGGTTAAATGAAATTTGTAAAACAAACCTGTCGTTATTGCAGTTGTGGGTTGGGTCGTTGTAAAACTTTCGGTTGTTATAACAGTCGTTTCAAGAGGGGTTGTAACTTCTGTTGTTGAAAACTCTGTCGTTATTTGTGTTGTGTCTTGTCGGGTAGTTTCAATTGAAGTCGTTTGAGATTCAGTTGTTGGGACGGCTGTACTTATTTCAACTGTGGTCTTTTCTGTTGTTTCGAGTGGAGTTGTGACTTCTTCTGTTGTTGATTGTGCAGTTGTTATCTGCGTTGTGTCATCCTGTGTTGTTGCAACTGTAGACTGTATCTCGGTGGTCGATTGTGTTGTTTGATCTATCGAAAAATGTGAACTTTCTACTTACTTTTCCTGCCGACGATTAAATCATTGGTCTTCAGACAAAAGTCAAAAGAGGTAACTGCACTATAAAATTGTACAGTCCTTTTCTTACCTTAAACTATGAAAGGTTCCGTTACAAGGACCACTTTGATTAACTAACACAAACACTTTGAATTCTACCTTTGAACTAGAATGTGATAAACATAGAAGCAAAAGTGACAAACCTGTTGTGACGTCGGTTGTAGGTTCAGCAGTTGACACTACCAGGGTTGTTTCAGCATCTGACGTTGTTGCTCCTGTCGAAACTGCTGCTGTGGTGGGTGCCTCGGTGGACCCTTCTGTGGTAATCAATTCAGTTGTTTGATCTATAAAAATAAACCGTTCCACTTCTTGTAAAAATATTACTCTTCCTACCAATACCTTACCGATCAAAATGGGAATATATAGACATTGTACACAATGGTAAACCTGTTGTATGCTTCTACTTGATATCTAATTTTTCTCTTTGGTCTTTAGCTAAGTGGTGGTAAGAAAATCTGCTTTGTTTTCGTTTACTGTTTAAGTTCTATTTTTGTCTTGAATGACGTTTTGCATCTCAAATCAAAGTTGTTTTCGTAACTTGTATCATTTTATATATGCTGTGACCGATCTTTCTCATAGTTACAAGTCTATCTTACTTAATTTTAATCAGGAAACCCACATTATCTAACCTTCTATACATATTTCTGTCGGTTCCACACCCACGAAGTTCGCATGAAGAAACTAATGGAAATAAAACTTATCTAACAATATTACCATTACGAAAAATCAAGAATCTTTGTGAAGTGATTGGAGTTCACCACCTACTGTTACTTGTATTCCTTGAAAAAAAGTTACAAACTGTTACACTCGGGTCGTCATTATAGGTTAAATGAAATTTGTAAAACAAACCTGTCGTTATTGCAGTTGTGGGTTGGGTCGTGGTAAGACTTTCGGTTGTTATAACAGTCGTTTCAAGAGGGGTTGTAACTTCTGTTGTTGAAAACTCTGTCGTTATTTGTGTTGTGTCTTGTCGGGTAGTTTCAATTGAAGTCGTTTGAGATTCAGTTGTTGGGACGGCTGTACTTATTTCAACTGTGGTCTTTTCTGTTGTTTCGAGTGGAGTTGTGACTTCTTCTGTTGTTGATTGTGCAGTTGTTATCTGCGTTGTGTCATCCTGTGTTGTTGCAACTGTAGACTGTATCTCGGTGGTCGATTGTGTTGTTTGATCTATCGAAAAATGTGAACTTTCTACTTACTTTTCCTGCCGACGATTAAATCATTGGTCTTCAGACAAAAGTCAAAAGAGGTAACTGCACTATAAAATTGTACAGTCCTTTTCTTACCTTAAACTATGAAAGGTTCCGTTACAAGGACCACTTTGATTAACTAACACAAACACTTTGAATTCTACCTTTGAACTAGAATGTGATAAACATAGAAGCAAAAGTGACAAACCTGTTGTGACGTCGGTTGTAGGGGCAGCAGTTGACACTACCAGGGTTGTTTCAGCATCTGACGTTAGTGCTTCTGTCGAAACTGTTGCTGTGGTGGGTGCCTCGGTGGACCCTTCTGTGGTAATCAATTCAGTTGTTTGATCTATAAAAATAAACCGTTCCACTTCTTGTAAAAATATCACTCTTCCTACCAATACCTTACCGATCAAAATGGGAATATATAGACATTGTACACAATGGTAAACCTGTTGTATGCTTCTACTTGATATCTAATTTTTCTCTTTGGTCTTTAGCTAAGTGGTGGTAAGAAAATCTGCTTTGTTTCCGTTTACTGTTTAAGTTCTATTTTTGTCTTGAATGACGTTTTGCATCTCAAATCAAAGTTGTTTTCGTAACTTGTATCATTTTATATATGCTGTGACCGATCTTTCTCATAGTTACAAGTCTATCTTACTTAATTTTAATCAGGAAACCCACATTATCTAACCTTCTATACATATTTCTGTCGGTTCCACACCCACGAAGTTCGCATGAAGAAACTAATGGAAATAAAACTTATCTAACAATATTACCATTACGAAAAATCAAGAATCTTTGTGAAGTGATTGGAGTTCACCACCTACTGTTACTTGTATTCCTTGGAAAAAAAGTTACAAACTGTTACACTCGGGTCGTCATTATAGGTTAAATGAAATTTGTAAAACAAACCTGTCGTTATTGCAGTTGTGGGTTGGGTCGTGGTAAGACTTTCGGTTGTTATAACAGTCGTTTCAAGAGGGGTTGTAACTTCTGTTGTTGAAAACTCTGTCGTTATTTGTGTTGTGTCTTGTCGGGTAGTTTCAATTGAAGTCGTTTGAGATTCAGTTGTTGGGACGGCTGTACTTATTTCAACTGTGGTCTTTTCTGTTGTTTCGAGGGGAGTTGTGACTTCTTCTGTTGTTGATTGTGCAGTTGTTATCTGCGTTGTGTCATCCTGTGTTGTTGCAACTGTAGACTGTATCTCGGTGGTCGATTGTGTTGTTTGATCTATCGAAAAATGTGAACTTTCTACTTACTTTTCCTGCCGACGATTAAATCATTGGTCTTCAGACAAAAGTCAAAAGAGGTAACTGCACTATAAAATTGTACAGTCCTTTTCTTACCTTAAACTATGAAAGGTTCCGTTACAAGGACCACTTTGATTAACTAACACAAACACTTTGAATTCTACCTTTGAACTAGAATGTGATAAACATAGAAGCAAAAGTGACAAACCTGTTGTGACGTCGGTTGTAGGGGCAGCAGTTGACACTACCAGGGTTGTTTCAGCATCTGACGTTAGTGCTTCTGTCGAAACTGTTGCTGTGGTGGGTGCCTCGGTGGACCCTTCTGTGGTAATCAATTCAGTTGTTTGATCTATAAAAATAAACCGTTCCACTTCTTGTAAAAATATCACTCTTCCTACCAATACCTTACCGATCAAAATGGGAATATATAGACATTGTACACAATGGTAAACCTGTTGTATGCTTCTACTTGATATCTAATTTTTCTCTTTGGTCTTTAGCTAAGTGGTGGTAAGAAAATCTGCTTTGTTTCCGTTTACTGTTTAAGTTCTATTTTTGTCTTGAATGACGTTTTGCATCTCAAATCAAAGTTGTTTTCGTAACTTGTATCATTTTATATATGCTGTGACCGATCTTTCTCATAGTTACAAGTCTATCTTACTTAATTTTAATCAGGAAACCCACATTATCTAACCTTCTATACATATTTCTGTCGGTTCCACACCCACGAAGTTCGCATGAAGAAACTAATGGAAATAAAACTTATCTAACAATATTACCATTACGAAAAATCAAGAATCTTTGTGAAGTGATTGGAGTTCACCACCTACTGTTACTTGTATTCCTTGGAAAAAAGTTACAAACTGTTACACTCGGGTCGTCATTATAGGTTAAATGAAATTTGTAAAACAAACCTGTCGTTATTGCAGTTGTGGGTTGGGTCGTGGTAAGACTTTCGGTTGTTATAACAGTCGTTTCAAGAGGGGTTGTAACTTCTGTTGTTGAAAACTCTGTCGTTATTTGTGTTGTGTCTTGTCGGGTAGTTTCAATTGAAGTCGTTTGAGATTCAGTTGTTGGGACGGCTGTACTTATTTCAACTGTGGTCTTTTCTGTTGTTTCGAGGGGAGTTGTGACTTCTTCTGTTGTTGATTGTGCAGTTGTTATCTGCGTTGTGTCATCCTGTGTTGTTGCAACTGTAGACTGTATCTCGGTGGTCGATTGTGTTGTTTGATCTATCGAAAAATGTGAACTTTCTACTTACTTTTCCTGCCGACGATTAAATCATTGGTCTTCAGACAAAAGTCAAAAGAGGTAACTGCACTATAAAATTGTACAGTCCTTTTCTTACCTTAAACTATGAAAGGTTCCGTTACAAGGACCACTTTGATTAACTAACACAAACACTTTGAATTCTACCTTTGAACTAGAATGTGATAAACATAGAAGCAAAAGTGACAAACCTGTTGTGACGTCGGTTGTAGGGGCAGCAGTTGACACTACCAGGGTTGTTTCAGCATCTGACGTTAGTGCTTCTGTCGAAACTGTTGCTGTGGTGGGTGCCTCGGTGGACCCTTCTGTGGTAATCAATTCAGTTGTTTGATCTATAAAAATAAACCGTTCCACTTCTTGTAAAAATATCACTCTTCCTACCAATACCTTACCGATCAAAATGGGAATATATAGACATTGTACACAATGGTAAACCTGTTGTATGCTTCTACTTGATATCTAATTTTTCTCTTTGGTCTTTAGCTAAGTGGTGGTAAGAAAATCTGCTTTGTTTCCGTTTACTGTTTAAGTTCTATTTTTGTCTTGAATGACGTTTTGCATCTCAAATCAAAGTTGTTTTCGTAACTTGTATCATTTTATATATGCTGTGACCGATCTTTCTCATAGTTACAAGTCTATCTTACTTAATTTTAATCAGGAAACCCACATTATCTAACCTTCTATACATATTTCTGTCGGTTCCACACCCACGAAGTTCGCATGAAGAAACTAATGGAAATAAAACTTATCTAACAATATTACCATTACGAAAAATCAAGAATCTTTGTGAAGTGATTGGAGTTCACCACCTACTGTTACTTGTATTCCTTGGAAAAAAGTTACAAACTGTTACACTCGGGTCGTCATTATAGGTTAAATGAAATTTGTAAAACAAACCTGTCGTTATTGCAGTTGTGGGTTGGGTCGTGGTAAGACTTTCGGTTGTTATAACAGTCGTTTCAAGAGGGGTTGTAACTTCTGTTGTTGAAAACTCTGTCGTTATTTGTGTTGTGTCTTGTCGGGTAGTTTCAATTGAAGTCGTTTGAGATTCAGTTGTTGGGACGGCTGTACTTATTTCAACTGTGGTCTTTTCTGTTGTTTCGAGGGGAGTTGTGACTTCTTCTGTTGTTGATTGTGCAGTTGTTATCTGCGTTGTGTCATCCTGTGTTGTTGCAACTGTAGACTGTATCTCGGTGGTCGATTGTGTTGTTTGATCTATCGAAAAATGTGAACTTTCTACTTACTTTTCCTGCCGACGATTAAATCATTGGTCTTCAGACAAAAGTCAAAAGAGGTAACTGCACTATAAAATTGTACAGTCCTTTTCTTACCTTAAACTATGAAAGGTTCCGTTACAAGGACCACTTTGATTAACTAACACAAACACTTTGAATTCTACCTTTGAACTAGAATGTGATAAACATAGAAGCAAAAGTGACAAACCTGTTGTGACGTCGGTTGTAGGGGCAGCAGTTGACACTACCAGGGTTGTTTCAGCATCTGACGTTAGTGCTTCTGTCGAAACTGTTGCTGTGGTGGGTGCCTCGGTGGACCCTTCTGTGGTAATCAATTCAGTTGTTTGATCTATAAAAATAAACCGTTCCACTTCTTGTAAAAATATCACTCTTCCTACCAATACCTTACCGATCAAAATGGGAATATATAGACATTGTACACAATGGTAAACCTGTTGTATGCTTCTACTTGATATCTAATTTTTTCTGTTTGGTCTTTAGCTAAGTGGTGGTAAGAAAATCTGCTTTGTTTCCGTTTACTGTTTAAGTTCTATTTTTGTCTTGAATGACGTTTTGCATCTCAAATCAAAGTTGTTTTCGTAACTTGTATCATTTTATATATGCTGTGACCGATCTTTCTCATAGTTACAAGTCTATCTTACTTAATTTTAATCAGGAAACCCACATTATCTAACCTTCTATACATATTTCTGTCGGTTCCACACCCACGAAGTTCGCATGAAGAAACTAATGGAAATAAAACTTATCTAACAATATTACCATTACGAAAAATCAAGAATCTTTGTGAAGTGATTGGAGTTCACCACCTACTGTTACTTGTATTCCTTGGAAAAAAAGTTACAAACTGTTACACTCGGGTCGTCATTATAGGTTAAATGAAATTTGTAAAACAAACCTGTCGTTATTGCAGTTGTGGGTTGGGTCGTGGTAAGACTTTCGGTTGTTATAACAGTCGTTTCAAGAGGGGTTGTAACTTCTGTTGTTGAAAACTCTGTCGTTATTTGTGTTGTGTCTTGTCGGGTAGTTTCAATTGAAGTCGTTTGAGATTCAGTTGTTGGGACGGCTGTACTTATTTCAACTGTGGTCTTTTCTGTTGTTTCGAGGGGAGTTGTGACTTCTTCTGTTGTTGATTGTGCAGTTGTTATCTGCGTTGTGTCATCCTGTGTTGTTGCAACTGTAGACTGTATCTCGGTGGTCGATTGTGTTGTTTGATCTATCGAAAAATGTGAACTTTCTACTTACTTTTCCTGCCGACGATTAAATCATTGGTCTTCAGACAAAAGTCAAAAGAGGTAACTGCACTATAAAATTGTACAGTCCTTTTCTTACCTTAAACTATGAAAGGTTCCGTTACAAGGACCACTTTGATTAACTAACACAAACACTTTGAATTCTACCTTTGAACTAGAATGTGATAAACATAGAAGCAAAAGTGACAAACCTGTTGTGACGTCGGTTGTAGGGGCAGCAGTTGACACTACCAGGGTTGTTTCAGCATCTGACGTTAGTGCTTCTGTCGAAACTGTTGCTGTGGTGGGTGCCTCGGTGGACCCTTCTGTGGTAATCAATTCAGTTGTTTGATCTATAAAAATAAACCGTTCCACTTCTTGTAAAAATATCACTCTTCCTACCAATACCTTACCGATCAAAATGGGAATATATAGACATTGTACACAATGGTAAACCTGTTGTATGCTTCTACTTGATATCTAATTTTTCTCTTTGGTCTTTAGCTAAGTGGTGGTAAGAAAATCTGCTTTGTTTCCGTTTACTGTTTAAGTTCTATTTTTGTCTTGAATGACGTTTTGCATCTCAAATCAAAGTTGTTTTCGTAACTTGTATCATTTTATATATGCTGTGACCGATCTTTCTCATAGTTACAAGTCTATCTTACTTAATTTTAATCAGGAAACCCACATTATCTAACCTTCTATACATATTTCTGTCGGTTCCACACCCACGAAGTTCGCATGAAGAAACTAATGGAAATAAAACTTATCTAACAATATTACCATTACGAAAAATCAAGAATCTTTGTGAAGTGATTGGAGTTCACCACCTACTGTTACTTGTATTCCTTGGAAAAAAAGTTACAAACTGTTACACTCGGGTCGTCATTATAGGTTAAATGAAATTTGTAAAACAAACCTGTCGTTATTGCAGTTGTGGGTTGGGTCGTGGTAAGACTTTCGGTTGTTATAACAGTCGTTTCAAGAGGGGTTGTAACTTCTGTTGTTGAAAACTCTGTCGTTATTTGTGTTGTGTCTTGTCGGGTAGTTTCAATTGAAGTCGTTTGAGATTCAGTTGTTGGGACGGCTGTACTTATTTCAACTGTGGTCTTTTCTGTTGTTTCGAGGGGAGTTGTGACTTCTTCTGTTGTTGATTGTGCAGTTGTTATCTGCGTTGTGTCATCCTGTGTTGTTGCAACTGTAGACTGTATCTCGGTGGTCGATTGTGTTGTTTGATCTATCGAAAAATGTGAACTTTCTACTTACTTTTCCTGCCGACGATTAAATCATTGGTCTTCAGACAAAAGTCAAAAGAGGTAACTGCACTATAAAATTGTACAGTCCTTTTCTTACCTTAAACTATGAAAGGTTCCGTTACAAGGACCACTTTGATTAACTAACACAAACACTTTGAATTCTACCTTTGAACTAGAATGTGATAAACATAGAAGCAAAAGTGACAAACCTGTTGTGACGTCGGTTGTAGGGGCAGCAGTTGACACTACCAGGGTTGTTTCAGCATCTGACGTTAGTGCTTCTGTCGAAACTGTTGCTGTGGTGGGTGCCTCGGTGGACCCTTCTGTGGTAATCAATTCAGTTGTTTGATCTATAAAAATAAACCGTTCCACTTCTTGTAAAAATATCACTCTTCCTACCAATACCTTACCGATCAAAATGGGAATATATAGACATTGTACACAATGGTAAACCTGTTGTATGCTTCTACTTGATATCTAATTTTTCTCTTTGGTCTTTAGCTAAGTGGTGGTAAGAAAATCTGCTTTGTTTCCGTTTACTGTTTAAGTTCTATTTTTGTCTTGAATGACGTTTTGCATCTCAAATCAAAGTTGTTTTCGTAACTTGTATCATTTTATATATGCTGTGACCGATCTTTCTCATAGTTACAAGTCTATCTTACTTAATTTTAATCAGGAAACCCACATTATCTAACCTTCTATACATATTTCTGTCGGTTCCACACCCACGAAGTTCGCATGAAGAAACTAATGGAAATAAAACTTATCTAACAATATTACCATTACGAAAAATCAAGAATCTTTGTGAAGTGATTGGAGTTCACCACCTACTGTTACTTGTATTCCTTGGAAAAAAGTTACAAACTGTTACACTCGGGTCGTCATTATAGGTTAAATGAAATTTGTAAAACAAACCTGTCGTTATTGCAGTTGTGGGTTGGGTCGTGGTAAGACTTTCGGTTGTTATAACAGTCGTTTCAAGAGGGGTTGTAACTTCTGTTGTTGAAAACTCTGTCGTTATTTGTGTTGTGTCTTGTCGGGTAGTTTCAATTGAAGTCGTTTGAGATTCAGTTGTTGGGACGGCTGTACTTATTTCAACTGTGGTCTTTTCTGTTGTTTCGAGGGGAGTTGTGACTTCTTCTGTTGTTGATTGTGCAGTTGTTATCTGCGTTGTGTCATCCTGTGTTGTTGCAACTGTAGACTGTATCTCGGTGGTCGATTGTGTTGTTTGATCTATCGAAAAATGTGAACTTTCTACTTACTTTTCCTGCCGACGATTAAATCATTGGTCTTCAGACAAAAGTCAAAAGAGGTAACTGCACTATAAAATTGTACAGTCCTTTTCTTACCTTAAACTATGAAAGGTTCCGTTACAAGGACCACTTTGATTAACTAACACAAACACTTTGAATTCTACCTTTGAACTAGAATGTGATAAACATAGAAGCAAAAGTGACAAACCTGTTGTGACGTCGGTTGTAGGGGCAGCAGTTGACACTACCAGGGTTGTTTCAGCATCTGACGTTAGTGCTTCTGTCGAAACTGTTGCTGTGGTGGGTGCCTCGGTGGACCCTTCTGTGGTAATCAATTCAGTTGTTTGATCTATAAAAATAAACCGTTCCACTTCTTGTAAAAATATCACTCTTCCTACCAATACCTTACCGATCAAAATGGGAATATATAGACATTGTACACAATGGTAAACCTGTTGTATGCTTCTACTTGATATCTAATTTTTCTCTTTGGTCTTTAGCTAAGTGGTGGTAAGAAAATCTGCTTTGTTTCCGTTTACTGTTTAAGTTCTATTTTTGTCTTGAATGACGTTTTGCATCTCAAATCAAAGTTGTTTTCGTAACTTGTATCATTTTATATATGCTGTGACCGATCTTTCTCATAGTTACAAGTCTATCTTACTTAATTTTAATCAGGAAACCCACATTATCTAACCTTCTATACATATTTCTGTCGGTTCCACACCCACGAAGTTCGCATGAAGAAACTAATGGAAATAAAACTTATCTAACAATATTACCATTACGAAAAATCAAGAATCTTTGTGAAGTGATTGGAGTTCACCACCTACTGTTACTTGTATTCCTTGGAAAAAAGTTACAAACTGTTACACTCGGGTCGTCATTATAGGTTAAATGAAATTTGTAAAACAAACCTGTCGTTATTGCAGTTGTGGGTTGGGTCGTGGTAAGACTTTCGGTTGTTATAACAGTCGTTTCAAGAGGGGTTGTAACTTCTGTTGTTGAAAACTCTGTCGTTATTTGTGTTGTGTCTTGTCGGGTAGTTTCAATTGAAGTCGTTTGAGATTCAGTTGTTGGGACGGCTGTACTTATTTCAACTGTGGTCTTTTCTGTTGTTTCGAGGGGAGTTGTGACTTCTTCTGTTGTTGATTGTGCAGTTGTTATCTGCGTTGTGTCATCCTGTGTTGTTGCAACTGTAGACTGTATCTCGGTGGTCGATTGTGTTGTTTGATCTATCGAAAAATGTGAACTTTCTACTTACTTTTCCTGCCGACGATTAAATCATTGGTCTTCAGACAAAAGTCAAAAGAGGTAACTGCACTATAAAATTGTACAGTCCTTTTCTTACCTTAAACTATGAAAGGTTCCGTTACAAGGACCACTTTGATTAACTAACACAAACACTTTGAATTCTACCTTTGAACTAGAATGTGATAAACATAGAAGCAAAAGTGACAAACCTGTTGTGACGTCGGTTGTAGGGGCAGCAGTTGACACTACCAGGGTTGTTTCAGCATCTGACGTTAGTGCTTCTGTCGAAACTGTTGCTGTGGTGGGTGCCTCGGTGGACCCTTCTGTGGTAATCAATTCAGTTGTTTGATCTATAAAAATAAACCGTTCCACTTCTTGTAAAAATATCACTCTTCCTACCAATACCTTACCGATCAAAATGGGAATATATAGACATTGTACACAATGGTAAACCTGTTGTATGCTTCTACTTGATATCTAATTTTTTCTGTTTGGTCTTTAGCTAAGTGGTGGTAAGAAAATCTGCTTTGTTTCCGTTTACTGTTTAAGTTCTATTTTTGTCTTGAATGACGTTTTGCATCTCAAATCAAAGTTGTTTTCGTAACTTGTATCATTTTATATATGCTGTGACCGATCTTTCTCATAGTTACAAGTCTATCTTACTTAATTTTAATCAGGAAACCCACATTATCTAACCTTCTATACATATTTCTGTCGGTTCCACACCCACGAAGTTCGCATGAAGAAACTAATGGAAATAAAACTTATCTAACAATATTACCATTACGAAAAATCAAGAATCTTTGTGAAGTGATTGGAGTTCACCACCTACTGTTACTTGTATTCCTTGGAAAAAAAGTTACAAACTGTTACACTCGGGTCGTCATTATAGGTTAAATGAAATTTGTAAAACAAACCTGTCGTTATTGCAGTTGTGGGTTGGGTCGTGGTAAGACTTTCGGTTGTTATAACAGTCGTTTCAAGAGGGGTTGTAACTTCTGTTGTTGAAAACTCTGTCGTTATTTGTGTTGTGTCTTGTCGGGTAGTTTCAATTGAAGTCGTTTGAGATTCAGTTGTTGGGACGGCTGTACTTATTTCAACTGTGGTCTTTTCTGTTGTTTCGAGGGGAGTTGTGACTTCTTCTGTTGTTGATTGTGCAGTTGTTATCTGCGTTGTGTCATCCTGTGTTGTTGCAACTGTAGACTGTATCTCGGTGGTCGATTGTGTTGTTTGATCTATCGAAAAATGTGAACTTTCTACTTACTTTTCCTGCCGACGATTAAATCATTGGTCTTCAGACAAAAGTCAAAAGAGGTAACTGCACTATAAAATTGTACAGTCCTTTTCTTACCTTAAACTATGAAAGGTTCCGTTACAAGGACCACTTTGATTAACTAACACAAACACTTTGAATTCTACCTTTGAACTAGAATGTGATAAACATAGAAGCAAAAGTGACAAACCTGTTGTGACGTCGGTTGTAGGGGCAGCAGTTGACACTACCAGGGTTGTTTCAGCATCTGACGTTAGTGCTTCTGTCGAAACTGTTGCTGTGGTGGGTGCCTCGGTGGACCCTTCTGTGGTAATCAATTCAGTTGTTTGATCTATAAAAATAAACCGTTCCACTTCTTGTAAAAATATCACTCTTCCTACCAATACCTTACCGATCAAAATGGGAATATATAGACATTGTACACAATGGTAAACCTGTTGTATGCTTCTACTTGATATCTAATTTTTCTCTTTGGTCTTTAGCTAAGTGGTGGTAAGAAAATCTGCTTTGTTTCCGTTTACTGTTTAAGTTCTATTTTTGTCTTGAATGACGTTTTGCATCTCAAATCAAAGTTGTTTTCGTAACTTGTATCATTTTATATATGCTGTGACCGATCTTTCTCATAGTTACAAGTCTATCTTACTTAATTTTAATCAGGAAACCCACATTATCTAACCTTCTATACATATTTCTGTCGGTTCCACACCCACGAAGTTCGCATGAAGAAACTAATGGAAATAAAACTTATCTAACAATATTACCATTACGAAAAATCAAGAATCTTTGTGAAGTGATTGGAGTTCACCACCTACTGTTACTTGTATTCCTTGGAAAAAAAGTTACAAACTGTTACACTCGGGTCGTCATTATAGGTTAAATGAAATTTGTAAAACAAACCTGTCGTTATTGCAGTTGTGGGTTGGGTCGTGGTAAGACTTTCGGTTGTTATAACAGTCGTTTCAAGAGGGGTTGTAACTTCTGTTGTTGAAAACTCTGTCGTTATTTGTGTTGTGTCTTGTCGGGTAGTTTCAATTGAAGTCGTTTGAGATTCAGTTGTTGGGACGGCTGTACTTATTTCAACTGTGGTCTTTTCTGTTGTTTCGAGGGAGTTGTGACTTCTTCTGTTGTTGATTGTGCAGTTGTTATCTGCGTTGTGTCATCCTGTGTTGTTGCAACTGTAGACTGTATCTCGGTGGTCGATTGTGTTGTTTGATCTATCGAAAAATGTGAACTTTCTACTTACTTTTCCTGCCGACGATTAAATCATTGGTCTTCAGACAAAAGTCAAAAGAGGTAACTGCACTATAAAATTGTACAGTCCTTTTCTTACCTTAAACTATGAAAGGTTCCGTTACAAGGACCACTTTGATTAACTAACACAAACACTTTGAATTCTACCTTTGAACTAGAATGTGATAAACATAGAAGCAAAAGTGACAAACCTGTTGTGACGTCGGTTGTAGGGGCAGCAGTTGACACTACCAGGGTTGTTTCAGCATCTGACGTTAGTGCTTCTGTCGAAACTGTTGCTGTGGTGGGTGCCTCGGTGGACCCTTCTGTGGTAATCAATTCAGTTGTTTGATCTATAAAAATAAACCGTTCCACTTCTTGTAAAAATATCACTCTTCCTACCAATACCTTACCGATCAAAATGGGAATATATAGACATTGTACACAATGGTAAACCTGTTGTATGCTTCTACTTGATATCTAATTTTTCTCTTTGGTCTTTAGCTAAGTGGTGGTAAGAAAATCTGCTTTGTTTCCGTTTACTGTTTAAGTTCTATTTTTGTCTTGAATGACGTTTTGCATCTCAAATCAAAGTTGTTTTCGTAACTTGTATCATTTTATATATGCTGTGACCGATCTTTCTCATAGTTACAAGTCTATCTTACTTAATTTTAATCAGGAAACCCACATTATCTAACCTTCTATACATATTTCTGTCGGTTCCACACCCACGAAGTTCGCATGAAGAAACTAATGGAAATAAAACTTATCTAACAATATTACCATTACGAAAAATCAAGAATCTTTGTGAAGTGATTGGAGTTCACCACCTACTGTTACTTGTATTCCTTGGAAAAAAGTTACAAACTGTTACACTCGGGTCGTCATTATAGGTTAAATGAAATTTGTAAAACAAACCTGTCGTTATTGCAGTTGTGGGTTGGGTCGTGGTAAGACTTTCGGTTGTTATAACAGTCGTTTCAAGAGGGGTTGTAACTTCTGTTGTTGAAAACTCTGTCGTTATTTGTGTTGTGTCTTGTCGGGTAGTTTCAATTGAAGTCGTTTGAGATTCAGTTGTTGGGACGGCTGTACTTATTTCAACTGTGGTCTTTTCTGTTGTTTCGAGGGGAGTTGTGACTTCTTCTGTTGTTGATTGTGCAGTTGTTATCTGCGTTGTGTCATCCTGTGTTGTTGCAACTGTAGACTGTATCTCGGTGGTCGATTGTGTTGTTTGATCTATCGAAAAATGTGAACTTTCTACTTACTTTTCCTGCCGACGATTAAATCATTGGTCTTCAGACAAAAGTCAAAAGAGGTAACTGCACTATAAAATTGTACAGTCCTTTTCTTACCTTAAACTATGAAAGGTTCCGTTACAAGGACCACTTTGATTAACTAACACAAACACTTTGAATTCTACCTTTGAACTAGAATGTGATAAACATAGAAGCAAAAGTGACAAACCTGTTGTGACGTCGGTTGTAGGGGCAGCAGTTGACACTACCAGGGTTGTTTCAGCATCTGACGTTAGTGCTTCTGTCGAAACTGTTGCTGTGGTGGGTGCCTCGGTGGACCCTTCTGTGGTAATCAATTCAGTTGTTTGATCTATAAAAATAAACCGTTCCACTTCTTGTAAAAATATCACTCTTCCTACCAATACCTTACCGATCAAAATGGGAATATATAGACATTGTACACAATGGTAAACCTGTTGTATGCTTCTACTTGATATCTAATTTTTCTCTTTGGTCTTTAGCTAAGTGGTGGTAAGAAAATCTGCTTTGTTTCCGTTTACTGTTTAAGTTCTATTTTTGTCTTGAATGACGTTTTGCATCTCAAATCAAAGTTGTTTTCGTAACTTGTATCATTTTATATATGCTGTGACCGATCTTTCTCATAGTTACAAGTCTATCTTACTTAATTTTAATCAGGAAACCCACATTATCTAACCTTCTATACATATTTCTGTCGGTTCCACACCCACGAAGTTCGCATGAAGAAACTAATGGAAATAAAACTTATCTAACAATATTACCATTACGAAAAATCAAGAATCTTTGTGAAGTGATTGGAGTTCACCACCTACTGTTACTTGTATTCCTTGGAAAAAAGTTACAAACTGTTACACTCGGGTCGTCATTATAGGTTAAATGAAATTTGTAAAACAAACCTGTCGTTATTGCAGTTGTGGGTTGGGTCGTGGTAAGACTTTCGGTTGTTATAACAGTCGTTTCAAGAGGGGTTGTAACTTCTGTTGTTGAAAACTCTGTCGTTATTTGTGTTGTGTCTTGTCGGGTAGTTTCAATTGAAGTCGTTTGAGATTCAGTTGTTGGGACGGCTGTACTTATTTCAACTGTGGTCTTTTCTGTTGTTTCGAGGGGAGTTGTGACTTCTTCTGTTGTTGATTGTGCAGTTGTTATCTGCGTTGTGTCATCCTGTGTTGTTGCAACTGTAGACTGTATCTCGGTGGTCGATTGTGTTGTTTGATCTATCGAAAAATGTGAACTTTCTACTTACTTTTCCTGCCGACGATTAAATCATTGGTCTTCAGACAAAAGTCAAAAGAGGTAACTGCACTATAAAATTGTACAGTCCTTTTCTTACCTTAAACTATGAAAGGTTCCGTTACAAGGACCACTTTGATTAACTAACACAAACACTTTGAATTCTACCTTTGAACTAGAATGTGATAAACATAGAAGCAAAAGTGACAAACCTGTTGTGACGTCGGTTGTAGGGGCAGCAGTTGACACTACCAGGGTTGTTTCAGCATCTGACGTTAGTGCTTCTGTCGAAACTGTTGCTGTGGTGGGTGCCTCGGTGGACCCTTCTGTGGTAATCAATTCAGTTGTTTGATCTATAAAAATAAACCGTTCCACTTCTTGTAAAAATATCACTCTTCCTACCAATACCTTACCGATCAAAATGGGAATATATAGACATTGTACACAATGGTAAACCTGTTGTATGCTTCTACTTGATATCTAATTTTTCTCTTTGGTCTTTAGCTAAGTGGTGGTAAGAAAATCTGCTTTGTTTTCGTTTACTGTTTAAGTTCTATTTTTGTCTTGAATGACGTTTTGCATCTCAAATCAAAGTTGTTTTCGTAACTTGTATCATTTTATATATGCTGTGACCGATCTTTCTCATAGTTACAAGTCTATCTTACTTAATTTTAATCAGGAAACCCACATTATCTAACCTTCTATACATATTTCTGTCGGTTCCACACCCACGAAGTTCGCATGAAGAAACTAATGGAAATAAAACTTATCTAACAATATTACCATTACGAAAAATCAAGAATCTTTGTGAAGTGATTGGAGTTCACCACCTACTGTTACTTGTATTCCTTGGAAAAAAGTTACAAACTGTTACACTCGGGTCGTCATTATAGGTTAAATGAAATTTGTAAAACAAACCTGTCGTTATTGCAGTTGTGGGTTGGGTCGTGGTAAGACTTTCGGTTGTTATAACAGTCGTTTCAAGAGGGGTTGTAACTTCTGTTGTTGAAAACTCTGTCGTTATTTGTGTTGTGTCTTGTCGGGTAGTTTCAATTGAAGTCGTTTGAGATTCAGTTGTTGGGACGGCTGTACTTATTTCAACTGTGGTCTTTTCTGTTGTTTCGAGGGGAGTTGTGACTTCTTCTGTTGTTGATTGTGCAGTTGTTATCTGCGTTGTGTCATCCTGTGTTGTTGCAACTGTAGACTGTATCTCGGTGGTCGATTGTGTTGTTTGATCTATCGAAAAATGTGAACTTTCTACTTACTTTTCCTGCCGACGATTAAATCATTGGTCTTCAGACAAAAGTCAAAAGAGGTAACTGCACTATAAAATTGTACAGTCCTTTTCTTACCTTAAACTATGAAAGGTTCCGTTACAAGGACCACTTTGATTAACTAACACAAACACTTTGAATTCTACCTTTGAACTAGAATGTGATAAACATAGAAGCAAAAGTGACAAACCTGTTGTGACGTCGGTTGTAGGGGCAGCAGTTGACACTACCAGGGTTGTTTCAGCATCTGACGTTAGTGCTTCTGTCGAAACTGTTGCTGTGGTGGGTGCCTCGGTGGACCCTTCTGTGGTAATCAATTCAGTTGTTTGATCTATAAAAATAAACCGTTCCACTTCTTGTAAAAATATCACTCTTCCTACCAATACCTTACCGATCAAAATGGGAATATATAGACATTGTACACAATGGTAAACCTGTTGTATGCTTCTACTTGATATCTAATTTTTCTCTTTGGTCTTTAGCTAAGTGGTGGTAAGAAAATCTGCTTTGTTTTCGTTTACTGTTTAAGTTCTATTTTTGTCTTGAATGACGTTTTGCATCTCAAATCAAAGTTGTTTTCGTAACTTGTATCATTTTATATATGCTGTGACCGATCTTTCTCATAGTTACAAGTCTATCTTACTTAATTTTAATCAGGAAACCCACATTATCTAACCTTCTATACATATTTCTGTCGGTTCCACACCCACGAAGTTCGCATGAAGAAACTAATGGAAATAAAACTTATCTAACAATATTACCATTACGAAAAATCAAGAATCTTTGTGAAGTGATTGGAGTTCACCACCTACTGTTACTTGTATTCCTTGGAAAAAAGTTACAAACTGTTACACTCGGGTCGTCATTATAGGTTAAATGAAATTTGTAAAACAAACCTGTCGTTATTGCAGTTGTGGGTTGGGTCGTGGTAAGACTTTCGGTTGTTATAACAGTCGTTTCAAGAGGGGTTGTAACTTCTGTTGTTGAAAACTCTGTCGTTATTTGTGTTGTGTCTTGTCGGGTAGTTTCAATTGAAGTCGTTTGAGATTCAGTTGTTGGGACGGCTGTACTTATTTCAACTGTGGTCTTTTCTGTTGTTTCGAGGGGAGTTGTGACTTCTTCTGTTGTTGATTGTGCAGTTGTTATCTGCGTTGTGTCATCCTGTGTTGTTGCAACTGTAGACTGTATCTCGGTGGTCGATTGTGTTGTTTGATCTATCGAAAAATGTGAACTTTCTACTTACTTTTCCTGCCGACGATTAAATCATTGGTCTTCAGACAAAAGTCAAAAGAGGTAACTGCACTATAAAATTGTACAGTCCTTTTCCTTACCTTAAACTATGAAAGGTTCCGTTACAAGGACCACTTTGATTAACTAACACAAACACTTTGAATTCTACCTTTGAACTAGAATGTGATAAACATAGAAGCAAAAGTGACAAACCTGTTGTGACGTCGGTTGTAGGGGCAGCAGTTGACACTACCAGGGTTGTTTCAGCATCTGACGTTAGTGCTTCTGTCGAAACTGTTGCTGTGGTGGGTGCCTCGGTGGACCCTTCTGTGGTAATCAATTCAGTTGTTTGATCTATAAAAATAAACCGTTCCACTTCTTGTAAAAATATCACTCTTCCTACCAATACCTTACCGATCAAAATGGGAATATATAGACATTGTACACAATGGTAAACCTGTTGTATGCTTCTACTTGATATCTAATTTTTCTCTTTGGTCTTTAGCTAAGTGGTGGTAAGAAAATCTGCTTTGTTTTCGTTTACTGTTTAAGTTCTATTTTTGTCTTGAATGACGTTTTGCATCTCAAATCAAAGTTGTTTTCGTAACTTGTATCATTTTATATATGCTGTGACCGATCTTTCTCATAGTTACAAGTCTATCTTACTTAATTTTAATCAGGAAACCCACATTATCTAACCTTCTATACATATTTCTGTCGGTTCCACACCCACGAAGTTCGCATGAAGAAACTAATGGAAATAAAACTTATCTAACAATATTACCATTACGAAAAATCAAGAATCTTTGTGAAGTGATTGGAGTTCACCACCTACTGTTACTTGTATTCCTTGGAAAAAAAGTTACAAACTGTTACACTCGGGTCGTCATTATAGGTTAAATGAAATTTGTAAAACAAACCTGTCGTTATTGCAGTTGTGGGTTGGGTCGTGGTAAGACTTTCGGTTGTTATAACAGTCGTTTCAAGAGGGGTTGTAACTTCTGTTGTTGAAAACTCTGTCGTTATTTGTGTTGTGTCTTGTCGGGTAGTTTCAATTGAAGTCGTTTGAGATTCAGTTGTTGGGACGGCTGTACTTATTTCAACTGTGGTCTTTTCTGTTGTTTCGAGGGGAGTTGTGACTTCTTCTGTTGTTGATTGTGCAGTTGTTATCTGCGTTGTGTCATCCTGTGTTGTTGCAACTGTAGACTGTATCTCGGTGGTCGATTGTGTTGTTTGATCTATCGAAAAATGTGAACTTTCTACTTACTTTTCCTGCCGACGATTAAATCATTGGTCTTCAGTCAAAAGTCAAAAGAGGTAACTGCACTATAAAATTGTACAGTACTTTTCCTACCTTAAACTATGAAAGGTTCCGTTACAAGGACCACTTTGATTAACTAACACAAACACTTTGAATTCTACCTTTGAACTAGAATGTGATAAACATAGAAGCAAAAGTGACAAACCTGTTGTGACGTCGGTTGTAGGGGCAGCAGTTGACACTACCAGGGTTGTTTCAGCATCTGACGTTAGTGCTTCTGTCGAAACTGTTGCTGTGGTGGGTGCCTCGGTGGACCCTTCTGTGGTAATCAATTCAGTTGTTTGATCTATAAAAATAAACCGTTCCACTTCTTGTAAAAATATCACTCTTCCTACCAATACCTTACCGATCAAAATGGGAATATATAGACATTGTACACAATGGTAAACCTGTTGTATGCTTCTACTTGATATCTAATTTTTCTCTTTGGTCTTTAGCTAAGTGGTGGTAAGAAAATCTGCTTTGTTTTCGTTTACTGTTTAAGTTCTATTTTTGTCTTGAATGACGTTTTGCATCTCAAATCAAAGTTGTTTTCGTAACTTGTATCATTTTATATATGCTGTGACCGATCTTTCTCATAGTTACAAGTCTATCTTACTTAATTTTAATCAGGAAACCCACATTATCTAACCTTCTATACATATTTCTGTCGGTTCCACACCCACGAAGTTCGCATGAAGAAACTAATGGAAATAAAACTTATCTAACAATATTACCATTACGAAAAATCAAGAATCTTTGTGAAGTGATTGGAGTTCACCACCTACTGTTACTTGTATTCCTTGGAAAAAAGTTACAAACTGTTACACTCGGGTCGTCATTATAGGTTAAATGAAATTTGTAAAACAAACCTGTCGTTATTGCAGTTGTGGGTTGGGTCGTGGTAAGACTTTCGGTTGTTATAACAGTCGTTTCAAGAGGGGTTGTAACTTCTGTTGTTGAAAACTCTGTCGTTATTTGTGTTGTGTCTTGTCGGGTAGTTTCAATTGAAGTCGTTTGAGATTCAGTTGTTGGGACGGCTGTACTTATTTCAACTGTGGTCTTTTCTGTTGTTTCGAGGGGAGTTGTGACTTCTTCTGTTGTTGATTGTGCAGTTGTTATCTGCGTTGTGTCATCCTGTGTTGTTGCAACTGTAGACTGTATCTCGGTGGTCGATTGTGTTGTTTGATCTATCGAAAAATGTGAACTTTCTACTTACTTTTCCTGCCGACGATTAAATCATTGGTCTTCAGACAAAAGTCAAAAGAGGTAACTGCACTATAAAATTGTACAGTACTTTTCCTACCTTAAACTATGAAAGGTTCCGTTACAAGGACCACTTTGATTAACTAACACAAACACTTTGAATTCTACCTTTGAACTAGAATGTGATAAACATAGAAGCAAAAGTGACAAACCTGTTGTGACGTCGGTTGTAGGGGCAGCAGTTGACACTACCAGGGTTGTTTCAGCATCTGACGTTAGTGCTTCTGTCGAAACTGTTGCTGTGGTGGGTGCCTCGGTGGACCCTTCTGTGGTAATCAATTCAGTTGTTTGATCTATAAAAATAAACCGTTCCACTTCTTGTAAAAATATCACTCTTCCTACCAATACCTTACCGATCAAAATGGGAATATATAGACATTGTACACAATGGTAAACCTGTTGTATGCTTCTACTTGATATCTAATTTTTCTCTTTGGTCTTTAGCTAAGTGGTGGTAAGAAAATCTGCTTTGTTTTCGTTTACTGTTTAAGTTCTATTTTTGTCTTGAATGACGTTTTGCATCTCAAATCAAAGTTGTTTTCGTAACTTGTATCATTTTATATATGCTGTGACCGATCTTTCTCATAGTTACAAGTCTATCTTACTTAATTTTAATCAGGAAACCCACATTATCTAACCTTCTATACATATTTCTGTCGGTTCCACACCCACGAAGTTCGCATGAAGAAACTAATGGAAATAAAACTTATCTAACAATATTACCATTACGAAAAATCAAGAATCTTTGTGAAGTGATTGGAGTTCACCACCTACTGTTACTTGTATTCCTTGGAAAAAAAGTTACAAACTGTTACACTCGGGTCGTCATTATAGGTTAAATGAAATTTGTAAAACAAACCTGTCGTTATTGCAGTTGTGGGTTGGGTCGTGGTAAGACTTTCGGTTGTTATAACAGTCGTTTCAAGAGGGGTTGTAACTTCTGTTGTTGAAAACTCTGTCGTTATTTGTGTTGTGTCTTGTCGGGTAGTTTCAATTGAAGTCGTTTGAGATTCAGTTGTTGGGACGGCTGTACTTATTTCAACTGTGGTCTTTTCTGTTGTTTCGAGGGGAGTTGTGAATTCTTCTGTTGTTGATTGTGCAGTTGTTATCTGCGTTGTGTCATCCTGTGTTGTTGCAACTGTAGACTGTATCTCGGTGGTCGATTGTGTTGTTTGATCTATCGAAAAATGTGAACTTTCTACTTACTTTTCCTGCCGACGATTAAATCATTGGTCTTCAGACAAAAGTCAAAAGAGGTAACTGCACTATAAAATTGTACAGTACTTTTCCTACCTTAAACTATGAAAGGTTCCGTTACAAGGACCACTTTGATTAACTAACACAAACACTTTGAATTCTACCTTTGAACTAGAATGTGATAAACATAGAAGCAAAAGTGACAAACCTGTTGTGACGTCGGTTGTAGGGGCAGCAGTTGACACTACCAGGGTTGTTTCAGCATCTGACGTTAGTGCTTCTGTCGAAACTGTTGCTGTGGTGGGTGCCTCGGTGGACCCTTCTGTGGTAATCAATTCAGTTGTTTGATCTATAAAAATAAACCGTTCCACTTCTTGTAAAAATATCACTCTTCCTACCAATACCTTACCGATCAAAATGGGAATATATAGACATTGTACACAATGGTAAACCTGTTGTATGCTTCTACTTGATATCTAATTTTTCTCTTTGGTCTTTAGCTAAGTGGTGGTAAGAAAATCTGCTTTGTTTTCGTTTACTGTTTAAGTTCTATTTTTGTCTTGAATGACGTTTTGCATCTCAAATCAAAGTTGTTTTCGTAACTTGTATCATTTTATATATGCTGTGACCGATCTTTCTCATAGTTACAAGTCTATCTTACTTAATTTTAATCAGGAAACCCACATTATCTAACCTTCTATACATATTTCTGTCGGTTCCACACCCACGAAGTTCGCATGAAGAAACTAATGGAAATAAAACTTATCTAACAATATTACCATTACGAAAAATCAAGAATCTTTGTGAAGTGATTGGAGTTCACCACCTACTGTTACTTGTATTCCTTGGAAAAAAGTTACAAACTGTTACACTCGGGTCGTCATTATAGGTTAAATGAAATTTGTAAAACAAACCTGTCGTTATTGCAGTTGTGGGTTGGGTCGTGGTAAGACTTTCGGTTGTTATAACAGTCGTTTCAAGAGGGGTTGTAACTTCTGTTGTTGAAAACTCTGTCGTTATTTGTGTTGTGTCTTGTCGGGTAGTTTCAATTGAAGTCGTTTGAGATTCAGTTGTTGGGACGGCTGTACTTATTTCAACTGTGGTCTTTTCTGTTGTTTCGAGGGGAGTTGTGAATTCTTCTGTTGTTGATTGTGCAGTTGTTATCTGCGTTGTGTCATCCTGTGTTGTTGCAACTGTAGACTGTATCTCGGTGGTCGATTGTGTTGTTTGATCTATCGAAAAATGTGAACTTTCTACTTACTTTTCCTGCCGACGATTAAATCATTGGTCTTCAGACAAAAGTCAAAAGAGGTAACTGCACTATAAAATTGTACAGTACTTTTCCTACCTTAAACTATGAAAGGTTCCGTTACAAGGACCACTTTGATTAACTAACACAAACACTTTGAATTCTACCTTTGAACTAGAATGTGATAAACATAGAAGCAAAAGTGACAAACCTGTTGTGACGTCGGTTGTAGGGGCAGCAGTTGACACTACCAGGGTTGTTTCAGCATCTGACGTTAGTGCTTCTGTCGAAACTGTTGCTGTGGTGGGTGCCTCGGTGGACCCTTCTGTGGTAATCAATTCAGTTGTTTGATCTATAAAAATAAACCGTTCCACTTCTTGTAAAAATATCACTCTTCCTACCAATACCTTACCGATCAAAATGGGAATATATAGACATTGTACACAATGGTAAACCTGTTGTATGCTTCTACTTGATATCTAATTTTTCTCTTTGGTCTTTAGCTAAGTGGTGGTAAGAAAATCTGCTTTGTTTTCGTTTACTGTTTAAGTTCTATTTTTGTCTTGAATGACGTTTTGCATCTCAAATCAAAGTTGTTTTCGTAACTTGTATCATTTTATATATGCTGTGACCGATCTTTCTCATAGTTACAAGTCTATCTTACTTAATTTTAATCAGGAAACCCACATTATCTAACCTTCTATACATATTTCTGTCGGTTCCACACCCACGAAGTTCGCATGAAGAAACTAATGGAAATAAAACTTATCTAACAATATTACCATTACGAAAAATCAAGAATCTTTGTGAAGTGATTGGAGTTCACCACCTACTGTTACTTGTATTCCTTGGAAAAAAGTTACAAACTGTTACACTCGGGTCGTCATTATAGGTTAAATGAAATTTGTAAAACAAACCTGTCGTTATTGCAGTTGTGGGTTGGGTCGTGGTAAGACTTTCGGTTGTTATAACAGTCGTTTCAAGAGGGGTTGTAACTTCTGTTGTTGAAAACTCTGTCGTTATTTGTGTTGTGTCTTGTCGGGTAGTTTCAATTGAAGTCGTTTGAGATTCAGTTGTTGGGACGGCTGTACTTATTTCAACTGTGGTCTTTTCTGTTGTTTCGAGGGGAGTTGTGAATTCTTCTGTTGTTGATTGTGCAGTTGTTATCTGCGTTGTGTCATCCTGTGTTGTTGCAACTGTAGACTGTATCTCGGTGGTCGATTGTGTTGTTTGATCTATCGAAAAATGTGAACTTTCTACTTACTTTTCCTGCCGACGATTAAATCATTGGTCTTCAGACAAAAGTCAAAAGAGGTAACTGCACTATAAAATTGTACAGTACTTTTCCTACCTTAAACTATGAAAGGTTCCGTTACAAGGACCACTTTGATTAACTAACACAAACACTTTGAATTCTACCTTTGAACTAGAATGTGATAAACATAGAAGCAAAAGTGACAAACCTGTTGTGACGTCGGTTGTAGGGGCAGCAGTTGACACTACCAGGGTTGTTTCAGCATCTGACGTTAGTGCTTCTGTCGAAACTGTTGCTGTGGTGGGTGCCTCGGTGGACCCTTCTGTGGTAATCAATTCAGTTGTTTGATCTATAAAAATAAACCGTTCCACTTCTTGTAAAAATATCACTCTTCCTACCAATACCTTACCGATCAAAATGGGAATATATAGACATTGTACACAATGGTAAACCTGTTGTATGCTTCTACTTGATATCTAATTTTTCTCTTTGGTCTTTAGCTAAGTGGTGGTAAGAAAATCTGCTTTGTTTTCGTTTACTGTTTAAGTTCTATTTTTGTCTTGAATGACGTTTTGCATCTCAAATCAAAGTTGTTTTCGTAACTTGTATCATTTTATATATGCTGTGACCGATCTTTCTCATAGTTACAAGTCTATCTTACTTAATTTTAATCAGGAAACCCACATTATCTAACCTTCTATACATATTTCTGTCGGTTCCACACCCACGAAGTTCGCATGAAGAAACTAATGGAAATAAAACTTATCTAACAATATTACCATTACGAAAAATCAAGAATCTTTGTGAAGTGATTGGAGTTCACCACCTACTGTTACTTGTATTCCTTGGAAAAAAGTTACAAACTGTTACACTCGGGTCGTCATTATAGGTTAAATGAAATTTGTAAAACAAACCTGTCGTTATTGCAGTTGTGGGTTGGGTCGTGGTAAGACTTTCGGTTGTTATAACAGTCGTTTCAAGAGGGGTTGTAACTTCTGTTGTTGAAAACTCTGTCGTTATTTGTGTTGTGTCTTGTCGGGTAGTTTCAATTGAAGTCGTTTGAGATTCAGTTGTTGGGACGGCTGTACTTATTTCAACTGTGGTCTTTTCTGTTGTTTCGAGGGGAGTTGTGACTTCTTCTGTTGTTGATTGTGCAGTTGTTATCTGCGTTGTGTCATCCTGTGTTGTTGCAACTGTAGACTGTATCTCGGTTGTCGATTGTGTTGTTTGATCTATCGAAAAATGTGAACTTTCTACTTACTTTTCCTGCCGACGATTAAATCATTGGTCTTCAGTCAAAAGTCAAAAGAGGTAACTGCACTATAAAATTGTACAGTACTTTTCCTACCTTAAACTATGAAAGGTTCCGTTACAAGGACCACTTTGATTAACTAACACAAACACTTTGAATTCTACCTTTGAACTAGAATGTGATAAACATAGAAGCAAAAGTGACAAACCTGTTGTGACGTCGGTTGTAGGGGCAGCAGTTGACACTACCAGGGTTGTTTCAGCATCTGACGTTAGTGCTTCTGTCGAAACTGTTGCTGTGGTGGGTGCCTCGGTGGACCCTTCTGTGGTAATCAATTCAGTTGTTTGATCTATAAAAATAAACCGTTCCACTTCTTGTAAAAATATCACTCTTCCTACCAATACCTTACCGATCAAAATGGGAATATATAGACATTGTACACAATGGTAAACCTGTTGTATGCTTCTACTTGATATCTAATTTTTCTCTTTGGTCTTTAGCTAAGTGGTGGTAAGAAAATCTGCTTTGTTTTCGTTTACTGTTTAAGTTCTATTTTTGTCTTGAATGACGTTTTGCATCTCAAATCAAAGTTGTTTTCGTAACTTGTATCATTTTATATATGCTGTGACCGATCTTTCTCATAGTTACAAGTCTATCTTACTTAATTTTAATCAGGAAACCCACATTATCTAACCTTCTATACATATTTCTGTCGGTTCCACACCCACGAAGTTCGCATGAAGAAACTAATGGAAATAAAACTTATCTAACAATATTACCATTACGAAAAATCAAGAATCTTTGTGAAGTGATTGGAGTTCACCACCTACTGTTACTTGTATTCCTTGGAAAAAAGTTACAAACTGTTACACTCGGGTCGTCATTATAGGTTAAATGAAATTTGTAAAACAAACCTGTCGTTATTGCAGTTGTGGGTTGGGTCGTGGTAAGACTTTCGGTTGTTATAACAGTCGTTTCAAGAGGGGTTGTAACTTCTGTTGTTGAAAACTCTGTCGTTATTTGTGTTGTGTCTTGTCGGGTAGTTTCAATTGAAGTCGTTTGAGATTCAGTTGTTGGGACGGCTGTACTTATTTCAACTGTGGTCTTTTCTGTTGTTTCGAGGGGAGTTGTGACTTCTTCTGTTGTTGATTGTGCAGTTGTTACCTGCGTTGTGTCATCCTGTGTTGTTGCAACTGTAGACTGTATCTCGGTTGTCGATTGTGTTGTTTGATCTATCGAAAAATGTGAACTTTCTACTTACTTTTCCTGCCGACGATTAAATCATTGGTCTTCAGTCAAAAGTCAAAAGAGGTAACTGCGCTATAAAATTGTACAGTACTTTTCCTACCTTAAACTATGAAAGGTTCCGTTACAAGGACCACTTTGATTAACTAACACAAACACTTTAAATTCTACCTTTTAACTAGAATGTGATAAACATAGAAGCAAAAGTGACAAACCTGTTGTGACGTCGGTTGTAGGGGCAGCAGTTGACACTACCAGGGTTGTTTCAGCATCTATCGTTGGTGCTTCTGTCGAAACTGTTGCTGTGGTGGGTGCCTCGGTGGACCCTTCTGTGGTAATCAATTCAGTTGTTTGATCTATAAAAATAAACCGTTCCACTTCTTGTAAAAATATTACTCTTCCTACCAATACCTTACCGATCAAAATGGGAATATATAGACATTGTATACAATGGTAAACCTGTTGTATGCTTCCACTTGATTTCTAATTTTTCTCTTTGGTCTTTAGCTGAGTGGTGGTAAGAAAATCTGCTTTGTTTTCGTTTACTGTTTAAGTTCTATTTTTGTCTTGAATGACGTTTTGCATCTCAAATCAAAGTTGTTTTCGTAACTTGTATCATTTTATATATGCTGTGACCGATCTTTCTCATAGTTACAAGTCTATCTTACTTAATTTTAATCAGAAAACCCACATTTGCTAACCTTCTATACATATTTTTGTCGGTTCCACACCCACGAAGTTCGCATGAAGAAACTAATGGAAATAAAACTTATCTAACAATATTACCATTACGAAAAATCAAGAATCTTTGTGAAGTGATTGGAGTTCACCACCTACTGTTACTTGTATTCCTTGGAAAAAAAGTTACAAACTGTTACACTCGGGTCGTCATTATAGGTTAAATGAAATTTGTAAAACAAACCTGTCGTTATTGCAGTTGTGGGTTGGGTCGTGGTAAGACTTTCGGTTGTTATAACAGTCGTTTCAAGAGGGGTTGTAACTTCTGTTGTTGAAAACTCTGTCGTTATTTGTGTTGTGTCTTGTCGGGTAGTTTCAATTGAAGTCGTTTGAGATTCAGTTGTTGGGACGGCTGTACTTATTTCAACTGTGGTCTTTTCTGTTGTTTCGAGGGGAGTTGTGACTTCTTCTGTTGTTGATTGTGCAGTTGTTACCTGCGTTGTGTCATCCTGTGTTGTTGCAACTGTAGACTGTATCTCGGTTGTCGATTGTGTTGTTTGATCTATCGAAAAATGTGAACTTTCTACTTACTTTTCCTGCCGACGATTAAATCATTGGTCTTCAGTCAAAAGTCAAAAGAGGTAACTGCGCTATAAAATTGTACAGTACTTTTCCTACCTTAAACTATGAAAGGTTCCGTTACAAGGACCACTTTGATTAACTAACACAAACACTTTGAATTCTACCTTTTAACTAGAATGTGATAAACATAGAAGCAAAAGTGACAAACCTGTTGTGACGTCGGTTGTAGGGGCAGCAGTTGACACTACCAGGGTTGTTTCAGCATCTATCGTTGGTGCTTCTGTCGAAACTGTTGCTGTGGTGGGTGCCTCGGTGGACCCTTCTGTGGTAATCAATTCAGTTGTTTGATCTATAAAAATAAACCGTTCCACTTCTTGTAAAAATATTACTCTTCCTACCAATACCTTACCGATCAAAATGGGAATATATAGACATTGTATACAATGGTAAACCTGTTGTATGCTTCCACTTGATTTCTAATTTTTCTCTTTGGTCTTTAGCTGAGTGGTGGTAAGAAAATCTGCTTTGTTTTCGTTTACTGTTTAAGTTCTATTTTTGTCTTGAATGACGTTTTGCATCTCAAATCAAAGTTGTTTTCGTAACTTGTATCATTTTATATATGCTGTGACCGATCTTTCTCATAGTTACAAGTCTATCTTACTTAATTTTAATCAGAAAACCCACATTTGCTAACCTTCTATACATATTTTTGTCGGTTCCACACCCACGAAGTTCGCATGAAGAAACTAATGGAAATAAAACTTATCTAACAATATTACCATTACGAAAAATCAAGAATCTTTGTGAAGTGATTGGAGTTCACCACCTACTGTTACTTGTATTCCTTGGAAAAAAAGTTACAAACTGTTACACTCGGGTCGTCATTATAGGTTAAATGAAATTTGTAAAACAAACCTGTCGTTATTGCAGTTGTGGGTTGGGTCGTGGTAAGACTTTCGGTTGTTATAACAGTCGTTTCAAGAGGGGTTGTAACTTCTGTTGTTGAAAACTCTGTCGTTATTTGTGTTGTGTCTTGTCGGGTAGTTTCAATTGAAGTCGTTTGAGATTCAGTTGTTGGGACGGCTGTACTTATTTCAACTGTGGTCTTTTCTGTTGTTTCGAGGGGAGTTGTTAATTCTTCTGTTGTTGATTGTGCAGTTGTTACCTGCGTTGTGTCATCCTGTGTTGTTGCAACTGTAGACTGTATCTCGGTTGTCGATTGTGTTGTTTGATCTATCGAAAAATGTGAACTTTCTACTTACTTTTCCTGCCGACGATTAAATCATTGGTCTTCAGTCAAAAGTCAAAAGAGGTAACTGCGCTATAAAATTGTACAGTACTTTTCCTACCTTAAACTATGAAAGGTTCCGTTACAAGGACCACTTTGATTAACTAACACAAACACTTTGAATTCTACCTTTTAACTAGAATGTGATAAACATAGAAGCAAAAGTGACAAACCTGTTGTGACGTCGGTTGTAGGGGCAGCAGTTGACACTACCAGGGTTGTTTCAGCATCTATCGTTGGTGCTTCTGTCGAAACTGTTGCTGTGGTGGGTGCCTCGGTGGACCCTTCTGTGGTAATCAATTCAGTTGTTTGATCTATAAAAATAAACCGTTCCACTTCTTGTAAAAATATCACTCTTCCTACCAATACCTTACCGATCAAAATGGGAATATATAGACATTGTATACAATGGTAAACCTGTTGTATGCTTCTACTTGATTTCTAATTTTTCTCTTTGGTCTTTAGCTGAGTGGTGGTAAGAAAATCTGCTTTGTTTTCGTTTACTGTTTAAGTTCTATTTTTGTCTTGAATGACGTTTTGCATCTCAAATCAAAGTTGTTTTCGTAACTTGTATCATTTTATATATGCTGTGACCGATCTTTCTCATAGTTACAAGTCTATCTTACTTAATTTTAATCAGAAAACCCACATTTGCTAACCTTCTATACATATTTTTGTCGGTTCCACACCCACGAAGTTCGCATGAAGAAACTAATGGAAATAAAACTTATCTAACAATATTACCATTACGAAAAATCAAGAATCTTTGTGAAGTGATTGGAGTTCACCACCTACTGTTACTTGTATTCCTTGGAAAAAAAGTTACAAACTGTTACACTCGGGTCGTCATTATAGGTTAAATGAAATTTGTAAAACAAACCTGTCGTTATTGCAGTTGTGGGTTGGGTCGTGGTAAGACTTTCGGTTGTTATAACAGTCGTTTCAAGAGGGGTTGTAACTTCTGTTGTTGAAAACTCTGTCGTTATTTGTGTTGTGTCTTGTCGGGTAGTTTCAATTGAAGTCGTTTGAGATTCAGTTGTTGGGACGGCTGTACTTATTTCAACTGTGGTCTTTTCTGTTGTTTCGAGGGGAGTTGTGACTTCTTCTGTTGTTGATTGTGCAGTTGTTACCTGCGTTGTGTCATCCTGTGTTGTTGCAACTGTAGACTGTATCTCGGTTGTCGATTGTGTTGTTTGATCTATCGAAAAAGGTGAACTTTCTACTTACTTTTCCTGCCGACGATTAAATCATTGGTCTTCAGTCAAAAGTCAAAAGAGGTAACTGCGCTATAAAATTGTACAGTACTTTTCCTACCTTAAACTATGAAAGGTTCCGTTACAAGGACCACTTTGATTAACTAACACAAACACTTTGAATTCTACCTTTTAACTAGAATGTGATAAACATAGAAGCAAAAGTGACAAACCTGTTGTGACGTCGGTTGTAGGGGCAGCAGTTGACACTACCAGGGTTGTTTCAGCATCTATCGTTGGTGCTTCTTTCGAAACTGTTGCTGTGGTGGGTGCCTCGGTGGACCCTTCTGTGGTAATCAATTCAGTTGTTTGATCTATAAAAATAAACCGTTCCACTTCTTGTAAAAATATTACTCTTCCTACCAATACGTTACCGATCAAAATGGGAATATATAGACATTGTATACAATGGTAAACCTGTTGTATGCTTCTACTTGATTTCTAATTTTTCTCTTTGGTCTTTAGCTGAGTGGTGGTAAGAAAATCTGCTTTGTTTTCGTTTACTGTTTAAGTTCTATTTTTGTCTTGAATGACGTTTTGCATCTCAAATCAAAGTTGTTTTCGTAACTTGTATCATTTTATATATGCTGTGACCGATCTTTCTCATAGTTACAAGTCTATCTTACTTAATTTTAATCAGAAAACCCACATTTGCTAACCTTCTATACATATTTTTGTCGGTTCCACACCCACGAAGTTCGCATGAAGAAACTAATGGAAATAAAACTTATCTAACAATATTACCATTACGAAAAATCAAGAATCTTTGTGAAGTGATTGGAGTTCACCACCTACTGTTACTTGTATTCCTTGGAAAAAAAGTTACAAACTGTTACACTCGGGTCGTCATTATAGGTTAAATGAAATTTGTAAAACAAACCTGTCGTTGTTGTGGTTGTGGGTTGGGTCGTGGTAAGACTTTCGGTTGTTATAACAGTCGTTTCAAGAGGGGTTGTAACTTCTGTTGTTGAAAACTCTGTCGTTATTTGTGTTGTGTCTTGTCGGGTAGTTTCAATTGAAGTCGTTTGAGATTCAGTTATTGGGACGGCTGTACTTATTTCAACTGTGGTCTTTTCTGTTGTTTCGAGTGGAGTTGTGACTTCTTCTGTTGTTGATTGTGCAGTTGTTATCTGCGTTGTGTCATCCTGTGTTGTTGCAACTGTAGACTGTATCTCGGTGGTCGATTGTGTTGTTTGATCTATCGAAAAATGTGACCTTTCAACTTACTTTTCCTGCCGACGATTAAGTGATGGTCTTCAGACAAAAGTCAAAAGAGGAAACTGCTCAATAAAATTGTACAGTACTTTTCCTCTCTTAAACTATGAAAGGTTCCGTTTCCAAGACCATTTTTATTAACCAGCGCAAACACTTTCAATTTTACCTTTTTACTGAAATGTAATAAACACAGCAGCAAATGTCACAAACCTGTTGTGACGTCGGTTGTAGGGGCAGCAGTAGACACTCCCAGGGTTGTTTCAGCAGCTGTCGTTGGTGCTTCTGTTGAGACTGTATCTTTAGTGGGTGCTTCGGTGGACCTTCCTGTGGTAATCAATTAAGTTGCTTGATGTATAAAAATAACGTTCCATGACGGTAAAAATCCGGAACGCTTATTACTATTTCCCGCCCACTTAGAGATACAAAACCTATGCCTTAACTTGATGTGCTTCTTCTCTACTTTGTCTATACAGTTGCCTAATTACCACCTCCAAATCGAAGTGACATGCAATGACTTCGTTATAATTAACACGGCTAGGATGTAGCATATATCAAAAATGGTTCGACAAAGTTGTTTGCATGATGGTGGTTGACGAAGATACCCTACATGCAGTTCTAAACAAATTGAGGTGATTATGCTTATCTAATATAAAACAGATTGTACCTATCGACCAAAAACTTCCTTGGTGACTACAACGATAGGCCTAAGGTTGTCTAGTAGAGCAGATACTTAATATCCCCTTTTTAGCCAAGAACAGGAGTCTCGGGTTATGATCACGAATACGGAAAAAAACTTTTTTTCCCCAGCAAAGCAATATGGTGTCCAAATGCCGTGACGTTTCTTCTTGAGAATGCAACATAGAAACCCCAGTAGATCAAACACGGTGTGGGGTGTAACTGATATCGGAATTTGTTACATGATGTGTGCCCTCAATTCATCTATGGCTTTATTACGCTGCGTGAAAAGCAAATCAAACATACTTGACTGGCCTATAAGCTAACCCCAAGATTAAAGGTGATTGACCCCGGTAATGGCCGATTGAAATCAGACCATCACGATCTGTCCGGATTCGTCTATTAGCTAACACCAAATGTTACTTCACTTCTTGTGTTTATATCTTGTACCGCCTATCTATTAATCAGATTTGAAATCTGACTATATCAAGTGTATGCATAGTGCTTCATTTCCTCCAAGATGTAAACAGGCACAGAATTACTATAATTCAGAGAGTTTGATCATGCATAAATTTAACTATGTCTTAAAGCATCGTTCATTGCAAAGAATTAATTTTTTTTTGTCACACACGCAAGGTGTTAGGCCGTCTCTTTTTCTTTTTGGATAAATTTTTTGACCGTAATGACCTTCCGAATTTCTTGTCTTGGTATCCCTTTACAAGACTAAATTTCAATTGTCTACATGGCGTGATTTACGGTTTGTGATATCTTTTAACATTGCAATGGACTTTGACCAAAATTTTGTTGCTCACTAAATTTTAAGAGATGAAGAGCATATGAAGCATTTGAAATGCGAATGTAGATGCCGGAGTTATTTGGGTGTAACAAAATGTGTTGTGTGAACTTTGTTAGACGTGATTACGGACTTCCTAAACATGGTCAGAGCCTACTGCACAGTAGATTGTCGTTACCGTACTTGTGAGAAAAAGCGCACCAAGATGGCTGTCTGCTATGATTTTGTGTAAAAGTTTGGACTTGCTCAAGTAAATTACCAGATTTTGCAAATAAGTTGAAATATTTTTAAACATGGCAAGGTAAGGCAAAAATCAATTCACGTATTGCAGGATTATGATAAACATTGCCCATTCAAGTTTAACTTTTGTTTAAAATATAACAGAGGATTCGTCAAATCAGACGATTTATCTTGACGACGGCCATCTCGTTGCGCCTATTTTGATCCAGATGGTGGCGACAATCTACGGATAGGACGCACACGTTACATGCTCTGTCCATGTATGAAAGTCCGTAGATGTGACATATGAACATTTCATTTTGTGCCGTTTGTTCACAAAGTGCATCCATTGCATCAATTGCATCAAATACATTCATTGCACAAAAGTTTTAAATACATAAATAAGTCAACAATAACACTGTGAAAAGGAGTGTTCCAAAAGAAACTGGTGGTTACGCTCCCTTATTGAAAAAATAACAAACAGCAACACACAAAACAAGAAACAAAGAAGTTAAAAAAACTGTAATGATTAGTTAAGTTACGTTTGAAGGACTTTACAATAGGTAAATATCTAATTTCCATGAGACAGTCAATCAGGGTTATACTTGTTCTAGGCACTAAAGTGTCCTGACGAAAGGATTTAATACAGCGTAACATACGAATATTACTTGCATCGCTCTTTTGTATGTGTGTGGATATCTGAATTATAACTGTGACTGACTGTTTGGGGGTTTTATTCCCGGGTCACACCGTCAAGATTCCCATGATACAAGGCGACCACCCACCCAGTCGGTTAAGATCTTGACGCTGTTAAAGACATATTCTGGTGAAACAAAAATATTCCACGCCATCTCCTTCAAACCCTGCCTCAATACCCTTTTCCTTAATCAAGACATCTCACTTTCAAGACTGCCAAGGCCAATATCTGTTTTACAAAATACCTCTGCTTTTCAATAAAGCCACGAAGCACTATGTAATGTTGGAAAAATGTCTCAGGTCCCTTATATGTATTTTATATTTGAAGGTCCTCTTTGTCACTGAAATTCGATACTCAGGATCTGTTGATATGTTTGTATATCTCTTCCTGTATATCGAGCATCATCCTTCACCGTATGTAGAATACAACCAATATCGTTGCTTATTATTTCCTGCGGTGGCATCACAATTACAAATAAGTTGGCGGCAATGCCAACGTAATGTACTATGATGACAACACCGACTTTGACGATTTACTGTGGAGAAGAAAACATTCACCAAATCCATCTGTCGAGATACTCTCGATTTGTATGTATTTGGAAGATTGTATCTAGCTAAAAGATATATACTTTAAAGATCACTGTTTTTTTGTTTTTACCCACCTGTAGTTGTTGCAACTGTAGTCGTAACTGAAAAAAGAATAATTCAAATGATTACTTTTCACTCAGAATAAGTACATTTACAAATACGTAAAAAGTAATCATTATTTGAATATTCAAACAACCACTGCAGAATGTTAAATGATGCATATAAAATAAGTCTTCTGTCTTATTTCGTCTGCCTTTAGTCCATGGACAACGAAGCTTTCACACGTCCCTACTCCAAATTGCTGTTGATCCCATTTGATCAGTCCAGGGAGCTGAAAGAGATCAGTCCTACTCGCTTAATTGGTTCAAGTGCGGTTTTGCTCACATGCTGCATGAATTAAACATGTTTAGCCGAGTTGAACGGGGTTGCACACCTTATAACTTTGAAAATAAATTGTACGCGACTTTGAGTTTGCCCAAAGTCCATTTTTAATCGAATGGATTTTCACGGTTTTCAAAAGGTCCTAACGGGCATCCAGTTTGATCCAGTTAAATCCAGTTTAACTTGGTTCAACTGGAATCTGAACCAGAGTAAGCCCCTGTTCAGCTCGCAGAATTTAAGTTGATAATCTGCAGAGGGACAATCTACTTTGTGAATGTCGGTCCGTTATGAAGGAGGAATAACAGCAATTCGGGGACAAACTCTTAAAGATGTAAATGAGAAATCCACCAAATCAAGGTGAATGCATTACTACGGTGGCTTTATAGGTAGATGGAATAAAAGTCACTGGAAGCCAAACGTTTGACTTTTAAACCTGGAATTTTGACTTTTAAACTCGGAATTTGGACTTTTAACTTCGACATTTTGACATTTTAAACTCAGAACGTTTACTTTTTATCTCGGTTTGTCGATTTTTGAATTGACCATTTCAACTTTATCCACCTCAAACTTGAAATTTCGAATTTAAAACTCGAAATTCAGACTTTAAAACTGAGTCTCGAAATTTCGACTTTTTAAAGTTTGACTTTAAACTCTTTTAAAATTTCGACTATGTAAAGTCAAACTTAATCAGTCAAAACTATGCAATCTGTCAGCGGGTCAATACAGCAACATAACACCGGAACGAACGTCTTATGTTGTCTGTTACATGTAGCTAGTATCTCTATATACGTATTTCGTATGCCTACCCTACGTGCTTCCTTAATCCGAAAATAGATTTCCTAAATAACGCCCTAAATACGAAATCCAGATGCCATTTCCCGAAATTGGCATCAAAGGAAATCTTACTCCCCCTACTCCCATGATGAAATGCTCAGTCTGATTTAACCAACTTATCCTGAGAAGTTAGAAATGGATTATCATTTCCAGTAAAGTTTCTTTTTCTTTTAATTTCAAGGAAAACAAATATGGACGGCATTACTCTCGTGGTATTCACGTTCGCACTTATCTCATTTAAAAGTACATCAGAGGTACGAGTTTTGGCTGACTTGTATAATACATTTTTTCAACCCGGGGGACGTAAAACCCCATCTAACTGACTAACTAACTACACCCAAGGTAGGGGTGAATATTTTCCTACCACAAATAATTATTAAAAACATATAGGCCATTTTGATTTAGAAAACTCAATTGGTTTTATATCTTCAGTTCCCTCATATTACCTTCAATTCTTCTGAAATCCCGAAATCAACCCAATTACCAGAAATTTTCCTCTTGTAGGGTTTGCGCGAAAATAGAAGCACTACAGTATACACTCCTTGTTTACCGCCATGGCCGTTATGCGCAAATTTAAGTAAAAATTTCGAGTTAACAGCTCAAAATTTCGAGATTAAAAGTCGAAATTTGGAGTTTAAAAGTCAAAATTGTGAGTTTAAAACTCGAAGTATTGAGATTAAAAGTGGAAATACTTATTTAAAAGTCGAAATACCTATTTAAAAGTCGAAATTTTGAGATAAAAAGTCAAAATATCTAATAGAAACTCAAAATTTTAAGATTCTATCCATGTCCCTATTAAAGGGGAGCAATAGTGGCCATTTGACTCCCCACATATGTGTAGTACATTTATTTAGCTATTAACACTACTGTGTTGTTTTTCCCCAAAAAACTCATACCGAAAAAAGTTTCAAATCTCTCGCTCTTCAAGACATGAGTATCGCCATACTCGAAGAAACACGACCATGGATCAGCTGATTGATGACATAAAACCTGCATCTGATCAGATTTCACAAAAGTGGTTACCACCTTACGTACACTTATAGCTGAATATATAATTAACCTTTACAAAGCTTAAATAACTTCATAGTTGCTTTTGCTTTACTGATAAAAATTTTTGATAACCCAATAATTTTTTGTTCTTCTTTTTGTTTCATCCCTCAAATAAAAAAATACTCGTTATTCCTGACTGCTTTTGTACAAACCAAGATAAGTTACTTCCGGTAGACCCTGAAACTACAAGCGGTAACAACAACAAGCTGGGACTAGCGAGACCGTATTTTAGCATGCTTTTCGGTGCAACAGTTAGGTTCGTTTTCACTCATTTTCGCAAAGATTCGATTTAGTCGAACCTTTTTAATATCGTAAGTAATGTAGGATATTTGTGGACACTTAAACCTTAAAAGAAGGCAATCGCGAAGAGAAATCGGCTAAGACACCATACACATCGATCGGTGTTATTGTTATACGGCACAGGCTACGTATTGCTATACTAGTATAAGCCAATACGTAACGTACTGACCCTCGGTCTAACGTTAGCTTGTATAGACTGTACGGCTGGTTCGCTGCGGGTGCTGGTTACATCGCTCGCAGGTGCTCGATTTTTCCTTGGTCGAACTGGCTCAAAATCATATGCACTTGGCCCGGAAGAGGCAGCCATATGCTTTTAAGGAGTTAATCTTTTGATTTCTGAACCTTTATCTCAAACTCAACCGTTGAAACATTTGTAAAGTGAATGAAAAGATGGGCAGTTGTGCTAGTCTTCAGTAGTGTTACGAACGTTTGTGCAGTATAGTATGTATGATATTCCGCAATAGCAAACAAAAGTATACATTAGGTGCAGGTTTTACGTCACTGTCCTGTTGCACTATGGGTAATTTCAGAGAAATATGGTGCTTTGCACTGCTTTGCCCAACTGCCTTCCAGACTTGCCTCGGAAAAACTCATACTACGTTTGACTTGGGATAAAATTGGTCTTTAATGATGCCACATTGCTTGGAATAATTATATTGAATTTCTGTGCTGTCTAGAAGGCTGTACAATTGCTTCCCTTTAAAACTACCTTCGTAACGGAGGATCTTTAAAAAGTGTATTTAGATACAATAAATAAAATATACAGGTTGTTTTCACCCACCTTTAGTTGTTGGATCTGTTGTCGTTACTGAAAACAAATGATTGAAAATAATTATTCTATTTGACTACGAAAACTTTCAAATATTTGTTGACACTTATTGCGATATAATTTTCAAGAGGACGAATGCAGGATGATATGTTATCCACACACAAGTTTATAACTCTTACTCTTGTTACAGGTTCGTTCATCAAAACATCTTTATACCTGTTGGCACACTAAAGCTATCTTCGAATTCGAATAATTGAGATGATTTCAGAAGATTTTGATTGAATTAAAATGCTTGTAATCATGAGGAAAATTCAGATTATTGACAATTACGTTGTTGTGGTAAATTGGCTGCAAGGGCAAGGGGAAATAATTACTTTAACATGATTACGAAAACATTCACTTATGTGTGATCACTCCTGTTGGCTTAATTTTTTTAGAAGGGAATACGGCATGTTAAATGGCACACAGAAGCTTTTGGAATAATTAAAATGAATTATTTGGAAATGCATTGGTTAAGTGGAACCATTCAGAGCTTGTGGGGGGGGGGGGTGCCACAAGTGATTATGACAAACATACAGGCCATTAAACTCAATTAGTTCATCTTAGGTGGAATTTTTCTGAGTTCCCGAAAGATCTCTTAAAATCAACTTAATTTCCCGAAATCTTCCTTTTTTGGATTTTTCCGCAAAAATAGAAGCACTGCCGTGATGCGCACATTTAAGTCAAAGTTTCGAGTTTAAAACTCGAAATTTCGAGGTTAAAAGGCTATATTACAAGTTCAAAGTTGAAGTTATGAAATAAAAAATCAAAATTTCGAGATAAAAAGTCGAATTTTCAAGATTATTTCAATGTCCCTTTTAAGCCACTGTTCATAACGGAGGATTTTTATATAACTTTAAGGCACAATAAATAAAACATAAAGGTTGCTGTCACCGACCTTTGGTTGTTGGATCTGTTGTCGTTACTGACAGCAAATGATTAAAAATAATTATTCCATTTTGACTACAAAAACATTCGGATATTTGTGGACCCTGATTGCGATTTAAATTTTCAATGGGACAATGCAGAATGATAAATTATTCACACACAAGTTCATAACTCTTACTTTTGTTACAGGTTCGTTCATCTAAACATCTTTATACCTGTTGGCACACTGAAGCTATTTTCGAATGTGAATAATTTAGATGATTTCAGAAGATTTTATTGAATGAATATACTTGTAATCATGAGAAAAATTCCGATGATGGGCAATTACGTTGTTTTGGTAATTGGCTGCAACAGCATGGCGAAAAACACAGGGGCTCGGGAAACTTTTGAAATGGTGCCGTTTGAAAGATTTTCCCCTGATTTGGCGAACAAGAATAATATATTGTAAAATCAATTCTATTTGTGATTTGAAAGAATTTTTTTAACGACAATAAATATACCGTAGAATGTGTTGTCACCCACCTTTAGTTGTTGGAACTGTTGTCGTTACTGAAAAATAGAATGATCCAAATAATTATTTTAACATGATTACGAAAACATTCACTTATGTGGGATCACTCCTGTTGGCTTAAATTTTTAGAGAGAGAATACGTCATGTTAAGTGACACACATAAGATTTTTGAATAATTAAAATAAATTATTTGGAAATGCATTGGTTAAGTGAAACGAGAAAAATCGGATAATGGAGAAGTAATGTATGTTGACATCCCCAGTGCGTCATCTAACTTAATATTGGCAATTCAGAGACAAAAATATGAAAATTTGCCAAACCGAAAATTTTGTCTCTGAATTGCCAATATTAAGGTAGATGGTGCACTCGGGATTTCAGAAACCGCTGTGTTACCAATAAGAAGGACAACTAAATACAAGAAGCTTCATTAGAGGGTTGGTAAGGTTGCACATTCGCTCCTGGGGGCACGGATCTAAGGGACGGTGAAAATTTTTCTTTTAAAAAGACTCTAGATGCAAAATGGTGCTATCTTTTGAAACATTTCGAAGCATATCAAATAACTTCAAGTAAAACTGTAGAAAGTTGTAGGGAATAATAATTTTAGTTTAAGAGTATCAACATCAAGGCAGAAAATGTAAGAACCACAAGAAAAAATCATAAAAGGGAAATTTCATTTAGGGAATGACCGACTTTATTTTGGCAAACATAATGGAGGAGTCAGAGCCTAGTCCGTTATTTTGCAATTATGGAGTAGAGATGGCTTGAAAAACATCACAGTAGTCAAAAAAAGGGAATAACTCTTATTGTATCATTATAAAACCGGGTAAAAATGTCATCTTCATCTGTTTGGGAATTACTAACAGAGCGTCGGAAAATGATCGGTCAGTGTTTGACCTTGGTTTTTCACCAGAAAGCCAAAAGGCTTAGTGATTCCTTGTCGCTGATATGTTAGGTTTTTTCACATTGACAGTGCTCCTTAATGTTTTTCAGTTGACAAGACATCCAAGCTTCCTCATTGACATCTCCTTGCCCCTTGTGAACCTAAATGACGTTTGACCTCTACCCAAAACTATTTGGATCATTTATTCACTATGCACCATCTACATGACAAGTATCGAGACCCTGCAAGTTACCTTTCTTGTGGAACTGTGCAGGGAAGCTTGTCAGACTTTGACCCTGCTGACCCCCAATGATCTTTGACGTTCAAGAAAATCAAATGGGATCATCTTCTCAATACAGCAATTCCACACACAAAATATCAGCTTAGTCACACGTACCATTCTTGAGATATCGTGTTAACAAGCAATTTCTAAAGAATTTACCATTTGACCTCTCGTGACCCCAAATGATCTTCGACCTCTACGAAAATCAAAAGAGATCATTAACTTAATATGACCAACCCACACACCAATATGAGCATAGTCACATTTACTGTTCTTAAGATATCATGTTTACAAGGTTTTGACCTTTTGACCTCTGGAGACCCCAAATGACCTCCACAAAAAATAACTAGTCTGAGCAACTATGCTGCAGAATCTCAATACTTTTATGCATGATCAATGGTAATCATGAAGCAGTGGAATGATGTGTTTAAGTTTTTCATAATCCAAAAAAAGAGCAAACATCCTTTTGGTGATCAGGTACAGTATCATACATAAAAATGAAATATGACACAAACTTCCCATATCACATAGTCTAGAGTACAGGTTGGTTAATCTATTGTGATGCACTGTTGTCATTCAAATATTTATAACAGATTTATAATATCCTAATACTGATACATTTTTATGCTAAAATTGAAAAGGTTATCAATTAAAACAAAAAATATCAATAACGATACTTTTATACTAAAAAATATCTATGTAAAGCATACTAACACTGCAAAGCACAAGTAATTATCCAGCTAGATGGAGATTAGTCTTATAAGAAAAACAAACTTTCTGAACAGATCCAACCAAAAAAGTTTTCCTACTACTACTTCTACCTAGTTGTTCTAACATCAACCTCATATCTCTTATAATCTCACTGAAACCTCTTGGTGAAGAGCACAATTTTTGAAGGTTGAGAGCTACTTGCATCCTGTTTGGAAACTCAATCAACTGTAAAAAAAAACTTCTTCATTACAAGACAATGGCTGGGCAAACATCTAACACAGGCCAGACAGGATCATCTTAACAGTAACCCTATGCTTGACTTAACAGAGGCTTGAAGCCAAAGACAAAATAGCAGACGAAAACACACAAAATTCCATTGTGGGAAAAAGGGAGTATAAAACAATGGGCAGAAAAGAAACTTTTCTTTTGCACAACGTTTTGACCACTTGTTAGAGAAAAAAATAACTAAATTACCAACCTATCAGATTATCAAGTTAAAATTCTGACTAAATAAACAATTGTACAAAAGTATGCTCTACAAGATATTATTTTCAAAATGTAAACTCTACCAAACATGGCCATGCTGAAAAGGATTTTAGCTATCAACCGGCTAGTGTGACAATATCTCAATACCTAATATGTATTGAGATAAAAACAATAGGGAAATCTATAATTAATATGGTCAACACACACAGCAAATATGAGATTGGTCACACTTACCTTTCTTGAAATACCGTGTTTACAAGCAATTTCGAAGGAATTTACCATTTGACCTCTCGTGACCTCAAATGATCTTTGACCTCCACGAACATCAACAGAGATCATTAACCTAATATGGTTAATCCACACACCAAATATGAGCATAGTCACATATACTGTTCTTGAGTTATCGTGTTTACAAAGTTTGACCTTTTGACCTCTCGTGACCCCAAATGACCTTTGACCTCCACCAAAAACAATAGGGAACATCTACTTAATATGGCCAATCTACACACCAAATATGAGATTGGTCATACTTACTCTTCTTGAGATATCGTGTTTACAAGCAAAGTGTCACATACACACCCACCCACCCACACATACATAAGATATCACCATCGCATAGATTCCTTGCCTGCCTTCGGCAAGGAATCAAAAAGCAGAATGCAGGATCTCAGTAATCGTTGTCTAGAAGGTGGTTCTAGTTTCAGTTGTCAAACATGCACTTTAAAAGTTGGGACCTTTATCTTCACATTTTGCCATGTGGTAGAAAGTCCTTACCTAAAGAATCCAAATTTTGATGGGGTCTTAGTGAAATCACAACCAGGATCGGGTTACCATTCAGGGCTTGTGGGGGTTTTACTTAACAACTCTCTACCTGCACTTGTTCGCAAATTTTAGGTTCTTTCCGTCCAAATATGGGTAAGATTTTTTTTAAATAAAGCTAAATTAGATTGGTAAGCGATAAGATATCGTTGCAGTGTGACCGCCTTTAATCATGCTCACTGGTTCACCATAACTAACACAAAAGTGATCTTATTCAAGGAGTATTTTGGTGGGAATGTGCAGTGGCGTACGGGGGCTTCTCATTAGTCAGGGCCACAGAGTATGTTGAGTGTTTGCCGGCCTGGGGTAGGGTCACCTTTGGACGTTTTTGAAAAAATAATGTCTTTAATTGCGTTTTTTCACAAAATTTTTATATTTTAGGAAATAAAATAAAAGGGGTATCAGTAAACCTCGGCTTGAGGAGGTCTATTTTTTCAAAAATTTCCAAAGAGGGTCCTCCCCTTTTTAAAAAATTACGTGACTATACACGCAATTTGGTGTCACATAGGCCTATGCTACCTTTTGAAGTTAAATTTGGAGTTTTAGAAAATTTGCGTATTTTTAGGAACCCAAAATACAACTGGAATCAACGAGGGAGCCATGGAGAGACAAACTGAAAGTTTTTTTTTGAGAAATTAGGTATCCGTACATGGAGTCTGGTGCCACATATGCACAATATGTACAATTTCTGTTTCCAAATTACGTATTTTAAGGATCTAAAAAAATGGCGTGCGTGGGTGTGCTCAACCACATCCCCCTCCCCCCGCGTAAGCTAGTGGAAATGTGTGTCCAGGTTGTACATGTAGGAAAAGCACTAGACTGGACGTGACATATCATTTACTTTGCCTTTGGTGAAGACTTACTAAGCTGGCATTCATCTATAGAGTCTCCAGAAAAGGTGCCATTGTTACAACTTGCAGAAATACCATTCCTTGGGATGTATTCATTCTGGCACCCTATCACAACAGATGTTCCATGAGACACGCTGCCAGAATTCCCATCTCTATATTCGTAATTTTCTGGCAACCCGCAGTCAGCTATAAAGAAAAACCAAACAGTGCAGATACTTTCACGAAGACTTTGAATACGAAAGCACTTAGTGGGGCACCATGTCAGAGTACCAAATCTGCAGTTAACTCGGTCAAAATTCTGCAGAAGTAGACAATCATGCTCTGAAACATTACTAATAACAAAAGCAGACCAGCTTAATCCTGCTTTTGCAATCTGTATGGCAGCAAAGCAAGGGTAGTTGTAGCTGACAGTTTCGATAAGTTGCCTAAGTTGGAGGGCATTACAAAGTATACAGTGTCTTTCCTTTTGAATTTCAAAAGAACACAACGAAAATATTTACGATTTACATGGAAATGTTGGCAACGCCAAATGTTTTCTTCCTCGAAGATCTGAATATCTTAGTAAAAAAAAAGTTGTCTGCAAGACGTACCGTATTTCTTAAACAAAATTTTGGACGATGAACTTATTGTAGTAATGTCATGCATTTTAATGTATATCTTCTTATTTTCTATTCGGATTACTCATTAAAAAATCACAGAAGATTATAAACAAAATAAACGCAAACCTACCTTCCATACATTCCACCAACCGATCCGCGCCCGCCCCAATCCAAAACCTATTGTGACGTTATTTAGGGTAGAGCCAGCGAAGTATATGCTTGGAAGGAGCATTCAACAGTTTGGAGACACACCCGGCATTGGGTTGCGCTCTCCAGTAATGTAGCTCAGTGGGAAGAAAAAATAGCGGCTTCTCTAAAGTGGCCACTTTACATACAAAGGTGGTTTGCGAGACCATTTAAGAAAGCAGGATTTTAAAATAAAATTGGGCATAGCTTCACTGCTCATGATGATGAAAATATTACTTCGTTGTCCTGCTTCTGACTGCTTTGAATTCCTTTCTAATTATTTATTGCGGTAAAACATGTTACACACCCTCAGGCATGAGAGTAAGTCCTGTGGAGCAAGGGGACACGCCCCATCCACACATTTTGGAAATTCACCCACTGGCGTAAGATCTTTACTTTCTGACGAAAGTGAGCATGCCTCCCACATTGGAGTAGATATTGAAGCTTCTGCCCTAATACTCATTTTGTACCATGAGCTTTTTACCAGGGTTACATAAAACAGAAACTTTACATACAAAAGTCTATTCCTTAGTCTTTGTTCCCTGCTGAGACGGTACGCTCGTTAAGTGTTGACAGGGTGGTTCTACTCAAAAATTACAAGTTTTTGTGGGAAGGCAAACAACATGTATGAGATCCCTCACAGTAACTCTTATTGACAAACCGTACAAGGTTTTAAGCTTCTTTCCTCTGGTTACAACAAATCACCTTTGATTTCCCATAAAAAGTCAATAGGGTTCATCTACTAAATATGAATAATTCAACCACACCTTTATCGGGCTTTCAAATCTGATTGTTCGTACACAATGAGAATTAAGAAGTAGCAGAAAGCGTTCTTGTTGAAATACACATTACAAATTCAATACATGTACCTTAAATAGCTTCCGTTGACATTTAAAGACTAGAACTTGGGCTTAAAACTTTAATATACATTTATATATATATATATATATATATATATATATATATATATATATATATATATATATATATATATATATATATATATATATATATATATATATATATATATATATATATATATATATATATATGGAGAACTTAACCCAACAGTATTTATAATTAGTTGACCGCGCTCAATCACATAGGCCTCAATGGCTCAGTGGTCAGAGTATCCGCCTTGTAAGCGGGAGGTCGCTGGTTCGAATCCTGCTTGAGGCTAAGTTTTCCATTTCAAAAAAATAAATCCTCTTTCAGTATAAGGCAATGCCTATGTTTGAGGAAAAAATGACCTAAGGTCTTCATGCGACTATATATATATATATATATATATATTCTACTTCAGGCTTCTGAGGAGTGAGGGCCTACATTATTGGCCCTAATGAAACAGTTCTGTAAAGCTATGTTGTAAAAACCTATTGCAACCTTTTCAATATAAATATATATATATATATATATATATATGTATATATATTTATATATATACATATAAATATATATATATATATATATATATGTATATATATAGGTCGACCAACACATCCTAACTTCGATCTGCCAACTATATATATATATATATATGTGTGTGTGTGTGTGTGTGTGTGTGTGTGTGTGTAACTACATTTACACTATTTAAGTACAAGGTGAGCTTTCACCAAAAAGCTTATTCTAGGTGGTTCAGTTCAAATTAATGACGGAGACTAGTCGTTTTATATTGTGGTGCTTTTTGTTTCAATAAAGTATAATGGTACGTAACATAATTCCAACAAACAAATTTTGTATGTTATAAAAGATAAAACGGGACTCAAATAAGACCTTTGTCATGAGAACACAGAGTCAATGGAACAGATATCCTATGGTTGTTATTACCAAAACTTTGACATTATACATTTCTTTAAGCAATGCCAGTATTCAAGGAGTTAGTCCAGGCATTTCGTCTATACTTTTCTTTTCTTCTTGATGCAATTGTAACCTTGGTATTTGTTAAGCCTTATATTTATTGAATTAAATTAATTGTTATTATTGTTTTTTTTTGGGGGGGGGGCAAAAGTAGGGAATCATAATAGTGTTTTGTTTTTTTCATGTATGGTCCAAGTGATTGCAATTACTAACCTAAAAGCTTGAAGTTGAAGAAGAAAACATTCTTTTTCAATAGTTGGTCATTTGGTGTTTGCTTAGGGATTCTATGAAATAGTTAAACCATTAGGACTCAAATGTCTGTCCGTTCGATTTCACTGACAACCTTAATTCTACTTCGGTTTTGTCACCGGTTCGTCTCGATTTAAACGGGGATCTTTATTCTTTTCCCGCCTTTGCAAAGGATTAAGACCTGTAATGTCTCCGGGTAAGTACTTTCATGTTGGTACGCAGATTTAGGGTTTTCGGTCTGAAGATTGTGTTTCCTTCGTTCAATGTTCCATGATTTGAAACCTTCTCCTAACGAATTGTGGGTGATGACGCCATGATCAGTGAAAAAGAAAATTTTCCCCGATTTTCATGTATTGCCGTGCACTCATTATATATTACAAGTGCATGCGAAACATAAACAAACTTATACAAGAATAGTCCAGAGCCCAAACTTATATGTTATATTTTAAAGAAAAACATATTCCAAAGATTTGGGTGAAATGTTCATATCCCACTTCTCAGATTGCAATTGAAGCTGACACATTTATCACAACAAGGAACTTGAAGCAAGCAGGTATATCTCATGATTTCACATAGCTGGTCACTGCTTTGTTAGTGGCGGAGCTAGGGATTTCAGTCAGAGGGGGCGAAGATGGTCTGCAGGGGCGCTTCGAAGGGGTAAATACCCTGAGCCTCAGCACAATCGAAGCCACATTTCCTCAGCAAGTTTTTCTATTAAAACATGTTTAAATTTTCTATCCACGAGTCTCCGCAGAAGAAAATTCGGGGGGGGGGGGCAAAATTCTTTTAGGGGTGAACGCTCCCCGCCACCATGGGTTAGCACGGAGCGCAAGAAAATTTTTGCCCAAAATGCCTCTCAGATCGCTGGAAATGGCCTTTCTAAAGCCTATTTACCGCATATAAACAGGGAAAACACAAAGTGAACTGTTAAGAAAAGTTGATGTTAATTTTTCTTCGTCTTTTTCTTTATGTTTTCTTCGGTTTTTCAGTTTTTTTTTTTTTATTTTCCAGGGGAGGGCAAGTTCCCACCTTGCCCCTACCTGCGGAAGCCCATGTTTCTATCCCTCTCTTTCACATTCTAGTATGAAGGCGGTCATTATATCTTGTGTTATTGTCAGGCCTCGATTTAAGATTTAAAAGTAATAATGGGCTTCTTTGTGAAGATAAAGATTAAATCTGCTAGAGCTTAATAGCACTCAAGCAATCTTACGGGGGGGGGGGGGGGAGTTATGGAAATTAACCACTCTTCGGTGTACATTTTCGGCTTCTGGATATTAAGATAAGTAAACAAAAAAAAACATTAATTGACGTACCGGTAATGTACATCACGTGACCACTCTGAAATAGCCATTAGTGAAGTACATTGAAAGAAATAGCCAAGACAAAAGGTCTGCTTGGCTCTTCAGATACCGAATTCATAATAAATAAAAGTAGCCTAAACCTAGGCTTATTAGATGCAATTTTCTGGCTTTTGGGATCACGAAAGAAATAAGCATTTTCATGGGATTATCTTGCAGTGTCAGAAATAGCCATTTATCATGAGAATGGTCACTTGAAGAAAAGCAAAATGGAAACTGCTCATCAAACCCTAAAAGTATTACCACTAGGAAAACAGTTTTATTTTATTTCAACCTGAATATTCTCGAACAAATGATTTTGAAAAATGTTGTGGAAGCTATTTTGGTATCTTTATAAACTCTTTTTATTGTCTTTGTTGACAATTGTACCCTACAACAAGAGGACTATTTGCGCTACAATTATTGTTCCTCCCTTTGCAACATCTTTCATTGGCCGGGAAGGTGAAGTTGATGTCAGTCTGTGTATTTTGTAAGCTAATAATCACGCTTGGTGTGGGAGCAATTAACTTAGCACAGCGACAACATTCATTAGTGCGTATAAAGCGTGAAGATACGCATGAAGATATATTTCTATATCACAAAAGACCCTTTTCATCAGAATAAAGTGCAGATAGTACAGTAACTGGTGGCTGTTTTAGAATTTTGTTATCTGAACCTTAAAATGACGTTATTAATTGATGTCTTTTGCCAATAGTGGTGCAAGAGTAAAGTATGTTAAAAACCTAAAAAGGGCGCCGACAGACGATTTTTGTCCGTCAGGGAGGGGGGGGGGGCGACCGGCCCCGACCATATGGCAGCTCCACCACTGTGCTTTGTCATCCTGTAATTTTGACCATGAATTGCAAAATTCAGGATGCTATCTTGCCCTTAAGGCATGTAAGTTTTTAAAATATCATTGCTCAAGATTCCCTTTGATATCAATATATCAGAATTTAGTTACATTAAATTGGAGATAAATTATACATGAAAACCAAACATTGACCAACAATGTGAACCAATGACATCACTCCTGCTTGTTCCAGGTTCATTCTAGAATATTTCCACATTCAGTAGCTACTACACTGTTAAAAATTTCTGTAAATTTACAGACTTTTTTTAACTTAAACTTTTTGTATTTTACTTTTAATAGAGATTTTCTGTATCTTTACAGACACTTTGTATTTCTACAATAAAAAAGGTTGTTTAACGTGTATTTTCTGTTTATTTGAAAAACCATTTCTGTCTGCTTTTTTAACCAAATTTTACTGCTTTGTAAAACTTTTTCTGTAAATGTACAGAAATTTTAACAGTATTTTGTATTTTTCTGATTTCACATAAATATACTGTCATTTAACAAACATTCATTTTGTTTTTACGCTGAAAAAGAAACAAAAATAAGCCCAAACAAACAAACAAATAAGAAATAGCCAGAAAATTTTCAATAAATAACATGCATCGTTCTGCGAAGTTTCAGTTAAAAAAGAAAACATTTTTGGCAAATTTATGGCCCTATTTGAAAATTAACTTACATTTATTATACTGACAATTGGTATACTGATGTCAACTCATCGCCACAGGCGCTCATGCATTTGATCGAGTTAAAAACGTTTCACAAATTTACTTGAAAGAGTCTGTAAATTTACCACTTTATGACGTAAATCATATTTTGCATAAATGGGTGGAGCTTATTTTGCAGGCATTTTCCTAACAAAAGGATTGCTGTTGCTTGGAATAATATCTTTTTTGGCTTTTTTTAACCAGGAAGTGATAAACTTATTGTTTACCTTGTCTGGAAATGTTTGCAACCAATGTATTTGCATTCTTTGTCATATTTATTTTAAAAACAATTATTATATTGTACCAAAAATGTGACTTTCCAATTACAAAGTTCCTAGAGATAGCAGTCTACTGGACAACAATGTGATAACAAAGTATCCTCATTGTGTTTTGATTGAAAATAACTTCGTAACGACACATTACGTTGATAAGCAAATACCTGATCTACGTAATGGTGAAGTGTATGTTACGTAATAACATATGAAAGGAAAAAAGCGATATTATAATAAATATTAAAACGCCGAGAATGAAAACAGTAGGCTGTAAATTCACATAAAATTAAGGTAAAAAAAAAAACAGAACAATTCTGTAATTCGATTTTACGGTAGACATTTGTAAACTAATTTACATGCAAAAACTGTAAAGAAAAAACAAACACTTAATGTTTTTTCATGATTACAGTCTGGCTGTAAAAAAAACATTATTTGGTTGGAAAAAAATTTGCCATAAAAATTATGTAAATTTTACAGAGAAATTTCTAACAGTGTATTTCAAAAAACGAACATGGAAGTGAATAAAAACTTCACCAGAATGCTAAGAAAATGTTCCTTTTTAACATAACAAAAGTATTTTGGCTCTGGACTCTTTTTCATGTTTACCGTGACAAGTTTAAGAACGTGAAATAATGTATAGCTTGGGCTGCATTGAACACCTTATTCTGGAGCAGTAAAATATTTTCTAACGAGTCATTGCAAAAGAAAACGTTCGCAATTAATTCTTGTCCTCAAATATCACACCACATCGTTCGGAGAGAACGAACATAAACAAAGGCGGCGGTGATGCCTTCTCAAGGCAGAAATATTAGGTAAATTTGAACACAATGGCACATCTTGAACAGAACATTTACCCGACAAGACTGCTACTGCACTAGAACAAGAAACTTGGTGTTTTTAAAATAAACGTAATTAACTATGTTACGTAAAGCACTGCAGTTTTAACAATTAAGGAGGAATATTTGACGTATTTTTTGTTTTCTTTTTATGAACTTAGGAGAACATTTTTCTGTGAGAACCTACATAGGGCTATATTTGTAATGAGTAAGGATGGGGAATTTTAATGACCATTTCATTTTCATAATTTGAACTCATGTAAGCAAATATGAAAATAAAATGCAAAACAAAAAGTTTTACTTCCACAGAATAATCATACAGATCACATTTTTTTATTTTAAGATAGTTGGTTTAATTTTTTTAAATTGACTCCAAGTTTTAGGAAATGGATGTTAGATGAAGGTGATATGTGAATTTTACTCTTAGTTTACAATGCACAACTCAGTTCAAAATAAACTGTATAGAAGTACTGCACACATAAAGGTCAGGTGGATTTCTTGACGAAATCGTAAACTTGTGCATAAATTTTAGTGCATGGAAAATTACGAAGCCGGTTAGTTGAAGGCGGTGATTTGGAACTGATTGTAGGTCACAAAAGTAGGGGTTTGACCAAAATTGATGAATAATTATGAATAATTGATAAAAGAAGCTTGTGTTTGTAGTTTTATACCTTTGTAACTCTACCCTTGCTATTCATTCTGTAGGTGGACTCTCCTAAGGGACACTTTGGTATTTAAACGAATGAAATCGAGGTGGGATGGATCAACGTTTTTTAGAGATCCCATGTTTATAGGTCGAAAATGACTATTATGAGCCATTTTTATAATTTTTGGTAGTGACAACTTCCAAATAATTACAAGTGCCAATTATTAATCTTTAATAATTTGTTGGGGGTTGGAAGATAATGAGAAACAAAATATGAGTAGGAATATAGTTTGAGCATTCACTATATCTTATTCCACAAATTTTGGGAAAATTTTGGGGCGTCTGAGGCATGTCAATGTAGACCGTTTCCAGATTCCTCTTTATAGGCCTAGAGCTATTTGTTGGTGACAAGTTTGATGTGTTAAATAAAGGCTGTTATTTTTTAATGGTCCAGAGCTACGTATTAAAAAATGGTTACTCCTGTGCCGTATGATAGCATTCGCCTGATTTAAAAGGGTTTACAGGAAAACCAAACGGCACGGCGAAACCTTCAACACATGTGTCTATCAGAGTTACGAGTTTCCGGCATTTGAATCGTCCCTGTGCCGTAACAGACTACAGGGACAGTTCGTATATAGACCTTATGCATGCGATGTCACAGAAAAGATTTATTCCAGCTAAAATAACACGTCTAAAACTATGACAAGTTGTTATAAACTCACCTAGACATTCAAAAGTTTGGTGATTCTCCCAAGTACCATCTGAACAAGTAACTTGCGCGGTACCGGTCGACGTAAAGCCGTCTGGACAGGAGTACATGACGTAGTCGCCATCTTGTATTTCTGTCACATTATCTCCATTTGAGTTCCGTACAATGGCGTTTGCTGAGGCGTCAGGATAACACGGGTCTGTTTGAAAAAGATAGTTTCATTAAATACCCTTGTTAGTTACCGCAAGGAAGTTTTTTTTGCAAGGCGAGATTGCGAATTTGATTGCCTTAAAGATGGCAAATGGATTGACGGAAGGATGGATGAATGGATGGATGGATGGATGAGGGCTACTTTGAAATAGTGTCATCTCCATGCTGGGCAGAGAGAGTAACCACTAAACCAAAATGATTTCTGTCAGGACAACAGGCTACTTATACTCCATTTGTTTTAATTTTCTCTCATTGTTACCCTGGTAGATGTCACTAGCTTTACAGAGGAGGGAGTTGAAATAACGTTTACTCTGAGTTCACCGTTTACTATATTTCATCAGTGCCTACCATGCCAACCTCAAAAAGTCGATTGCTTACGACCACTGCCTTCGTACTATACGAATTTGCTCAGACCTCACTCGATTTTTTTCTCTCACCGGACACTTCCTCTCATTCGGGTACTCCATTCACACCTTTAAACAAGACAAGCGGAAAGACTCGGTAATCAATCACCACGACTTAAAAAAGAAGAGTCTTAACAAACTTATTCACCTTGTTTTCAATTCCACCCATTTAATCCAGTCCGTGGAGTAGACCTACCCTTAAGCAATCCTTTGCATGCCTTCCAGACAACCCCGCTCTTCGCGATCCGTCAGCTGACCCCCTCTCCTTGCGCTACGACAGCCCCCTTATCTTAGGAAACTGGTCGAGATGGGGAGCGAGGGAATGTTCCCAGATAATCTTTTCTAGAATTGTCTGAACATCTGAACAAAGTTATTTTTGCCTGTTTTGACTTTTAGGGAATTGTCCAGTGCCAAACTAGAATTTTGCTAGGTGGATCACACCTAGTCGTAGGAGGATACAGTGAAGGGAGTTATGAGAAAATTTCCTGACTTTCCACATTAACAGGAATAAGTGGAATTGAAATCATGAAGTTTAAGTGGATTTCGGCTATCTTTTACTGGAGATATCGATGCAGTGTAGGAGTTAACGAATTGAAATATGTTCAGTTGGGGGGGGGGGGGGGGCTATTGGAAGGGAGTACGACGTAGAACCAATGAACTGCTGTTTAATGTTTTTGTTTCTGAAATAATTGGCCAGGAGAAACATTTCATGATCCACAGCGTAATGACAATGAAGTACGGTAACAAGAGAATAGGTTGCATGAACTTAGAATACAACAAGACAAAGGCAACGGGTTATAGCAGATGTTTCTTAGAGTAAGTGGCTTTTCGTCCAAATGTAACTCCTTGGTTGCAAAATCAAGATTTGGTGGTCTCATCAGGGGTACGGTGATGAGAAATAAATTTCGGGCCCCAGGGACTAGAACGGCCCTAACTTTTCGGAACAACATCGAAATGTTTTAGTATTCTCCTGAGACAAGTTATTGAAGTTCAAACTTAAAACCACAAATTTGGGGCATTTACTCCTGAAAAGTGGCCAAAAAGGGACCTGAAATTCACACTTTAAGGAAAAGAGCTGGATATTGTTTTTATAATAGCTCCAAAAAACTCTGGTTATAAAATTGAAACAAAAAAAAAAACAAAACAAAAAAAACCGGTTATTGAAATTCTAACTTAAAAGGGTCCATATGGGGCCCAATTCCATTTGCCAGAACAATGCTGATATTAACAGCAAAGTAATACAGTGTACATTACTAGCTTCAAAAACTTAAACAAAATTTTCGGAGTAGTGGTCCTGTACTAAAGGTTCAATTTCGGGCCCAAAATCGAGTCAATTACACTTTCGAGGACCAACTCCATTACTGTTATTCTCACGCAGTGTTAAAATTACCCTAATGCAAAAATGCATTGAGATTTTGATGATATGGTCTATTTCTTGATGATACCATGTTGTCGAAAATCTTTTTTGTCAAATATTACACTAACATGTTGTGAAAACAATTATTGTGTCACTCCAGATGACCTTTGATACCACCAACAGACGGGACCATCTTCACACCATAAGACAGCATATTCACTTCCCCAGAAAAGCAACCAGTAGTTCCACTACTTTGAGAAATTGTGTTACTAAAGTTTTACAGGACTAGCCTCAAGCAACTCAAGTACCAAATACAAAAGGGACCATTACCTCACCATTACACGCCCACAAGCCAAATATAAAATCTACCCAAGTTTCCTACCTTGAGATATTCTGTTAACAATGTTTCCGAGTGTGACGCCTAGTGACCTAAGATGACATTTGATCTAGACCAAAAACAAAAGGGAACATCTTTTCTCCAAAACGAATCCACATACCAAATATGAGGCTATCCAAGTTTGTTATCTTGAAATATCGTGTTGAGGATATTTTCCAAGGTTGGCCGGTTATGGCCCATAGTGAACTCAAATTACTTTTGACCTCCACCTAAAATAAAAGGGCCATCTTTTCATAACGCATTCAGATACTAAATGTAAAGTCTATCCCATTCTATCATCTCTTGAGATACCATGTAAACAAAGTTTTCAAAGTTTGACCATTTGTGACCCCAAAAGGCCTCTGACGGCCACTAAATACTACAGACTTCTTCCTCTTAATAAGGCGCGTCTCTGCGTACCAAGTTTGAAAACTGCCAGACACTCCTACCTCGAGATATCATGTAAACAAGGTTTGTTGAGGGACCCTGGTGACCCCAGATGACATTTGACCTGCATCAAAAACAACAAGGACTATTGTCTCACTATTATGCGGTATCTGCGCGTGGCAAATAGTAACTAACTGCGCAAGAAATGCCCCGACTGATGAACTCATGAGTCTGGAAGAAAAGACTTACTGCAACGTTTACACTGTTTTGATTCTTTGCCAACGACAACCTTCCGATCCAATCCTCACCCGCGATTGATTGCTCTCTCTTTTTATTTTTGATCGCTCTTCCTCTCCTTCAGGGGTTGGAAAACCTGTTAATTTCGTTTTCCCTCTGTGCCTCATTTACGTTCCATAACTTCTCTGCAGTCTAGCAAGATCGCGAATTTCGAGAGTACCTAATCAGTCACTCGAATTTTGGGATCTTACCACAGGTTTCGTGACCATTTGGGCCTGTGGCCCGTGCCCCTCCCCCATTTTTTGAAGGTGTCATACTATAAGAAACTATGCGAAGTTAATTGTTTCAGAAAAACAAAGCTAAATGGAAGTTTAAAAACCTTGTAGCATGATTAGCTCTACTTGCTGGGGAGGCTGTTTTCAGGTCTATCTATTCTCTCGCATTCAGCTTGAGAGTCACGCATTTAAGCGCACTCTCAAGTGCTCACGACGAATGCTTCCATCTAGTGAAAAAAGTTCACTAATAAGGCAAACTACTTTTGATGCAATGTGGATTTCTTACTTATGAACAAATGATAATTGGAATGCTGTCTACTCCTGATATATTATACCCAATCATTTCGTGGACAAAATTTCAAAACCAATCTGGTAATAATCACATGCATGTTTTTTCTCGAACATAAGTTATATTTGCAGATGCATCGTTGAATTGTTACTAGCTAATAAATAGCATCGTCCAAGGAACGACTTATTACTTCATTTACATTTCTATTGGGTTTCCTTCTATCTCCATTGTCATGATTCATCTATATTCAATTTTAGTCGGTCAGCAACACTTGTAGGTAGGTATCGGAATGTTTCCTAGAAGTTCCAGGAGCATGAAGAAAAATCTACCCCTGCAGTTACATGACTCCAAAGGGCCATTTCCAACAATCTAAAGGAATTTTTAGCAAAAACTCCCTTTGGCAGGACGCTCCGCGCGAACAATTGTCACGCTCTTTGTTATTTTCTTGCAGCAAATCTGACTCTAGAAAAAAGACCCGTTCTTGGTGTAGATTCATTCCACGACCGCACACGCAAACTTATTTCCCAATGGTTGCCGTTACTTTTACCATTTCGTCCAATGCATCAAGTCATTTACTGCAGTAAACTAATCCTACATTTTCACGTTAAGCAAGATAAATCTAGGTTTTCATGAATTTGAACATTCACTAGTAAGTAACGTACAGTTGGTTTAACACCATTAATGATATTTTTTCTATTTAAGCTGAGCGCAACGTTTTTTTACTTGTTTTTATTTGTTCGTTTGTTTTTTTTTTTTTCTTTTTTTGCATTATTTTCGCTTTCTCCATTTCGATACTACATTTCAGAGAACAAAAAGTGGTACAAGTTGATGTCTTTATGCGTCAAGTTACGACTTAGAGACAAGTTACAGATTCGAATGTGTTAGTTTTATGTGGTTAAAGACTTACCCAAGCACTCCAAGTTATAAAGTCCATTGGACCAATCCCCGTCGCACCAGTAGGTTGCATCGGTAGATGAAATTCTCCCATCAGAATTAAGACAAACGCAGTTGTCAATCCATGACCACTGATCGTAACATGGATCGACACCTGTTCCAAATGAGTTTATTGTACAGCTTATATCACCGCTTTGATTGTACTGACCGTAATCTAGAAGACACTGATCCGTTCCACAGCCTAATGATAAAGATAAACGGAGAGAATCTATGAAAATGAAGGCAACGTTAAATTGCAGAACGTTATCTTATTGAAATTGTGATTTTCTTGTATAGACATTTCGCATTGACGTCACGCAGACGCCATTTCGAGGAAGGCATAATGAAGCATGTGGCCGCACGCAGTAAATTTCCCATCGTACGTGAGGTAAGTAACACACATATCCTATCGGTTGGCAAGCCAGCTCTCTGCAATCGTTTGTTCCTGAAACTTGCTTTCCATCAAACGAGTTAGCACTTTTTGAATTTGCTCTTTGACGTTCATATATGCCTACGATTCAGTTAGTGGGGGCGCCAGACCATTAAAATTGGAGGAGGGAGCAAATGGCAAAGGATATTGTTTGGGACAAAAAGCTTTGGGTGAAGCTCGAAATAGAGCCCAAAGCAACCATTCCAGCGGGTGGGAGTTCCAGAGGTCAAGCAGGTCGAAGCCATGTGGTTTTAATAGACCTCTGAATAAAAACTTAAGTTTCTGGAGAGGTCATGATGAAACGTTACCTCATACTTTTTTTTACATCCTCCTCTTCTGCCTGATTACCTCTTATCGCTTCGAATAAGGAAATGAAGCTCTCTACACGCACACTTGACATATTCACATTTCATTTTTGATTAACTGATTAACAGTAACATATATATCAAAGTAAACAAAAAGTTACGCAACATTTGAAGTATGTGTTGAGTGCTTTTCACGGAGTGTGAACACAATGAAAGCATAGCTCGTTTGAGAGCACAGATCATGCCACAAATTCAGGTACCAGTTACACCTCACACCGCCTTTGATCTAATGGGGTGCCCATGTTGTTTTTTAAGAAGTAACGTCACGGCATGTATTCTTTACTTTTGGTTAACCCACCCCCTAACTGACCTAACTTGGGGGCAAGTGGGGGCAAGGACAAAACCTGATAGTGTGAAAATTAGATTCAAAGGGAAGTTTCAGCAGAAACTCCGTTTTCATATGTGAAGGAGGAACTAAATCTAGACTATTTGGTGAAACTTTCATTCAAATTGAACATGTTTTCGGTGGTTACTAGACTGGCTTGTGTTCCAAAGTGAATTAAGGGAAGCAGGGGTCACATCACTTCCTAACCGACAATGACGAGAAATGTTTTCATTTCTGTTTTCAATCTGTTGTGTTGTTCTTGACGTTTATAGAGATAGGACCTCCTTGAAAGAAATGCATTTTTCTCAATTTTTCATGCCGCTTTTGCAACCACATTCTGATAACATGGGATTGCTAAGGAGAAAATGGGCAGTAATGTTTAAAGAAAAACTAAAGACTACCCATCAATATGATTATATGGTGTCATATTTACCTGCTTATTTGTTGGAAAGCCCACATCCCATTTCAATGTAAATTTCACCGCAATGTTTAGAGTGAGTAGGGATTGGCGAACAACCCCCTTTGAGGATTTTTTTTTTCTACCAAAAAGTTTCAAAGGATGTACCAAAAATCGAAAAGGTTGAAAGTAAAAAAAAAAATACATTGGTAAAATCACATTGTGCACAAATTTCTATTCTGCAGAGCCTGATATCTGAAGTACCGTAGTTTAATAGACGCTGTTCATTGCAGATTTTAATGACTCTCAAATTTCTTTGAAAAGCAGAGTTCAATTCGCTTAAAATTGTTCTTTCGTTGTTATTTGAGGTTCGCTATTTTTACCTCCTTAATCTTGCATACTTCATCATATACCACGAGCTTTAAAGGGTTTTTGTCGAGGGTTTCGTTTGCCTCTGGATGAAAACACTCTGGTTGGTCCCCTTTTCCGAGCCCATGGATCACAAGATAGCACCCCAACTTTAAAAGAAAAACGTTTTGGTGCCATTGTCATTTTAAGATTTAAAGCTCTCTCTTTGATCCCCATCCATGGGTTCACGTTTTGCTCTGAACCTTTATGAAATCATAATTTTGGTATTAACAAACTAGCAGTGTTGACCATAATTTCACCACATTATGGGCATTTGAAATGTCTTACTCCTCAGAACTTCTGGGGGCTCCGCCTCCTGGACCCTCACCGGGACCCTTAAGCGGGTCCCTGGACCCCACACCGTAGTGATGGTGTTGTCGCGCGAGATAACTTCCTTCTTCACGCAAAATACGACCCCCCCCCCTTAAAAAGTCTGGTGACGCCCATGGACCCCTGTCGCACATCAAAACTTAAGTCCCGTCCACACTATATGCGACTCAACGTGACGCAACTCATTGCAACGAGATTGTTCAGACGCGTTGCAAACTGTGGAATGCAACTAGTTGCAAGCAGAGGCGCAACCCAGTTTCATGCGACTGAACACGTTGGGTCGCACGAAACAGAAACGTGCAACTGTCAACAATGACGGAGTTTTGGAATGAAGCCCGCGAAGATCAGTTAATCGAAATGGACAAAACACATTCTTGTCTCTAAAAATAAAATAAAGAGTATGTTGAACGTTACGTTAAAATTTTGTGTAAATCGTTTCATGGAACGGTGACTTGTTGCATAATGTGGACAGTATGTTGAAATAATTCTTGTTGCAATAATTCGCGTCGCAAAGTGTGGACGGGGCTTTAATTTGACAGAGTAAATAACGTCCTTTCAACATGAAAAAACTGACTTTACTTAGTAATTAAAAGTAGATCTATTCTGATGTACTTAATCCCTGGTTATGCCTTCCAGCGCTATAGAGCTGTTGGCCACGAGGCTCCAGTGGAATGCCGGCTTAAGGTCTTTTTACGATTTCTAGCAAATGTGCTCATCATTTGGGCAAAAGTGAAGTTTCTGTAACTTTCGCTGTATACTGAAAGCATTTTCTTTGTTTTGTAATTTAAGTAATTTAAGCCCTCCAAACCGTAAAAATTGTGTTAAGCAATTTAACGCTTCTTTTGCCAACACTTTGTAAACAAGCTTGAATTCTAAACATGCTTAGCTATGAAACACTACACTTTAAGCAATTAAACGTGTTTAACAGAGAAATGTTTGAAATGAATTGAACACGCGTGTTAAGCATTTTTACGTGTTTGCAAAGTGGGGGAAACAGTGTTTCGAAAAACGTTTAATTCCTTAACAACTTTTAAGAAGAGTGCAGGATTTTTTAACATTCTTCCATTTTCACAACATATTTTGCTTACACGGTTCCCTGTTAGTCGTTCTCGCTTGTATGTTCATTGTTATGAGGAAAAACAATAAATGAAATGAAATGGAAAAAACGCGTTTATAAATGCGGTATATTACGTAACATTGTTGGGTCCCCCGGCCTAGTTCGAAGGATAGTAACATGGAAAAGACTAAACATTAATATGCGTCACTAAAATTGTCTTGGCATTTATAACATTTAAAGATTTTTATTACGTATGGGAGCATATAGTAAGGGGCAGGGTACCCGCACCGAACGTTTGGGACATTTTGTAGGTACATCCGTCCGAGTTGGACTGTGGAAATGTCTCAGGTCCATGGTAGTGGCGAAAGCTAATACACCTTTGCACTCGTTGGTTTTGGCATCAAAGTTTGACTTGAAGATAGCTACTCTGGATCAAGCATCAAGTGTTTACCTGTGGTATACTAAGTCCGTAATTAACATGCTTAACATGATGACTTAAGTACATAAATTTGAAGCTAACTTTACTCGTACCAAGAAATAATTGAAAAATTAAACTTTTTTTCAAGAAAAATTTCTGTCAAAGTTAAAATGTCAAAAAACCCTTATAAAAAAAACCCCACATAATTCCCACATAATTCCTGTAGGAAAATGAAAACTTCCTATAGGAATTTGCAATTTCCTATAGGAAGTTACAACTTCTTACAGGAATTATGTGGGATAATATTCAGCCTGTGCAAGTTTCCCACATCAAAAAGTTGAATTCCCACACGAGAATTGAAATTCCCATATGGAAAGTTGAAATCCCCATATGAGAAGTTAAATTCCCACATGGGGAGTTCAGTTTCCCATATAAGAAGTCAACTCTTCATGTGGGAAGTCATCTTTTGGTATGGGAAGTTAAATTCCCCATATGGGAAGGCACAAAATGGCTGTGTAGACTGTGCAGTGAATAGTTTTGAAGGAAGTCTATTGTGACTGGCTTATTCAAAGGCTCTATCACAACAAAGCCCTTTTGAAAGGAGTCTTTGTATGGTACATGCACAGTGTTGAGCTGTATAGGAAAGCAAGTGTGTGTTGTTTACAGCAGTCAGCAGTTTATAGTTAGCAAGCAGTGAGAGTGGATGCACACTGTGCAGTTGTAAATTTGAGTGGAGGCTGTGGACTATATATGTGCTAAATACTTTTAAGTAAGTGACTGAGTCTGAGTGCTGTTTTGTTGCATGGACTGAGATATTTTTTATAAGGTGTAGCCTCAGCAACTGGACTCTCATATTCAAAACACATGCAGGCAATGAGATGTGCTGTTAAAGGAATCAGTTATTGTGTTGCATACAACTTGAAACTTCAAATTTCAAACATATCATTTAACTCTTAAACAAGTTGCATCTAGTGGACTTTTCTTGTGGACATTCAGCAGGATTTTGCACATGCCTTTGCCGCAAATTATTCTGAAGAAGAGACTGCATGCATCAGAACATATGCAGGCAATGTGATGTACTTTAAAAGGAATCAGTAATTGTGTTGCAAACAAACTTGGATGAATTTCAAACATATTGATTCTCAAACCAGTTGCATCTAGTGGACTTTTATTTTGTACGTGCCTTCATATTTTGATGAAGAAACAATCGTGTATCCAGTTTGGCAAGAACTTTAAGGTGAACGTTACATTTAAATTTAACCATAATACTCCTTTGGACACACTTTAATTCATAGGAACATTATACTGTGACTGTTTACTGCACAGGTATACAGTAGTGTGCCTGCAGATGATGATGAATGGAAAATAATGATGAAGACCTGAGTACATTGAAAATCTCCCTTCAAGAAAATGGTAGAACCCAGTATGGGAAGGGATGACCAGCATGTGGGATTTATGTGGGATTTTTTCCCACATTCATGTGGGAATTAGGTGGGATTTTTCCCACATGCCCAAAAACCCACATAAATCCCACATGCTGATTCCTGTAGGAATTATGTGGGATTTTTTTTATAAGGGAATAACCATGATCTGAATTGTGCATGAATTTTTTTAATTTAATATGCTGTCGTTATAATTCATAGTCCTGATAAAATTTTCCCTTGTACCCTCCCCGTTGAAGAAATGCTAATCTACCATCCGTGTTTGCGTATAGACTTTGTGCATTGACGACACACTGGCGTCAGTCCTTGGGGGTAAAATAATGGAACATGTGGCCGCACGCATAAGGATATTCACCCTGCCCGCGTAGCAGACTATGCTCGTACTAGACTGGTGGACAAATTAGCTGTCTGCATGAATTAGCATCATGGGTAGAGTGTTGTTCTGTTCTTTTTGGAGACCTAGCTTCCACTACGTCTCTGCATTGCGAAAATAGGGTAGATTCTAACATTCAAGAAAAGAGAAATTTTGGCCAGTATCGTTCTCATATTTACATGTAAAGCCAAGTCGGTTGAGTTATCTGTGATAGGCTTGAAAATGCGGTTTCTTAAAACTGGTTATCTTGCACATGGTGACATAACTGACAGATTGACCATTAATGTAATACTGTGGCAAACCAGTGTCCTTTTTATCAGAATATCTGAATATGGAACCATCCTGGTGCATGGAAATGGTGGGTGTTAAGTTAAAATGTCATCTTAATGGTGGCGCTCTTCTGGTTTATGCACAAAGATATTATAAATGTAGATACCAAACTTCTATCCCTACACTGTTAGACGCGCTGACTCCTCACGGAGGCTCAATCGGAGGGGCGGAAGTGTTCATTTGACATGCGCACAGCTCTGCTTGGTGATTTGCGCGTATAACTATGGAAGCGTAACGTGAAATTCCATTGTGACGAGTTGTCATCGTGCCTCCATTTTCTAAGCGAGTTCTGTACGCGCACAATGCATTTCTCTGTGTGTCGTCCTGGATAATTGACGCTTATTTCTGCGTGCTTGGAAAACGAATGCACTAGTTGATTTTATGTTGTAAGCGCGTAAGAATGTAAACGCGTGCATAGATGTGCGCCTGTGAAGATACCATAGAAACTGACCAATCAGTAAGTCGATAAACTTCAAGCCAGTCGTTGTACTATCATGTTCAAATGTTCTTAAGTAGAAAGCCTCGAAGAACCAAAAAACTGTTCCATGTAAATGAACTATATTGAAGGACGGTGTTTGCTAGAATTGCAATGTTTAGGAATGACACGTTTTTATGTTACCGGAAGATATCAATTTACCTGTTGGCGCCCAAAAAGGACTGAACAGTGATCAGCACTTCCGCCCCTCCGTTTCGGCCTCCACGAGGAGTCACCGCGCCATTTTAAGTTTGGTATCTATATGTTTATCATATCTTTGTTTATGCATGATAAGGGCCGCCATCTTTGCCTGTTTGCTGACAGGTTTTGTTATGCTTTGAGGAGGGCCAATGTTGTAAGTATTGGTGTTTACATTATGAAAATCTTGGCAAGGAGGGACCTAGTGTATGGATGAGTAATTATTATCATTTGGTTGGAAGGAGGATTTTGAATTGACCATTAAAGCCAATTACCTTAGATATTGTGAAGCACGTTGATAAAATAGCTAGGCATGGGTCACATTGCTTCGTTCGCAGTTTATGTAGTTAAGTTAGTGTCAGGATAACGTTACTTGGCTGTACCTAGCATATGTGCCGTACTGCATTAATGTAAAGGGGGAGTGTTTTGTGATGTAATAAGGGGTCTTTGCATTTTTTGTTGCATATATATGTATTTGAATATTATTATGTTGTTACTAAGGGCGTTTGGCATTTTGTCTTTGCAGATTGAACCACTTCCACTTCTAGTACTTCAGGTATGGGACTAAGAAGTCCAGTTATCGTTTCTCACTAGAGTTGCCATGGAAACGCTAATCGTCACTTGCCTCAGTTAGTCTGGGCTTGCTTAGGTATTTACCATGCAGTGTAATGACAGTCAGTGTGTCGCCTAATGTTGCAGTTACTGGATCAAAGGGGTCTGAGTAGCTGATGTTTTTGTAACAGATATTTCATCCGTCAAGTGCGTTCAGTACAATAAAGCCCTAACATACAGTCAAGAATTAAGCCAAAAGTTTTGTCATCTATTGCGTCACCATTCGTCAACCTGCTACACTCAGGGATAACTAACCTAAGGGTACCTCTCGTCGCTATAGTGGGGGTCACGGTCACTTGGATGCAAGAGTAACCTGTTAACTGATAACCCTTTAACGGGAGCTGGTGCATTGACTCTTCTGCTCTTGATCCCGGTTACCTCACTTCTGACACCGTACGCTACTGATTTATTGCTAATGGCTTCAAAAGTAGGCCTATTAAAACAAAAATTGTAGCGATGTAATATCTTCGTATGGGCGGCCAAAAGTGCAAAAAAGACAAATGGCAAAACATTCATTTTAATTTCAAAAATAAAGCTTAAAGGTAAACAAATATTCTAATTGAGAAATTTAAAAATAAAATGAGCAATGATTACAGTTTAAAAAACGAGCAACATGTATTACGTCGCAAATACAAATTGGAAAAACACTAAAAGCAGTTAAAATTAATCTTGAAATTAACACATTACGGTTTGATCCAATTGAAATATCAAAGCCCCCAATAAATAAAAAATGGAAAACAAAAATAAATAAAATAAAAACACAAATAGAAACGCAATTTTGTGTTTTTGTTTTATCTTGTGTTTTCATTTTATTTCCCGTCATCTTTTTTTTTTTAAATTTATTTGGGTTCCTTAGTGGTTATTCGAAATCGTCTTTTGTGCCCTTTTGGCGCACTATAGGTGGCCAAAAGGGCAAAAAAGACAACTTGCGAAAAAGACAAACTGCGAAAAAGACGATTCGTGAAAAATAATGAGGGCGTTCTGAGATTGATGGATTCAGAGCACCTATCTCTATAAATATGCTTGGAAAGCGCATTAGATATCCAAACCCGCACAACCAGTTAAAGCCGGAGCGAAGACTTGCTTGCAGCCATACACTCCCATTGTTGAAGAGCACGTAGTAGCAAGACATTACGCACTTTAGTGGGCAGTCTGAATCGATCAGGGAGGTGTTATTAGCTAACAACACCTTCGTGGTGTGATAACGTTTTCTGTCGGTCACCTTACAATCAGTTTAGAGGTTGGGGAAGGGATTAAGATGAAGATGTGGGATTAATATGAAGATGTGGGCACTTTTCAACCATTTGTGGTGGAAGTGTGAACGACGTCGTCAGAATTTTCTTCACGGAGGGGAGGGGGGATAAGTCTTGTGATCGTTGTCATGAGGGAGGGGTCTAAGGGGACGGAGATTAGCCTAAGGGGCCTCCCCCTCTCTTTTGGAAATTGTTTTAAAAATTGAAAGCCCTCAGATGCTATTTGGAACAAATAGTGAGAATTGCTAGGTTAGTTTTCTTCTAAAAATGTCCTTTTCCTGGGCAATAATTGCTGTGTGTTCCATCATTTTTGAAAAGTGAGGGTGCTTTTTGAAGATGTCCCCCTTACAAAAAAGTGAGGGGCGTCCCAAGCCCCACCTGCCAAGGATCCACGCCCAAGAATTAGCCCGCTTTGGATGGGTAGTTTGTCATGCATAAACTGGCGGGCTGAGTATTAATGTTCCTCTGAAGTTTCATGGTGCTCAAATGGACTGGAATGGGATAGTTCAGGGTCCTACGTGGCGACTGCCCCATTAGGGGCCAGATTTAATTCTATATGGACCTTATGGGTATATGTGCTGGCCCGGACAAAATGAGCCCCTTACAAATTTTGGTTGCAAGTTCATGTCATGGCCCCATACGATGGCGCATGTTTGGTCCCTAGGGATCCCTTATTGGAATGTTACCATGGTGACATAAAGTTCTCACTTTATTGGCCCCAAAGGGTCTAGTGTAGTCTATCACAGGCGTGGAACTCCAAAGGAAGGAGCTCTGGTCCCTAAACCTTGACTTTAGAGCATGGGGCATCCCAAGTGCGGCCATTCAACATACTGCATGCCCCCTTGTGAGAAATGCTGCCTACGCTACTTACTGCCCTTTGTATTCCCGCAACCTATCACTATTCCTAGGGCACAAGTTGGTCCGTTAACAGGTTATCAGCTGGACCCTCATGGTTGCATGCCAAAGGCAACACTTCTGTTCGCATTGAGCACACCAGCTCAAAACACTGGCTAACATGCTATGCGAACATCTGGCCTGTTGGGAAAAGGTCAGACAAAGGTCCTCAAGTCCATTGGAAGCTGGCACTTGTCAATGTTTAGGGACCGGAGCTCCTTCCTTTGGAGTTCCACACCTGTGATGTGATCCCTTTTGCTTATCCGTCCCTTTAGACCCCTCCCTTATGCCAACGATCACAAAACTTACCCCCCCCCCCGCCTCCGCGACGAAAATTCTGACGACGCCGTTTAACTTTCCACCACAAATGGTGAAAAAGTCCCCCACACTTTCATATGATTCCCTTCCCAAACCTGTTAACTGATTGAGTTGCGGGCCGCGAGAAACCGATATCACTCCATGGAGGTTTTAATAGCAAATAACACCCCTTGATCGACTCAGGCTGCCCAGTGATGTGCAAACTGCCTTGCTACATGCTCCTCAACAAAGGGGATGTAAGGCTTCAAGCAAGTCTTCGCTCCGGCTTTAACTGGTTGTGCGGGTTTGGATATCTAATGCGCTTCCCAAGCATATTTATAGAGATAGGTGCTCTGAATCCATCAATCTCAGGACGCCCTCATTATTTTTCACGAATCGTCTTTTTCGCAGTTTGTCTTTTTCGCAAATTGTCTTTTTTGCCCTTCTGGCCACCTATAGCGAGCCAAAGGGGCAAAACAGACGATTTCGAATAACTATTAAGGAACCCAAATAAATTTAAAAAAAAAAGATAAAGAGGAAATTAAATGAAATCACAAGATAAAACAAAAACACAAAATTGCGTTTCTATTTGTGTTTTTATTTTATTCCTTTTTATTTGTTTTTCATTTTTTATTTATTGGGGGCTTTGATATTTCATTTGGATCAAACCGTAATGTGTTAATTTTAAGATTAATTATAACTACTTTTAGTGTTTTTTAATTTGTTTTGGGGACGAAATACGTATTGTTCGCTTTTGAAATGTAATCATTGCTTATTTTGTTTTCTTAATTTCTCACTTAGAATATTTTTTTGCTTTTGAAATTAAAATGACTATTTTGCTATTTGTCTTTTTTGCCCTTTTGGCCGCCCATATCTTCGGTGATTCTAACCTAAAAACCTAAAAAATTACATTCTTGCTTACTCTCCTAGAGTCACTGTGGACTCTTCAAGCAAATTCCTAACAAACCACATGTTTTTATTGAGTGGCTACATTCTATAGTTTTGCTGAAATATTCGGATACAACAAATGATCTCAACCAAAAGGAGCCGTGGAACGATTATGGGATGTTTCTCTTGTACTCTGTGGCATTGACAAAAAACGTTCCGGCAATCAAAACAGTGAGGGAATTTAGAGATATTGGCGGGTAGGATACATCTATTACCGCTGGAGTGAAATCAATCGCTAAGTGCGCAAAGCGTTCCGTGTACAGTAATGATTCACCCTGACATTTTGGCATGGTTAAGGGATGATTCTGCGACTCCAAATAATGGATCAAGGAAGTGAAAATAAAAAAACGTCAAATTTGTGGGAATATAATCAAGAAAAACAGCGCTGACGACTAACCATCATTTTCAAAAGAAAAAATACTTTCTTGCGGCTGATCTCAAAGCCCTAGTACATGCATTTTTGGTGACCGATAAAGTCTGAGGTCGGTAACAAATATGGGTTAGTAAACTTGGTGGAATTTTAAGGCCCAGTTTTAAACCGATTGGTTCAAAGGCTTCTTCTGTGGCTTTTCATTAAAAATGCATTGCAAGAAACTGAACAAGAAAAAAAAAAAAAAAAAAAAGAAAATCAAGACTATGTCCTCAAAATCCTGTTGCAATACCCTTTTCCTTACTCAAGATATCTCACGTTAAAGAAAAGATACCTTCATTTTGCCACAAAGCCACAAAAGTTATGTAATGTGGGCACATTTTTTCTGATTCCTTTTGTTTTTCTTTAAAACTGGAAGTCCTGTTTGTCCTTTACATTTGATAGGCCTACTGTTGGAGTTTTTGAATACTATTTCCTGTAAAATTAGCAACGCATATGTGGGTACATCAAATAATGTTGGTTAATTTTCCTTGCAGCGGCATTAAAATTTTACATAAATTGAATGCAATGTAAAATTAATGTGCCGCGATAACATTGCAAATTTCCCATAATTCAATAAATCCCAGAAAATAACTTTTGGGACAATTAGTATCTTCTGAACGTAAGATGCAATTAAGGTGCAGTTTTTAAGTCCTGAGAGAGAAGATATTCCTGCATATTTTAGAGTAATTTTTTTTCCAGAAAATATCTTTAAGTCGAGAGATGTTGGAGCATATTGAGTTAATATTTAGAGGGGCAATATTAAATTAACGTAGGCAGCTAAACGACGGTCTTAAAAAAGGACTACGATATGACCATGAATATGATTAGAATATTTCCTGCTCAAGATTCACATCCCAATACTTAATAAAGTTAAAAAGAATTTGTGGAAGGGAGGGGGTACGAACCCAAATGGGACTTGGTGTTGCGTGGTTTAGTAACCATACGGAATATCTGTCACAAGACTAGAAAGTGATACTCACGAACAATTTACCATGTTTGTATGATATCTTGCCCCAATGTGCAATGAATTTTGTAAATCTCATTTGATTTTTCATGAAAAGGTCATGCACCCTGACTACAATTCTTCTTTATTTTTCATGCAAATTTTAAGGAATTGAGGCACGCCTAAGTTCTCTGTATAATTAAAATCATCGCACGCCAGATATTTGTTGGACTCGAACGGATGTTCAAAATTTTCCAGACCCTCTCCCGAATTTAGACTTTGCCAAAAATTGGGGAAGGCGATCTGCCTTCTCTCCGTCTCGTAAGCCTTGTGACATGATAAAATAAAAAGGAAAATTGATTAAATAATAAAAAGTAAAAATTGAAAAAATTATGTCGATCTGCGGTCACTTGCCATCTTTTTCATTCTAGGTGGTTAGTAAGATAGAGTTTTACGGCCCAGTTTCCAACAAATTGGTTCAAGTTGAGCCGTCCACAACTTTTTTTTTGCAGTTGTGGCTCACTAGTTTGTTTTCCCTAAAGTCCATTCTTTATGCTTAGCACCAAGCACAATGGCAGAAGATTCCGTTTTCTAAGTCTTCGGTATGACCTGGCCCTGCCCGGCTCAGCCTCTATCATTCTAATAAATTCCTTTAACGAGTCAACCTACGACAAAACACCTAACTTTTTATCACACTTCCCTCTGATCCGAACTTCCTGTCATTGCCCTGCCAATTTATAACCTTGAAATTATGCAAGCATTCTCCACCTTTTCCTTTCCAAAACTATTAACAAACCACACCCTATTTCTAAACTTATCGTCACCGGTATACTTAAGCATATATTAATTTTCAGTTCGTGACCTTTTTACTAAAACATTAGTCTTCATGGACTGTTATGGATTTGATTACCTTCTACAAACCAAGTATATATTAATTATTTGATGTCGAGGAAATCTAATACCGGTGTCATGGCTACGTTCAAGTTGGTAATGAACGAATGGAGTGTATAGCAAGTCTTCAGCACTTTGAATACAATTAAGATAGACACGCAGTTGCAATAAAACCTGCTCAAGTTAACCCCTCCCCAAAACAAACAGTGTAGAGATAAGCCTGTTAAGTAGCTATGGACTGTGACCATTTTCATTTGTTTCAGGACACTACAGTACTGTGTGTGTCTATTACAGTCATGTAAGGGCATGGTAGTGCTACAAGCTGACAACCTGGCGACCTTGCTTCTTTGAATGTGAAACACCTACTGGGATGAAGAGGGGAGGGTGTGCATTTGGTTGGATTGAAAATGCCCGCAGCAGAGGGTGCTATAGACCTCTGACGCATTTCAAAATATATATATTTTTGTTTGTAAGGTTACGTCAAAATATAACCTTGCTACGTGTTGCTTTACATGATGATTTGAAGATAAGTTAATATTCTCAGTAACAGGTGTTTTGCAACTTACACTGATTAATCAAAAATGCGTGGTCTTTCTTTTAAAGAAAACTGGTAAGTCTTAAAACCTTACAGCCGCAATAGCAAATAAAAAAAGGATCTTAAAGGTCAAGAGTAGTTCCCCTTAAACTTTTTTTGAAGCAACAGCTAATTATCACGCTTCCCTCGTAGGCCTATTTCTCTTCAAAGTATGTGTGATCATATTTTATAACTTTGCATATTCAATGAAATGCAAGCAGTTCCTTTTAGTAAATATCACATTTGAAAAGAAAAATTGTTGTCTCATCATGGGCGTCACCAAACATTTTTAAAGTGGGGGCGTCGTCTAAGCAAAGGAAGTTATTGCCACGTAGCGGCAATGTTCGCGCGACAGCGAAGCCCCCGGAAGCTCTGAGCAGTTAGACATTTCAAATGCCTATAAATGCGGTGAAATTATCGTCAATGTTGCTAGTTTGATAATGTCAGAATTATTATTATATAAAGGTTCAGACTGAGCAAAACGTGAATCCACGGGGATCAAAGAAAAAGCTTTAAATCTTAAAATGACAATGACTCCAGGTCGTTTTTCTTTAAAAGTTGGGGGGGGGGGGGGCTATCGTGGGATCCACTGACTCGGCTAAGGGAACCAGCTGGAGTGGTAGCATCCAGAGACAAAGAATATACTAACATGAAGCAGCTGACCCACCGAATGAACAGAATCCAAGAGATGAACGTATCGTTCTAACATGGTTTCGATAAAAATTATTGTTCCATTCAAAAGATATCATTTATAGGTATTTGTACTATTAGATGTATGATTATGATACTATGGAAAGGTACAGCTACATATAGCCAATAGGCCTTGCTAGCGAACGGCACTTTACAAAATGTAAGGGGTGAAATGGTAATTTGGGGACTCGATCTGTAATTGCAGCGAGATTAGGAATTCAACATCTTAAAAGAAATTTATACTTTGCAATGTCAGAAGAAATCCTTTTTCGATTTTTTGAACATCCTTTGAACATTTCTGTAAAAAAAAAAAGGCAAAGAGGGTCGTTTGCACCCTCGACCCCCCTTGATGACGCCTATGTCACATGACTCTCAACAGCCAATCATGATACAGGACAGTCTACTACACTACACATCTTCATACACATCTTCATAACATTCTGAATTCTCTCCAAAACAAGCTTCATATTGATAAATACTTTTTTGGACGGAAAAGCAATGATTTTTGAGCCCTTCCAGCAGTCCAGTCACGAATTTCAATACTTAATTCAGTAATAATCTCACCTTAGTACTTATTAACTTTTTACCTCTGAAAATGAAAAAAAAAAATCAACAAAAAATCAGGAAATTTGCCCTTTGTCAGTTTGTGCCACCAGATCATCAAGTGCCAGGGGTCCACTACTTTCATTCTGTTTTCCCAACTTTTCTTCTATTAAATTTCATTTTTTTAATACAAACTCCTTAATTGTTAAATATTTATCGACAAAACCAGGCAACAAAGAATCGATTTTTTTCATGTCGTCGGAAAGCCTTAATTTTGCAGGATTAAGATACCATTATGTAACAGCACCGATCCCCAGTTGCCTTGCAATCTCGGGGTTGCTAATAGGAAGATATGATTCTTTATTAGTCGGCATACAAACTCTTCAAATTTCTCTACAGGAAATCCTGAATCCGACGTCTGCTGCAATGCAAGTTCCATTTTTTTACACATTTTTTTAAAGAGACAAAAATTTCGGTGATTTTGGGCAAAAGAAACTGGCTTTCCAAATAATTTTTAACACTAAAATGTCTGAAAATTTGGTTGCTCATTGCATATGCCGCGAAAAAAAGCAAATTGGGTACGGTAAATTTTGTCCAGTAATTGGTCAGCCAAGTGGTGAGTCACCCAAGGAAGTGGTATCTAACCATTTAATTCACTCGTAAATTCAACACTTTTTAATATGTTTTGTCCAATTTTAGTACTGTTACATACGTAACCGGTGTTGGTGATTATTTTACCCTACTGTTTTTAGAGTGTAAAACGTAAGACCTCTCTGAATGGTGCACGACATATTTGACTTCTTGCGTAACGATACACAGAGAGACAGAGTCTCTAATGAAAATTTTGTTCAAAAAGTGGCATAAAACCTTGTCCACTCTTGGCAAACTTTTGAACAACAGCGCACGGGTAGCTATGTATCCAACTGTTGGTTAAAATGAGCCTAATGGGTTTGGCAAAGCACTGCGACCAGCTGGAGGGCACCTAATTTGCTTTATGCAACCACAGGTGTAAGGGAGCATTTCAATTTTGATTAGTGATAAAAAAAAAAAAAAATTCTTCCACTAGATGAAATGGTCTTATACCTTTTATAGAAAAACTGTGCAACCGAATTGGAAAAATGTTTATGTTCTGACTCTGTTTTGACTCTTGGCTGAATTCAAGTGCAAGGTCCACTGAATAGATGAAATTTTCTATGTGACTGCTCGAACTCCTGAATTATAAACTATTTTACTTCTAACGCCATCTGAAAAAAGTTCACGTTAATGGGTTTAAAAGAATTTAGAGTACAGTACTGTGTATCATTATGTGTAGCGTAAATGAAAAACAACCTGCCCTATTTTTATTAACATCCAGTGGCGTAGCTACTGGGGGGGGGGGCAGGGGGGCAAGTTGCCCCCCCCCCTCCCCGCTGGAAAGTTTTTGGGGAAATTTGATGAATCTTCTCATTATTACAAAAAATTCAAAAAAATTTCTCAAAGTTTTTGTTAGAATAAGTAATTGTGAGACATTTCTCATACATAATTCGTATTTTCATGCAACAAATTAACTCAGATCTCGTCAGTGTCGCATGAACCGGCCCAATTCGCGTTCCACAGAAATGTCCTCGTCGCGTAGCAGATTGAATGTTCTCTTGTGCTTGTATACGCACGGGGATTATGATCAGTGCATTTCAGTGCATAGGAAGCTGTTATTCAGGTGATACTTTGGGAATTCATCAGTAAAAGGATGTGAAAACTGACAAGTCACTGCCGTAGACCCCCGAGGTTGTTATGTTCTTCTACAAGCTAGCAGTTGCTGTACGATTTCACTGTGTGTACATAACGATGGATCGGGCTGAAACAATCCATGGCCAACGATAAACTTAAAGTTAATCCAGAAATTAGAATTAACGGGATCCGTTGGCACATTTTGTTACTTAGCCTAATCCTTGGAGACTTACAAGCTAGTTCGGGAAAATAGCTTTCTGCTCACTTTGAGTGTAACAATAAATGGACAATGAGTACCTTGTAGCCTTCTACACATAACAGACTGCTTTTCTCACAGGATATCCTGTGTGATCGAGCCACTATTAGGCCTCCTTAGTGGCGTTCGGAGGGGAGACCATTGGGCCATGCTCCCCTCACAGATGCCATTTTTTTCTTTGTTCTAAAAAATACGTAGTCTAACTTTATTAACACAGATTTATCTTCAAAAAATAGCATATATGGCACCAGATTGCTTATAAGGACACCCAATCTTTCAAAAATTTTCAAAGGGGAAGGATTGTCCCTGCAAGGTCTTTCAGTGATGCCAATTTTTTTTTATTCCTACAAATAGACCTAGGCAAATTCTGTCAAATTCCAATTTTTACTTCAAAAGGTAGACTCTGTTTCCCACTGGTGGCATCGATAAAAAGGACTACATGTTTAGATTCTCTTTACAAGCATAAATACGCTATTTTGACCATCTGAGGGGTCTGATTTTTCGAAATTTTCTTTTCGCTTCGCGCCAACCAATGGTGGCCCTTCGCTCGGTCTTTTGGGCAAAATTACATATTTGGAGTAAAATTAGCTCTTAACACTTTGATCACTTTGCAGTTTGCGAACATATTTTGAAGTGAGCATTTTATTGCAAACGACAAAAGAAGAAAGCGACTGGCTAGATTCTTCGTATTAGCCTGGAAAATGCTATTTCCGGCCATCTAAGGGGTCTGATTTTTCCAAATTTTCTCTACGCTCCGCGCCAACTGATGGCGGCGCTCCGATTAGATATTCATTATGACAAAATAACATTTTGTGGCCAAGGAAAACCACAAATAACCATCAATGCTCTTTTATTTGGACTTCTAAAAGTGTGCAAATTTAATGACAAGTTTTTACTTTGTAAGGTGGCATAAATGGCATAAGAGTGCATGTAAAGACACAAAAGTTTCAGTTTTATCCTCATGAACCACCACGATTCAACTTTTAACACTGTTCCCGTCAAAGTCGAAAATCTTGCACCATTTTGCATGTAGGCTCCTTGAAAACGTGAAAAAATTTCCGGACACCCCTCTTCTTAGACCATACTGCATGCCCCTCCCCCTTCAGAGAAATCCTGCGTACGCCGCTGCTTTAGTACATAAAAATAAACCAGATACTGTTTACCAAAATAATATACTTTGTTATTTCCGATTGCTCTATGTTATAGGCCTACTTTAAGATTAAAATGCAGGTAATATTACAAAATGACATGGTAATGTTGTTATACTTGTAAGTTTGCATATTTTATATGAAATACATACACATTGGCCGGGAAAAGTTTTGGGGAAATTTCATACATTTGCCCCCCCTGGAAAAAAATCCTAGCTACGCCACTGTTAACATCGCCCGAATTCGACTGCAGGGGGCTTGATAGATTGCAAACTATTGAGCATAGCCTCTTCATGAAAAAAACTTTTTTCACATAATTGTGCCAAATTACTTGTAGTTTTCGTGATCTAATCGTTAGCTGAATAGGTTCGATTTTTTTCGCAAATACGGTAAGCCCTTTTAAGCTTCATAAACCAGTGGAATTTGCAACAGAGGACTAGCCAGCAGAAGTTGCTTTAGGATGTCCACGATGGACAGGGTGACAGGGAGTGTGCAAAGATACCGAGGAACGTAGAAAATATTATGGGACTACATGTCATCAAAAGCAGGAAGTTGTTATTTACACCTATTTGCACCCTGATTACGATTATCTTTGCGGAGCACCACTGGAAACTAACTAACTGACTGACTGACTGACTGGCTGGCTAGGTGGCTTGCTGGCTGGCTGGCTGGCTGGCTGGAGCCCCTCTTTCAGGAAGGAGAAGCGTGCAAAAATGATGCGATTTTAGAGAACCTCTGTACTGCTAGATAAGCGGAAACAGCATGCACCTCTTGAGTGTTCTAAGCTGCAGGTGGGTTGAACCGTCCAAGAATATTTTCTTTACTCACTTTGAAATTTCCACACTATCTCCACTTCTTAAAACACTTGGTACATATTGTTGGGGCTTATTCCCCTTCTGTAAATGGGACTGAGCCTCCCCGCATTTTGAAAATACACCCATAGAAATTAGTTTTTCACACAGTTAAACTTTTGACGGAAGCGGTCATGGATGATGCACCCTCTCTCCCCATTCAAGCAGTCAAGGAACTTGGACTGACTCTGCTGCCACTCCTTAATTGTTGCTTTCGTTGCGCTTTGAAGACACCATCGTCCATGGTTGGTACTGGGCGTTAACTCTTGGGTAAAGAAAGGGTGCGCATCCACTTTTCTTCCGAGAGACACTATGCAGAATATCCGCCTCCCATCTTCTGCTACCACTGTAATATCTCATACCGAGGACCTTACTCAGTGGTGAAGCTAGACAATTCGGAGGAAGGGGGACATGCACCTCAACTTATCCAGTTTTTTTTTAAGTTAGAACATCGGGTATGTTATTTTCGGCACGCTAAGCTCGTTTAAGTATTTGGAAATATGGAACTTGTGTTTCAAAATATCTTTGACTCTTAGTTTCCTGTAATGAAATTTGAAAAGTTGGGAGATAAAGGAAGAATCTACATTTCCTATTAGCAAATCTGAGATTGCACGGCGACCAAAGATCTTTGTTGCTACAAAATGTTATCTAAGGCCTACCACTCGAGGCTCTCCGGCTATATATTATAAGTCCAAAGCTTATATTGGAAAAAACTTGAATTTTATGAAAGAAAATTATGAAAAATTTTTGAAAATAGAGCGCTGCAGGAGCCCGTGCCCCTTTATGACCTGGAAAAGGTTAACCAACTGATTTCGGAAAGGGGGCACTACTCCAACAGGAGCTGCAATTTGCGACTTGAGGAGCGCTCGGAAAATTTTGCAAAATTTGAAACAAATAATTACAAATATGGAGCTTTTATTGGAGAGAATTCGGAATTTAATGAAAAAAGAGTTGGAAAAAACACACTTTAGTTGACTGGTGTCGCAAATGGCAAGTTTCCATTTTTTTTTTCATTTTTCAACTTTTTCCGCTTGAAGTTTTCTCTGGCAACATAGTACATTTTTTCCCTGAGCCAAAAAGTACGTCCCCTTTTCAATCTGTTCCCTCTTTTGAGTAAAAGGCTGGGTCAACTGACCCGTAGTCGGGTTCATATTGAAAGACAGGAAAAAAAGAACATGCAATTATGAAATGAAATAGTTCATTTTTAAATTTTTAAATCGTGTAACCTTGACAAGAACTGTTGCGTGGTGTTTATTGATAAACATGACCAATCTGTTGAATGCCAAATCTTGAGTTTGGACAGAAAAAATTGTCACAGGAATTAGGAATCAGAAAGACTATTTCTCTGCCGCAGAAGGATTGAGTGCATGGGTCTTTTTAAACGATCGACTGTTTACTCCTTCAAACATTTTTTTTCATATCTTCAATTCTGTATCAAACCGCAGCAGCATTTCCGTGATTTCTTCCAGGGGGATTGGGGTAGACACGTAGTACGTTGTGTGATCACCTGTCCAAGGGGACTAAAAGGGGACAGATTTCCTTTTGAGCATTTTTGAAAATATGTGTCCTTATGTGTGTAATTTATCTATACAGCAATATGCTACTATTTGACTTATAATTTGTGTTACAATATTTGACGTACTGTGTAATAACTAAAACGTGGCCTCATGGCGGGCTTATTGTCTATACTCCTGGCAACGCCACAGTTAGGTCGGACTGTTCTGGGCTATTATTTGATGGAGTTCCATTAATACGTGAAAAACAGTGCACATACTACCACATATACCAGACCTATACCGGGTCAGTATTAGTTACATACGTTACTTACTTGTTTGTGATGTGGCCATCCGAAGGAGAAGTGAACATACAAATACGTTGACAAGTACTGTAACAAAGATTCTTTTATCCATTGCGATTATGAAATAAAATATATTCAAATTAAAATACAAAAATAAGTAGAAATATCAGCCTTCTGATTTGTAATATTTTTTCCAATTTGTTTTTTCCTCAGGTGCGCATCTAGTAGTTGTAGCGCGTCTTTCGGTTTCGTAATGACCAAGTTTCACCAGTAACTTCACTACAAATTATGTGCTGCAAATGTCGTCAACAAATCTGGCAATATATATTCCATGTTAGTTTGTTTCAGGTATGTAACTTTTTCTTAGGTCTGCTAATTGTTAAGTACAATTTCGTAATGAGCGGGTGCATACTTAGCAAGTCTTTAGCACTTTGAACAAATTGCAGGATGAAGCGCGGTTGCGACCAGATCTGTAAACTAACTCCTCCCAAAGACAAACAGTGATACGATATAAGTGATATGCAACCTTTGGACCTTTAGATAGTCTTTTGATTTGTTTCAAGACATAATCGTCTGTTCTTCGTACTTCATCCGTGCCATAGTCACAACATTGTTTTACTGTCATATATATGAAATGACAGTTAAGCTGAAAAGATGAAACAATTCGCTGTTCACTGCGCTATCATCCAACAGTATCTATACGACCGGGTTGTCGGACAGTATGGGCGCCGGAACGAAGGGCTGTCGGAGTTAGGGTAGTCATTTCTGGTAAACATGCAGAGAGGTACTTCCCAGAAGATATTTTTGCCAACTAATAGTGAAGCTCCGTTTTGAATAGTATATGTCCTATCCCTAACATATGGCAACACGTGAACCTTATAAGACCATATCGGCACCCCTGTGTATAACAGTTCCGAATCAAAAATTGGTTGCGGTACTTTTCTCTGGTAATTTTGACCATTATGTGATTTGCTAATTGTTTTTGAAGTGAAATTTTGTTGTAAACTAAGACCCAAAGAAATAACTGACCAGATTCTTCTTACGAGGCAGAAAAATTAAAATTTCCCGTTGTATGAACAGTCGCGATTATCTTTTTTTTTCAAATTTCTGTACGCTCCGCGCCAACTAGTGGTGGTGCTCCGCTTTGAGTTTTCTCCGGCAACACAAAACATTTTTTCCCTTAGCCAAAAAGGACGGCCCCTTTTCAATTTGTTCCTCCTTTAGAATAAAAGGCTGGGCCAACCGTTCCGTAGTCGGGTTCACTAATTAAAAACTGGGTAAATCAGTTTCCAAACACATGTCGGGTTACCAGTGCTCCTAGCAAGTAATCCTAGATTCTCCCCTGCTGATGTTTAAGGAGAACAATCAGTCTGTTTGTATCCTGAATAATTTATGGTACTCTGCGTCTTTTAAATACAGTTCTTTAAGCGCCTAAACCGCTCACTCCAAAAAATTCCAGTTATCCTAGCGTACTTTCAGAATCCTCTCCCACAACTGTTTAAAACCCATCCTCCCCCAGACACTATCAGATTTTATTGCTTCATTGTGAGTATACAATATCCCATTGTGTAATCAAAACACTGAGTATACGGTACATTATGTGTAATAATTAAGAGGTGTGCCAGTTGAAAATTTCTCTAGACTGCTATACAAAATGGTAGTTTGGGGTGAGAGTTAACTGACTTTAACAGCAGTAGTGCGCATAACAACTCTGGTCCTCTGAAAACAAACATAATTTGAGGTAAGCATTTCCTTTAACTTTTCTGGTGTAAGTGGTGACTTAAAGTTACGATATTTCTCTAAACTTTCTGCCGGATCACCTACCTGCCAATCCTCCACTCGCTATGTCCTTATCAGTGAACAATTGGTTCGAGGATATGGTTTTTCTCCGAATATATATATATATGTTGTTACGGTGGCAAGATTTACTCTTATATTATAGCTAGGCTTGTTTACACATTTTTAACGCATTGTAAAGATTGCAAAGACGACTTATTATACTGTGGTTTAACATAGAATAACTGTTGAAGAGCTCGTGAGAGTTTTGAAGAGTGTGTCATAACCCTCTCTGCAGATGATAAGTGCACACTTACGCACTTCTTTTCAATTGTGACAAGCAAATGTTATTTTCAAGTTAAACTTTGTTCTTTTGAGAGGGCCCAGAACTATGTATGTATGATAACTTTAACCCGTATAGACGTTATGCATTGACGACACACTGACGTCATCATTGGGGGGCAAAGCTATGGAACACGTGGCCGCACGCATACTAAATTCACCCTGCACTTGTAGCAGGGTATGCACGTATTCGGCTGGTTGAAAAATCAGCTATCTGCACAAGTATGTGTTAGGTTTGGTTTGCCCCCAAGCGAGGGCGTACTTTTGCTGTGTGACATCATATGTATAACGTCTATAGGACAAGTGATTACTTCGTGAATTGTTGCTCTCTTAAAATAAAGGCTTACTGGCATTTCTTTTCAAGTTTTCTAATTCCGGACGCGACATTATTTACATTACTTACGGCAAATTTCGCTTGCCAGATTTCGGGAAGCGGTTTTTTTTTTTTTGAAGTTATTTCAATATTTTCAGAAAACACCTCCGTAGCCAAAAAAATTGTGAAGAGGGACTCCTATAAATAAACTGTTTAAAGTAATCGTTCACTACAGCTAAACATGGCTGAAGAAAGGGGTACTTTGTAGGGCTTTGACCCCTTGTCTGGGCACGGGACTCACGTTTTGGTTGGCGCAAGGGTGCAGCAAATAATATAGCCATCATACTTGAAATTTTAGCAAGATTCCAGCACATTGCTAGCCGCACTATTGAAAGAGAGTCATAGCCACTACAAAGCTGACAGTTTTTTAAAGGTATATATATGAGAATGCAAATCGGAAGAAAGGTACTGCAATCTTTTAAAGAAAATTGATTTTGTCCTCAAGATGAGAATGGTAGAAGCAAACTCACCTCTCAACAGATTCTTAGATGGACAAGATGGGGGCCAACATATACTCTCCGGTCCCTATGTCCTTGCTTCCGTCTGGCCACACTTATGGTCTTTTAGCAATAACAAAGACATACACAGACTATCATTTGAGTTCAATAATGACATCACAATTATTGCGCAATGTACTTTTTTAAAATTGACACTGAATAAATTTACACATTCTATATCTCAGCTTATGAATGTCCTATGATAATGTGCATTAGAATGATTGAATTCATTTTTCATTTTCTTAACTATATATATTTTGCTTTTAAATTTAAGACCTGAGGTGTACTTTAATATCTCTCCTCTTTAACTTATAACATTGATTAATCATGAATTTCGTTTCGTCAGCTGAAAAGAGTCATCTCACAATTTAAAAACACTTGGGTCACGAGAGAACAGCAAAAATTATTTTAGATGATTGTTTGACCCAATTATTTGGGTCAGTTCTCTCCTGAAACACTTCTGGGTTTAATTTTGCTAAGCAGTGCAGCGCACTGCAGGTTCGTACTTGTTTTGTTTACATAGAATTCGTAAATAAACCAAACAACGTGTCGCGGTTAAAATTGATTACCAGGTGTTTACAGTTGGTCTAAAACTAACTTCAATGATGCTGATACAGACAATTCCGATAACTGCGTTAAGGTAGTGACTGTAGCCGGTCTTTACTGGGTCTATCAGACTAACATGGTTTTAATTTTGGTGTCTTTATGGAATTTCAAACCTTAATTTAGTAAAAGTAAGGTGATCAAGAGGTTTTTCAGCGTGCAGCCATCCATGATACAGTAAACCAGGAATTTTAAAGATTAACGGTGGTGGACAACAGCTATGTCCGACTAAAATCAGACCACCACTTGACTAAAGGGATTCGTCTATAACCGTTTGAAGTTCGGGAGAACGATTAGCGTAGTTAAATTGGAATAACAAGTACCCAGGTAGCAAACCCCTATTTTGTACCCAAGATCCATATGGGTCCCATATTGATAGCCCACATACATGAGGGATATTGTAGGGCTGGCCATATTTTCTCCACATATCAGTCGTTTACACGGGCCCCAGAAAACTAGGCTATCACATATGGGTAATATGGGTCATGTGGGTAGCCCATATGGGACCGATGTGGATCTTGGGTGCAAAATCATGCAAAATCATATGGGTCTCGTCTTTGTCAAGACATGGGTCTAACATATGGGTCCCATATGGGAATTTTACCTGGGAAACTGCCTACGTGACACACATTTAAGATGCATTTACACAACAGCGTAGTCAAGGGAATATGGCCGAGATTGCCACTGAAAAAAGAGGATGACGAAAGAAAAATGAGGGAGAAAAAGGGGAAAGGGATAAGGACAATAGTAGCACCCCCAGCACCAATTGCTGCACCATTTTGCGCCTTAACACCCCCCCCCCCACACACACACACCTTAGAGGAATTTTTCGAAATGAAAGCGGAAACTCACCCCTCAAGACGGAGATCAGTTATCAAGTCATCAATCCATTCGACCCTCCCCCTAAGATAAAATCCCCCTTGCATTACAGTTTCAACTGAGCGTGATGCTCCGCATAAGCAATGAAGTAGGCAAAACAAGCTAGCCAGTGAGCCACAACTGGAAAAAAGGCCGTGACGGGCTCGAATTGAACCAATAGGTTCGAAACTGGGCAGTAAAACTCCATCTAACTAACTAAACTGAGCAGGTCTCTGGCCAGAGGTTTGAACCAAAGTTTTTCATGAGAAGCTCAAAATCAATCAAGTGCACTTGTTACTGATGGCAAAATTAGTTCCAACAGCAATGATTCCAAGTAATGTAGCTGTAACACAAAAAAAGTAGGAAAAGTCGAAAAATCCTGACCATCCGAATCTCTTTAGATTTATTTTTACGGTCTTCCTGTAAGTCGTTTTTATTAAACACTCTATAAAGTCGTGACTTTAAAGGGCAAGAGCAGTCATCCCAAGTTGAAGTAGTGTAGTAGACTGTCAATTTTCATGATTAGCTGTTGAGAGTCATGTGACAATATCTTTTGTCTTCAAATGTGAACTTAGCTGTAAATAACTGATTGGTTAACCTTGAATATGCAAAAGAAAAGTCATGAAATGTAATCAAAGATACTTTGAAGAGAAATAAGATGAAAATTGTGTTCTTCATCTTTTTCTTCGAAATAAGTTTGGGGGGACTGCTCTTTACCTTTAATTAAACTATCAACATTAAGGTTGAGCCTTTAAGTATCAGTTTAAAAACTATTACAGCAGAGTAAACTTTTCACGGCAGCAGCGACCATAAAATTTTCTTCCTACTTTTTTTTCAGTTTAACCTGACCTGAAGAAGGACCCCATTTTCGTTCCGTTGGACTAGACAGCTAGATAAAGCTGGTATATACACGTTCTGCACGTTGTGCATCCACATGCTACATGCCTCAACATTACTACCGATTCGCTTATTTAAGTGTGTGCATAGAGGATCGTCGATTCATCAAAGATTTATAGCATTAAGTGGAAGTCTTTTTAATGCAAACACCTGTGGCAAGATAACGAAACTATGCAAGGGTTTTAAGTGACATTTCTTTGAACTAGCAGCTATAGCGTGCATGTTGAGCAATACCAGGGAGTTTCTTCAACCCAGTCATATTCTCTAAACAAACTTCCTGCCTTTCAACAGTGCGTGGAACAGAATGTGACTTGGTAGATTAGGAAATATTTTTCGGGTGTTGTCACATGGATTAATTTAATGGAAAACTATAAGTCATCCAGTCTAAAATGGAGCCATACATGACCGACTAATGTCGTAAATGGTCTGAGGGCCGTGAGGTTGGTCACATATTTTACTTCAGTGGACGTAATAGCTTCTTCGGGAAGCAGTGAAAGTTTTGGTTTCGCCGAACGGCCATTTACGGGAGTCCCAGAAAGTTGGAAGGACTTTAGAAAAAGAATTATAAGTTAGGCAACCTTATTAAGTAGTTACTTGGTATCACACAGTCCGTTTTCATGACGAAAACAGTCGTGCAAAATGGACTAGAATTGACTTTATTGGTCAAATTAGTTACCAAATGAAGCTCGAACCAGTGGCGTAGGGGGGGGGGGGGGCAAGTTTCCCCCTGGAAAATATTTTGGGGAAATTTGTGGAATTTGGGGAATTTTCAAGTTGACGAAATAATACTTCCTTTTCCTATTTATTTAAATTTTTCTCAGTATAAAAGTAATTGTGAAACATTTCTCATGCATAACTCGTATTTCCATGCAACGTATTCCCCAGATCTCATCACTGCAGCATAAAGCGCGCTTGACTCACGTTCCGCAGAAATGCCCTCTCTGCAGTAGCGTGAATGTTCTCTGGTAGGCGTGCAGGGTATTTTGATCAGTTCAAGGTATACTGCGCAACACTGACAGGAAATAGGACCGGAGCATAGGATACCATCATCGAGATAGTTCCCTACGTATTGTTAAACTCATGTTATGTTCATCAACTTGATGCACTATTGGATAATACGTTGCTAATAAATAGTAACGTAATCATAGCCTCTTGAACGAAATATTCCCTCATTTAATTATCACAATTTCCGTTTGTTTTCGTTCCACAACCATTACATTTATATTCGATTTAAGGCTGTCAGCAATACATACCAGAGTTACTCAGAGTTTCCAATTTTTCTTTTTTAAATATATTGTGAACAAATTGTCTCCTTAAAAGTTTTCAGAATAAGAAAAATATGTCGCTCTAAGCATGAAGGAATGAGGCACAGGGAGTGCCATTTCCTGCAATCTTAGGGATGCTTTTGGCGAAATTTCCCCTGGCGGGACGCTCCGGGAGAACCGATGGTCGCGCTCCGCGTATCACTCTCACCCGTCACTAAAGTTGAAAACGCCCTTTGTTAGGTCAGGTTAGGTTAGCCGAGGTTAAACAGCCCAGTTTCGAACCTATTGGTTGGCAGCGCCCCAGGTTAAGTTAAAGCATTTCATGGCCCCTCATCCTACAAGCTACCAGGCAGGTTATAGACTGATCTTACTCTGTGTTTAACCATGGACTAAGCTCAAAGCAATAGCTAACCGTTGTCTACATAGGCGGTATTACGAGGGGGAGGGGTGGGGGCACTTGCCACTCCGGCCCCATTTTTTCCAGAACTTAGTTTTTTTTACGTCTTTGTCTGGTTGCTTTTGCTACAGAAATACAAACTGGAACTGACAGAGCTTCGCAAGTGATACTTAATTAAGTTGTATGATGTTTAAACAGGTCATATACTGCATTGAAAACTAAATAAAAACAATATTCTTCCATTTAATGTCTCAACGCTGTTTTTTCGACACGCTTCGCGCACACTCGTTTTAAATATTTCAGTTTCTTTACTTAGATGTCTCAAACGCTAAATATTTCGGCGCGCTTCGCGCGCCCCATCATATACAAAGGCTGAATCCACATCACAAGAAAGCCCCCTAGCTTTAGTTCTGAAAAGACGATCTGGGGCACCAGGAGGAAGCCCCCGAAGAACCTCAATTTTAAGTAATCCATTCTCCCTCCCCGCAATCCCTGCATTATCGATTCCGGCCAACTTTAATCATTCGGAGTAAGGATATAATTGAAAAAAAGTCAAGTTGTGATATTTGTGGTCTGTTAAATGCCCATCTTATGAAATTTAAAGTTGAAGAGATAATGCATAATTTTAATGCCTACAATTTCGTAAATACCCAGGAGCTTTCGGGGGTCTCGCCCCTGGACCCCAACCGGACTGTGCCTCTGGACCCCACCAGGGGTTTACCGTTTGGTAGTCTGTCCAATGTTGCCCCCCCCCCCCCCCACTTTCAGAGATCAAATCCCGCCCTAGTTGTCTAGACATAATAGCCCTGCAAACCTGGACAAACGTATGATGTTTACCTTATTTTTAAAGGCCTGGTTCGGAAAATTGATCTATTTAATCTGCTCGGAAAATTAATCTAATTAATCACTGGGGATGGGGTGACAACGGGCCCATGATGACATTGTCTTTATCCTATGTATATAGTAGTCATGTTCAGGATCTTGTAGGCCGTGTATTAACTTAGGTTAGATTACATGACGTCATGATAATCTTGTTATTATCATAAATTTTCGTATTTTGTATACACCTTGACCTTGAAAATATACTGAATCTGAAAATATACTGAAACTGAAACTGAAAAATTTTCGAGCTTTGCCCCCCCCCCTTCCCCGAAAAATATCCTAGCTACGCCACTGGCTTGAACCATTAATATCTGTTCAGATGTAGTGAAGTTATGCATTTAAACATAATTTAAAAATGTTGGAATAGAATTAAACTTTCCAGACCAACCTGTCAAATTACTGGTATTTGGGACAAAGTTCACAGAAATTGTCAATCGGCACAACTTTTTGATGGGGTTCCAAAAATGCACAATACTGTAGCTACTATACGACATTGTACTGTACTGAGTGTGATTTGATTACACGTAGGGGTTTTGTATACTCACGTTGAAGCAATCCAGTGAGATTGTGTTTGGATGAGGATGAGTCTTAGACCTATCGACAGTTGGAGGAAGGGTTCAAGTAAGGAGAAATTGGACTGTTTAGGTTGAGAGGATATTCTGAAAGATATCGTCCTTAACATGTTTTGAGAAAACAGGCAAATCTCACAATTTTCTATTTATGTTATTTCAAGCAGTCTTCCATTACTTATATTTAGTCAAGGGCGAAAAGCATTTTTACATGATTCTGAAGGGCCAATTCATGAAAAAAAACATAGTCTACTGCACTAGTTTAGTAAAAGGTGACTGAATTTTAACTTCAAAATGCAATCCTGTGTAAAATGGGCAAAAATAACGCCAAACATGCCAAACATAGTCTACTACCGCACTAGTTTACCCGGGAGACTGAATTTTAACTTCAAAATGCAATTCTGTGTAAAATGGGCAAAGATAATGCAAATCATGATTTTCTATAACATTATTAAGTCACTCAGTTAGTAAGATAGAGCCATAGGATTTTTTTCTAGTTGTGGCTCATTGGCTTGTTTCCCTGCTCCATCGTATATGATTGAGTACGGTACCTTATACGAATTATGATGATACAGTCTTGTATAACTTTATTTTTAAAGGAAATTCCTGCGCAAATATTCATTTGGCGCTTCTAAAGAGCAAGAGCAGTCACCCCAATTTAGCAGTTCTGCTTCATGATTGGCTAGTGACAGTCATGTGACAATAACTTTTATCCTCAAATGTGAAATTTACCAGGACACACCGCTTGGTTTACCTTAAAGATGTAACATTGAAGTGCTAAAATATTAAAAGAGATAGTTAAAGAGGAATCAGAGGAAAATTGTGAGATTTGAATGTTGCTTCACAATTAGGATGAGGCAACTGCCCTTAACCTTTAATGCAAGCGCACACACCTTGAAGTTATAGCCTATAATATACACGAATCCGGACAGTAAGTGATGGTCTGATTTCAGTCGGCCATAACTGGGGTCCATCACCTTTAAATCTTTCGATTTCCTTGCTTATATCTTTCATGGATGGTTGTACACTAATTTTTATATTAAATTCTCCAAGTTCACTAAATATGAGGGTTTGAAATTCATGTAAACAATAAATAAAGACAGTTTTAGGCTGATGGACCCCACTAATGGCGGCCTACAGTCGCTAAAAACAAGCGCCAATCGGATTCGTCTATAGAACTTTTCGTCGGATCTGTAGGTGATAGAAAATGGTCCCAAAGCCCGTTGTGCGTCTTTGTGGTCATGAATGATGTTGAGAGACAAATGCTCATTTTATCGGACTTCTTCATACAGCAGACAACTTCTACGTATATTTACAGTTACGCACATCCTACGTAAGAACAAAGGAGACAAATAGAAAGGGACTAGGACAGACAAAGGAGTGGGTCACATCCGGAAAAGGTGAGCATGGATGCGCCAGATTTAACCAGAATGTTAGAACTTGGGACTTAAAACGCCAACAAACCGAATCAAGCATATGCTTACGAATAGTAATTGCCGTAGCCGATATAATCATGAGAAGTTGACTGTACAGAACTCACTGCTTTTGGGATTTGCTTGCCTGCGCTACTCAAGGTGTAAAGATACACCGCTTTTATCTCGTTTGATGACTCTGACCAGGCTGGTCCACATATGTGCTGCCTCCCTATAGAGACCGGTTCTATTGATAAACAGTAGTTTCTTTGTCTATCTGAACAGATTTCAGTATCACTACAGCAACGGTATCTCTCAGCCGCACGTACTGTAGGTAGTACTTCCATGGTACAATCCGATTACTCGCAGCCCACTGAGATTTGAAATTGATAAAAAGTGCCAGAATAACATATCCTAAAAGCTGATTGTCTCCCGTTAACCTATGTACTATAAATATATTAAGAAAAATAGATGTGTTAACGAAAATTCTCAATGCCTTGTAAGTGAATTATTCTGTTTTCCACCTAAGCGCGAGTTTTGACGTCGAAAAACACTGAGAAATATGACTCGTCGTTGTTGAACGTGAAATCCACGCGAGTGTGTGTGAGAGCACAAAGCTATTACGTAATAGCTTCAGGGTTGTAAAGTACATAAAGAATACGCAATTGCCCCCATCGTTGTACAGATAAGGACCAGGAAGAAGTGTCACTTGATATCCGGCTTATCTCGAGTAGCTCTCACACCTGGGAGTGAGACTTGCAAAAGAAAGAGCGTGACTCGCAAAAGAAAGAGAGATTGCGTAAGATTTTTCGGCTTTTCGTATGCTTTTTGGGGGGTATTCTGCGACTATTTTCAGAGTTTAAGGTATTGTTCTGCAGGTAAAATTCCCATAGAGTTCATCTATGCCACTTATGAGGGTCTTTGATTGAGTTTTTAAGAAACTATATACGTTTAAATGAAGCCTCACTTAGATCGGGAAAGTTATCTGTGCAGGGCGTAACTAATGCGTTACCGCAGTTACCCCTAGTGTTACTTCAGTTATCCCCATCTCCAAATGCAGTGAGTTCTGTACGATCGTCTTGGCATGATATGCACACGTGTAGCCATGAGGTGGAGGCATAGAGTCCTGAGGTCAAGATAGCTAAGGAGAATGGGAGTTTTAAATGCAAAGTGTACATCCTTAACTGTCAGACTGAGTGTGAATTACTTTGTTTGTTCCCAAGCATACCTTTTTCTATAAAAAAAAAAAAAAAAAACGGAACCCCTCATGCCCAACGGTTGGACAAATTAACATGTTTCATCCACCTATGATTAATTTAAACATTTTTCCTCCAATCGTTAAAAGTTTCATTATTGTATCCTCTGAACAAAAGTAACACCAGTGTCCAGTTAGTGACTAATATCTACAAATTAAGTCTTAGCTACTCTTTCTGGGCCCTATTATATAACTTCAACAAATGAGTGATCTAATCAACCCATTAGTTGGTGGCAAAAACGAGAGGAACGGTTGATCTTGGAGTTTGACCTAAGTGATTTTGGAAAATATACGATTGCATTCACGGTGATGGAGAATGTCCCCCCCCCCCAAAAAAAAAAAAAATCGATACCCTCCATTTCAATACCGCTGGTAGTACCCACTTAGTCTTCACATATCTTCCCGGCTGGTTGGACCAACTTGAATAATAGTCTGAAGGAGGGTAATAGTCCTGGTCCTACAACTATTTGTGCCGAGTGCCCAAAATGGTGAATCCGGTCCAAAAGCATGGCGGAGAAGCTTCGAGGTTCCAACTAATGACCTAACGACTTGAGCTATGGAGTTTCAACACTGAGCTTATCCACGGTAAATTTGAAGTGATGGCTCCCTGTTAATACTTTTTAGGGTAACAAACTCTTGTTAAAGCAACAATATTGCACCATTTGGCATAAAAGCATAATTTAAAACCAAAAGAATATCAAAGTGAGGGGAATCCCATTCCCGTCAGACCTCAAAACAGATTCTTGTGTATCTTTTCCCCAAATTCAATGTGGTGAACATATCTCCGGCCCTTGTCCCAAGAAAAGTCATGATACCCCTTTCCCCGAGCAACTGATCAAAAAGAAACACCTGTACATATTGCCTATTCACACCTGAAAAAGATAAATCTTAGAATTGACTTCGAATTATGCAAAATAGTGCGGCATATTGCATTTAGGGATAGTTTAATGTTCACAAATTTCTCAAGGGGAGCAGTAGATTCCCCATAGACTCCTCCCTAGGCAGGCGACCAGGCCCTGAAGCTACCCCCCCCCCCAAAAAAAATGCTACCTACGCCAGTGTAGATTCAATATGAAGTCTCTACTCTTTCGGGTCTTTAACCTGGAAAGGAAAATGCCCCCTGAGATTTCAGAATTGTCAATCAACCACGTGCTAAGTAAGGACGGTGTTTTGTGGTGTTTGAATTATTCCTAGATATTTTGTCCAACATGTGGTCCTGTCTTTTGATTAAAAGCAATACAATGATGAAACTTAAAATTTCCTTCTTAATTTTTGTTACATCCTCCGCCTGTGTCTGATTACCTCTTATTGTTTCAGAGAGGATATCAAGCTCACTACAAGAACACTTGATATAGTCAGGTTTTACCTCTGATTAATTTATTGATAGGAACATAAATATTAACTGAAAATACACAAAATGGTACGAAACATTTGAGGGTAGCCAGCAGTCCAGTAGGGCATGTGTTAACTGCTTTTCACGCAGTGTGAACACAATGGAAACACATTATTTGAGGGCACAGATCACGTAACAAGCTCAGGTACCAGTTACACACCACACCGTCTTTGATGTAGTGGGCTCTCTATTGTGCTTTTTCAAGAAGAAACGTAACACATTAGAACGAAAACGATTACGTCTGCCGAGAGATTTTTATTCATTGAAAGAAAGCCCCCCCCCCCCCCCGGCGTCCAAAATCGGCCCGGTCCGTGATGAGAATCACATTACTTGTTCATGAAGCGTTAAGGAAGTCGTGGTTTTGGACAGTGGCGTAGGAAGCAATAAAAAATTCTGGGGGACGGAACAATTTTGGACCATGCACCTCACCCTAACCCAATGGCACATTTTTGATGCTGCATTTTTCGCTTTTTATACCAGAAAGAACAATTTTTTGAAATAAAGAAAAATCTGTTTTTTTCTTAAGTGTGAACACTACTCTATTAGGTACGTAATTTTCGGCTCGCGGGGCACGCAGAAAATTTGGATTTTTTTACACATTTGTAAATGTGGAGCTTGTATTGCAGAAAATAGTTTAGATTCAGGCTTTACTGTAAGCAAAGTTGACTATTTGGGGGACTATCGAAGAATCCGCGTTAGCATGTCGACTGAAGATCGTTGTTGTTACATAATGTTATCTAAGGAGTGCAAATAGAGGCTTTTAAGGGGACTTTCAAAATGCTCCCGAAAATTTGTTGCCTTTTAGACCAAATATTAAAAAATTAAAAGCCTATATTTAAGACAATTTTCAATTTTAAGGGAACGGAACTGTAGTGGCTAGGAAAAGTTTACCATTGACTGACTGTGATATGAGCGACCACTTACTGCATTGAGGGTTGCAATTTAAGGCGCGGAAAGCGTGCGGAACATGTTGCCATATTAAAGCTAATAATTCCAAATATGGAGCTTTTATAAGGAAAAATTCAGAATTTTATAAAAAGAAAAAGTTAGAAGACTGTACTGTTTTTTGACTGGTGTGTCAACTGGCAAGTTTCCGAATTTTTCCATTTTTCGAACAAGGGGGCCTGTAGCTACGTCACTGCTCTGCAACATTGAATATTGAATACTGATAACATTTTGACACCTCAATAACTAAATAATCCATCTACACAGATTACTCAACTGACAGGGTTGAAAGGTATCTGATGTTAGGTGTGCATTGATTTTTTTGAGTACGGTAGGCCAATACCTGAAATATGAAGATTTGATCGAAAGACTGTCTTCAGTTGGCGCGGAGCGTGCAGAAAATGTTGAAAACTCGCGACCCCTCGGACAGCCGGAAATGGCATGTCTTTGGCTTGTTAGTAGTAGCTAATTTTTCCGAATTTTCTTTCAAGTTTGAACATCACTGTATCAGGGACGTATTGCGGAGCGCGAAATGCGCCGAAATTTTTATCCAGTTTTTGGACAAAGGGTTGTCGAGTAAAGATTTTTTTCTGCCAGCATGTTTTTTGACCCGAAAATGTCAAATTTTGCCGGTTTTTGACCGATTTTTGTGGAATATCTCTGAAATGACTCACTCTACCCAATTTTTGACACCTAACTTTGTTCCTTAGGATTGTAACATATGAAATCTGAGTAGGGTGGGTCATTTCTACCTATCCTTTTTGAGTTTTTGAAAATTTTGGGCCATTTTTGCATTTAGGGAGCATTTTTTAATATTTTTTAATATAAACAAACATTTAGTGGCATTTTGTGAAAAATCTTACCCTAATACCCCTCCAAAAACATTGGAATTCAATAGAATAATGTTTTGGCTATTTTGTGGTGGTAAAATGAAGTCTGTAGGATGTTCCATGATGAAGTAATGATTTTTTAAAAATGTCAAGTTCGTTTGCACGATGCCAATTAGCGGAAAAGGATTTAACAAATATATGTGGATATGGAGCTTGTATAGCAGAAAGCTTTGGATTATGGGTTTCATGTGAAGAAATTTAAAGACTTGGGGGATTACTAAAGAATCCCCACTTCTTCCATATATTGGTAGCAAATCTGAGAATGATTGTTTTTTTTTTCTAAAGTCCTTCTCGACTCTCTGACAAAGAGCCGTTCGGCGAAACCAAACTACAACAGCTTCCTGAAGAAGCACGAATGAAATGTTGTCGTTATATGATGTTATGTAAGGCTACGAAAGAACACTCTACGATGACATTTCAAAAGATTCCCAAACTGTGTTGTCCATTTTAGACAAAATACTTCAAAATCAAAGGCTTTCATTGAAGGAAATTTGGAATTCTATGGAAGACAGTTTACAGAAATAGCATTATAGCTGCCGGTATCTCTTGGTGATGTGGTGTCACAAAAGGTAAGTATCGGATTTTATAATTTGCAGAGCTCGAAAAAGTTTGCCAAAGTGATTTACGAGCAAGAACTAATGCATATTACCGGTATATTGCATTTTGCGGCGCGGAAAGAGTGCCGAAATTTTTCTTCTTTTGAGATTTGGAAAAATGATAAAGGGGGGTTTTCTGACCCGGGAAGTGTGGGCGGCATGCTTCCGCCTCCCATTTTTCACTGGGACTGTCGCACCCACCCCAGTCCCCCGCTTCCTACGCCTATGGTTTTGAGATTTAGAGGATGCAAAAATATTACCAACTGCCGTCCTTACCCGCAACCCCCTGAATTTCTTCAGTGAAGGATTTGCATGGCAATGACCGGCAGACGGTCTCCAATCAAGTACAAACAATCAACGTGGTGATTCAGTGCAAAGCTTCCTGCTATATTGTCATATCTGCAAAAAAGATTCAACGTTTTCGTTTCCCGTCGTGAACCATTTAATACTTGTAAACAATGATTGCCAAAGCAAGATTTTATCGAATATGTGTACGTGTTTTGTCTTTCCTGTTTTGCGTTAGTGTACCGGAATCAATTTTCATGTTGCTATAAAAAGTCAGTTCAGAGTTTGCAACTACCCTTCAGGGATAGCTGGCATGAAATTTTAAAGAGAACCAAGTCACCAAGGTAAAAATCAGGAGGGGGCACGATTTTGTTCGTTCTTATATTTTTCCGTCTCTCTGACAAGGGAATCTCCCTCTCTTTCTTTTTACAGACAAAGACAAGAAAACTAAAAGCTAATATTTGTTTTTCTCGGAATGCTGCAACTAATTAATTTTGTGCAAACTTCGGGTTATCAAGTTGTTCTCACTGCCACGCTATTATTTAATTACAAAAAGATGTCTTGTTATCTATATATAAACCGAGTGTTTGATTTATGACTACTGTCATGTTGAAAGCCTTACCAAGGTAAACGATACGATGGTAACGAATGTCGAACACTAACTGATCGATTTTACTGGAGTCACAAGCCCTTCCCCTTTCTTAACAGCATGACGAAAACTGTAGTGTAGTACATATATCTAGGTGAGAACAGAGAGTTGTCCCTGACAACTTCCTGGTGTGAAGCAGCTGACGGCCGAATTGATTGATGACTGTTGATTGTGCATGTTAGAAATTTTGCGTGCTGTGATTTTGCGATTGCACACAGAATATATAAGAATCTACAATTCACTGTGACGAAAATGTTGTCATGTAGCGCGGTGACGCTATTTGTTTGTTAATTTGTTTGTAATTTCCCCCTAACGTTGATATTTTGCCCAGAAATTCCCCTAAGGTCCATCAAACAGAATCTCCACGCAGACCCGGGGGCTGCACATTTCAATCCCCCTTCACCTTGTTCACTACAGCACTAAACCGTTACGGCAGCTGTTATGTGCCGAGGCTCCGATCGTGACCGCCTTAGTGCTGACAATCGACTTATCATGAGGCTAGGTACTCTCGCTCCACACGGCCTTAACGTTAGAATTGACCTTTTGTAATATTCACCCCCTTTTTGAGCCAGTTTAAACTCCTTTTACACTTACCCGTTCGTGCTCGTTTTGTACGGTTTTTTTTCCGGGACTAATTTTTGTCTACTTTTTTCTTTTTTTCCGACCATGTTCGATTTTAACGTGCACTTTTTCATCCAGGACGTTCTTTTTCTTTTTTTGATTTGTGTTTCATCCTTCGCCCTCATGTTTTCTGACAGTCACTTTCGTCCGGTTCTGTTTTTACAGCGATCGCTTCGGATTTGATGTTTGTCGTGCCCAATTGTTACTGTTGGTTGGCCAGTTTGGTTTTTGCCATCTGATGAAGAGTTTATACCCGATACGTCGTGGAGTTTTCCGCAAACTTTAAAGCACTTTTTACTACCTCTTCTCTGCGAATATATATATATATATATATATATATATATATATATATATATATATATATATATATATATATATATATATATATATATATATATATATATATATATATATATATATATATATATATATATATATATATATATATATATATATATATATATATATATATATATATATATATATACTCCCGGTGGAGTCAACATCGTTTTTTCACCTCAGCCAGATTTTCCAGCTTTACCAATTTGATTTATATTCCACGCAGTTGTCGTCAGCGTTTATTTTCACTTCATCTCTTCTGCTTTCACAGGTTTCTGTATCTCTTCGGAGATCCGCTGGCGAATAAACAATTGTGTTCAGCCGGATAGCATCAACTTTGATCTCTGGTTGGGCTTGCGTCAAACGAGAACTAGTGCTGTTCCGAAAAATTAGGCGCCTGCTCAGGAGGTGAATTGCGAGTTGCTTCATCTGTTATTTGAACAAAGGCCAAACCAACTTGGCTTCATGGCTCAGTGGTTAGAGCGTCCGCACTAGAAAGCGGGAGGTCCCGAGTTCGAATCCCGGTGGAGTCAACATCGTTTTTTCACCTCAGCCAGATTTTCCAGCTTTACCAATTTGATTTATATTCCACGCAGTTGTCGTCAGCGTTTATTTTCACTTCATCTCTTCTGCTTTCACAGGTTTCTGTATCTCTTCGGAGATCCGCTGGCGAATAAACAATTGTGTTCAGCTGGATAGCATCAACTTTGATCTCTGGTTGGGCTTGCGTCAAACGAGAACTAGTGCTGTTCCGAAAAATTAGGCGCCTGCTCAGGAGGTGAATTGCGAGTTGCTTCATCTGTTATTTGAACAAAGGCCAACTTGGCTTCATGGCTCAGTGGTTAGAGCGTCCGCACTAGAAAGCGGGAGGTCCCGAGTTCGAATCCCGGTGGAGTCACCTCAGCCAGATTTTCCAGCTTTACCAATTTGATATATATATATATATATATATATATATATATATATATATATATATAAATATATATATATATATATATATATACATATATATATAGGCCTATATATATATATATATATAGGCCTATATATATATATATATATATATATATATATATATGCCTATATATATATGTATTGAAAAGGTTGCAATAAGTTCTTACAAAATAGCTGTACAGAACTGTTTCGTAAGGGCCAATAATGTAGGTCCTCAATCCTCGGAAGACTGAAGTAGAATGATGTCAATAACGTTGAATACGTATGTTTTCGCTGCTTTTGAACGTGTCCGTTTAAAAGCACGAGTTCGTTCCGTGTTCGTTGTAAACAGGCTAGAACGGCGAGCCAAGATACATTAACTATTAGAATGATTACACAATAGATGTTTGTTCCTGTGTCTACAAGAGCTTATCAGTTCGTTCCTCTTATTTAGAGTTGCTAAGGAAGGTTTGTGTATAATGAAGAACTTTTCTTCCAGACAGAGGTTACAAGTTTTAGATGGTGTGGAGTATGCTCGAGCGTTGTTCATGAGTTTCCATTTTACGGAGTGTTCTACATTTGAATCCTTTAGTTTTCAGATGTATTCACTGAGTGCAGTTGCGTTTCTTTTGTCTTTGTGTTTAAAGCTAGACTTGTGGGCGGTGTATCTTGTTTTGAATGTGTTCTCTGTTAGACCAATGTATGTTTCTCCGTTGTGGATGTTGTGGCGTGTTACAGTTGCTTGGTACACAATGTTGTTTGTGAGGCAGTTGCCTTCCAATGGGCACTCGCTTCGCTTTCTGCAATTGCAGTTGCTTCGCGTTGCTTGTTGTTATTCCTGTTTCGCCAGTATGTATTTGTTGTGCGCTGATATAATTTGGTCTATGTTTGCCATGCAGCTGTAACTCAGTTTCACCGTGTTTCTGTTGAGTAGAGTATGTAGTTTGTGCCCAGGTGGGAAGCAGCTGTCCAAGAGGCTAAAGAATTTCTTGTCAATGTTGGTTGTGATACTGTCACTAAACGGGGGGGTTGAACCAGGTTATGTTCCTGTTTCGTCTTCGTTTAGGGGCTGCACTCTCTGTGTGCACAAACAGAGCAACCACCCCCACTTATCATAAAGAACATTCCAGAAAGCATCAACAGGAGACTATCCAACATTTCATCCGACGAAAAAACATTCAACGCATCATCACCCGTTTTCCGAGAAGCATTTCAAAGAAGTGGCTATGGGTACAACCTAAAGTACGGGACCCAGTCCCCTACCACCAGTCATTCAACGTTATTGACATCATTCTGCTTCAGTCTTCTGAGGAGTGAGGACCTACATTATTGGCCTTTACGAAACAGTTCAATAAAGCTATGTTGTAAGAACTTATTGCAACATTTTCAATATTACAGCTCCCTTCACAGGGTTGAGCACTTTACCATTGCCTGGTTGACATTATTAATTAATTTTTACTATTACGGCTATATATATATATATATGTATATATATATATGTATGTATGTATGTATGTATGTATATACACGTGTATATATATATATATATATATATATATATATATATATATATATATGTATGTATGTATATATATATATATATATATAGATATAGATATATATATATATATATTGAAAAGGTTGCAATAAGTTCTTACAACATAGCTGTACAGAACTGTTTCGTAAGGGCCAATAATGTAGGTAGTCACTCCTCAGAAGCCTGAAGTAGAATGATGTCAATAACGTTGAATACGTATGTGTTCGCTGCTTTTGAAAGTGTCCGTTTTAAAGCACGTGTTCGTTCCGTGTTTGCTGTGAACAGGCCAGCGGCGTAGCCAGGATGGGATTTTTTTTGGGGGGGGCCTAGGTAACAAGTGGGGAGGCCTGGTACCTCCGAGGGTCAGGCACGGCAAGACTATCTAAGCGGAGCGGCACCATCGGTTGGCGCGGAGCGTACAAGAAAAGTTTGGGCTTTAAACCCCTCCAGATGGCCGGAAACGGCACTTCCCATGTGTTTTAAGCTGGATGTACCCAGCCTTGAAATACGAATCTCATGTCTGCGATGTCTCAATAATGAGAATAAAAAATCAATCTATGAAAAATGGCAATACATACACTTTTTAGGGACCCCCAAACTGGGCACTTCTGATCTGTGGCCTGGGGGATGAGACTAAAGGGAGCCGGTATCTCCCTTTCCCTTGGGAAAAATTGTGAACTTCAGAAGCACGTAGATCGCAAATGCGGCAATATTTGAATCTAAGCGGAGCGCCACCATCAGTTGGCGCGGAGCTTACAAGAAAATTTTGGTTTTTAAAACCCCTCCAGATGGCCGGAAACGGCACTTCCCACGTGTTTTAAACTGGATGTACCCAGCCGCAAATGCGGCAATATTTGAATGGATTTCAGCTTACCTAAGGCAGCACCTCACCCTTTAACAGGAAAATCAAACGTAGTTGTGTCCCCCTCTGAGAAACTTTCTTTGCATTTCCTAGATGCAAAATGGTGCTATGTTTGGCAAAACTTTGAACTGATTATAGGCCCGAGTTTTCGGATTTTCCCTTTTTGGGGAGCATGAAAAATATAAAAATATTTTTAGTTTTTGTAGAGATTTTACAAAAGACATACATACTACCAAAGAAACAATGTGCAAAATGGTGCAGCATTTGTTCATCGGTACATTTCGTAGTCAAAATTAAAATACTACGAATAAATCCCTCAAAATAATTGAACCTCAAAGCAGAAGTATGGATCATGTGGGAAACACATGAAATCCGGACCTTGTGGACATTTTGCAAATCCCCCGGACGCCAGTGCCAACTACTAAAAAGAGGACTTGTCGAAAAAATCGTCCTACAGTGGCACTTGTCATGGGAAGGAGTGAGGCACGACATAGGCCTTCTTGTTAAGGATGGAAGGGAAGAATTATCCGAAGGCAGTACCTTACCCTTATCTGCTTACGGCATATTTTTCTGTATAATAAAGTATAGGAATGGTCGTGTAAGAGTGGTCTCCAGTGTACGATTGCCTTATTTTCAGTAAATCAATCAGCCATCCGAAAGGCAGAAAGGGTCTTAACCTAACAAAGTGACATTTAAGTTTGTCGTCGAGACTTTCGTTTCATCTTCGAAGTGAAATGCAATAAACGACAGTGCAGATCACAAACGGTAGGCCTATCTAATTTAGTGAAAGTAGGCATTTTAAAGTTATTGCTTGATTTCATACGTGCGGACAAAATGTGTTTTACACACATTCATCCATGATTTTTTTTTTTAATTTTTGCACATTTTTTTATTTTTATTTTTTTCAATTACTCTATCAGGACGCAAAAAATCTGGGGGGGGGGCCTGGAGAAAATCTGGGGGGCCTAGGCCCCCCAGCCCCCCCCCCTGGCTACGCCACTGGAACAGGCTAGAACGGTGTACAGCGAGCCAAGATACATTACCTATTAGAATAATTACATAGTAGATGTTTGTTCCTGTGTCTACAAGAGCTTATCAGTTCGTTTCTTTTATTTAGAGTTGCTAAGGAAGGTTTGAGTATAATGAAGAACTTTTCTTCCAGGCAGAGATTACAAGTTTTAGATGATGTGGAGTATGCTCGAGCTTTGTTCATGAGTTTCCATTTTACGGAGTGTTCTACATTTGAATCCTTTAGTTTTCAATCCTTTAGTTTTGAATCCTTTTTTTATCCATTTGATGCTGAAGTCTTTTTTGACATTCTTCAAATCCCAGATGTGTTTGCTTAATTCTGCTGCTGATTTCTTTTTTCGTTTTTAAATGAAGTTTTGTGATTGCTATCTTTTTTTAATTCGATTGCCGTGAGCCCGATGGATGTTTCTTTGTTATTTTCACATGTTACTTCAGCCTGATATATAATTCGTGACTCTGGGCATTCTCCGTTGAGGGGCCATTTTGTTTGATTCTGCAGTTGCATTTCTTTACTTCTTCTTCTTTCTCTTTGTTGATTTTCCTTTTAAGTTCTCCCTGGATGATCGTTTTGATGTTCGGCATGCAGCTGTATGAAATTTCGATAGTGTGTCTGTTGCATATTTTATGACGGGGTGGTGCTTGGGGAAACATTTGTTGACAATCTGTAGGAATTTTTGGCCGATATTTGTTTTCATGTTTTTGTCGTACGGTGGGTTGTACCATGTTATATTTCTCTCTCTGTTTCTTTTTGGCCTTTTCGTTTTTTTGTTCGTATTTAAGGTTGTAGTCATATCCGCTATCGTTTAGTGCCTTCTGGTAGATGTGTTTAGCTTCGTTGAATTCTGTTTCTGATGGGGATATTTCCGACAGGCGTCAGTTAATGCCTTTTTGTATATTTTTCAGTACCTGAGGGGGGTGGTTTGACTTAATGTTAACGTCGGTAGATTGGGGTGTTGTTTGGACTGCGGTATGGTCTGTAACTTGATGTAGCCAGGTCTAGGGTAACGTCGCGAGGAATTTAACCATTTTCTTGTTAGCTTCTGCTGTTATTCTGAGGTTGTTATCCTTGAAGGTTTAACAGATGTCTTTCTTTATGTTTTCGATGTCTTTTGGAGTGCCATTGAATATGCCGAGCCCATCGCCCAAAGTTAATAGTCGTAACCCCGTTGTATCACATAGAGGAACCTTCAAGACACATGTTTGTTACTGTGTCCCGTGTTCAGCCCTTCGAGAAACGCCCCATGTTATCAGTCACACGACAGGGGAACGTTTCCATTTGAACACCTCCATAACATGCACAACTTACAAGGTAATATATCTCATCAATAGCCTTGATTGCGGCAAACAATATGTTGGGGAGACCGGATCACAGCTGAAAGTTCGTCACAGAGGTCATAGGCAGCACTGAGAACTCCTTTTCGTGTGGTGGCAATGGAAGACTTCCACCGGGCTAATGGATAAATGCGTTTGGAAAATTGGTCACGCACCCAAATTCCAAAATAGCAGTCTCCGACCTTTTTGTAATTCTAACAACGATTAATGAAAAAGCATGTTAAATATTCTAAACATATTTCTATATTTTCCGCTACCACCCTACCTATTAAAACAAGTTACCCGCACTTGAAGTGTTAACGGTAATACTGTAAAGCAGACTTGTGTACAATTGCGTTGATACTGTCATGCCTCACTGAAAAAAAGTAGTCGAAAAGTTCATTGTCGAACTATTGCAATCTTATCATATGGTTCAAGAGTCTCCGTTTGACTTGAATGTTTACTCGATATCTCATCTAATTGTCCAGGGTAAACGCTTCGGAAAGTCGTTGTACCACCTTATGCAAATACAGGTATCCGTAGCCGGATTGCTGGATATCAGGTATCAGGACTACCTCATTCAATTTCTCTGTTGCCGCAAACTTGGCTCCAATAAACATGCATCACACTCCCCTAAATTTAAACTGTGCCTTAAATTCGCACTTTATAGGTACTCCACCAGCTTCAACGAACACTTTTATAACGCTGGAAAGTTTACAAAGTCTGAATGGATGGATTTATATGAAGTAATGCAAATGATAGAAGATTAAATTTTAGAACTGTAAGTATAGCAAACTTCGCTAAATTTATTGGGCAAAATTTATGTAATAGTAAGGCACAATGGTGATGTTTTGCCCAACCTGTAACAGTTTTCCCCCAACAATGTGGTATTAGCTATATTCACTCAACTGTTTTTAGAGTGTAAATTAGTCCTGTTAAATGCTCGAATCTACATCTTAAACCGCGAAAGCATATTCAAACTGTACCTGAAAAAATAACATTTTGTCACTCATGCCTGCCTGATAAACTCTTATCTCTTTAGGGAAGAAAAGAAGCTCACTAAATGCAGACTTGATTAAGTCAAGTTTCATATCTGATTTATTGATTGACAGTAAAAGATGTGTTACAATACACAAAAAGTTGCGTAACATTTGGGGTTAGCTAACAGCTCAGTCAGCATGTGTTAATTGCTTCTCACGCAGTGTGAACACAATGAAAGCATAGCTCATTTGAGGTCACAGATCATGTAACAAACTCAGATATTAGTTACACCCCATATCGCCTTTGATGTACTGGGGTGTCTATGTTGCTTTTGCAAGAAGCGACGTCACAGCATGTGTCATACTGGTCAATAACGCTATGGACACCCTTCAAAAATAAAGTCTGGTCAAATTTGAACAAAATGTGACCAGAGGTGTCGGACTAAAAGTGATCAATTAATTTTCTTCAGAAGTTATCAGAACCAGATCACTTTTAAATCGGACTAAGTCAATTTTTTCACCACTTTCGTATTTGGTGACCCTGCGAAGGCGCGGAAATGGGGTGCCTCTAATCACATTTTCCCCCAAAGTTTGTTTTACGCAATAACGCTTTAAGCGACATTCATTTGTAAAGGATGTGGTGAGCTTTATATAAACAGAAAAGGAAAAAATATTCAAGCGGACTCGGTAATACCACTTGAGGGGAACTGGGAGGTGTTTTAGGCCCCAAAATGTACGTCATACATGCTTTCTTCGCCAATAAATAGTGGCGCCTCGCGTAAATGGTGAAATCGAGCTTTGTTCGATAGACACACAATGAAGTGGATTCTTTTAGAACAGGGGGGTTTAGGCAGGATATAGTGTGAGAATATCTTCGCATAAGTCTGACTGAAAATTCATTCGAACCCACCCTTTCTCAAAATCCATATATGGGCCATACATGGAAATTAATATCTGGCCCATATCTGTTCCAGATATGGAATTTGTATCTAGCTTTAACAAAAAATTGGGCAGATGTAACTTATAACACCTCCCTGATATAACTTGATATAACATAAAGGAATATATGGCCAATAGGAAATTTGGTATGGTTCAAATTTTTATATGGGACAGATATGGTCCATATGTGGCAAATCCATAAATGGGCCATACATGGAAATTTATATCTGGCTCATATCTGTTCCAGATATGGAATTGGTATCTGGCTTTAACAAAAAACTTGACTGATATAATATAAAGGAATATATGGACCATATGAAATTTTTATGGCTAAAATTTACATATGGGACAGATACGGCCCATATCTGGCAAATCCATTTATGGGCCATACATGGAAATTTATATGTGGCTTATATCTGGTCCAAATATGTAATTTGTATCTGGCTTTAGTAATAATTGGGAAGATATAACTTGATATTACATAAAGTAATATATGGCTCATATAAAATTTGATATGGCTTAAACTTTATATGGGACAGATATGGTGCATATATGTCCCATATAGGGATTTATATCCAGGCCATATCTGGACCATATATGTCTGCAACAAAATTTAGTAGTGCACTGCCTATGTGTTAACCGTATTAGAAGTCTTGCTTAGCCACCAGTATAATGTTTAGGCCTATCTGAACATCTCTAACAAAGTTAAAATCCATCGTATTACATTGATTTAAGTATTTGAAGTTGTAGAATTACTTAATGATGAAGAACAAAACTGCTTTGAAATTCCTACTTTAAATTTTTACACTGAATCGTTGGTTTAAATTACCGCATGGGGCGATATTCCTACATAAATTTTGTTGGATGTTATAGTTGTTCACATTTCCTTAATCAGAAAAAAGGGCTCTAAATTCCTGTCCACGCCATATTGGAAAGTCATTTGCATATGTTAGTATAATATGGCTGAATATGGTTTGAGTTTTATGATTTTAGTTTTCTGATACTTATTCAGCTTCCAGAGAAGGCCTTTGTGTAGGGCAGGTACATAAATTAAACCAAAAAGTATTAATATGGTCATATTAAAGTTTATTCACATATCTGGCGTGGTATTCTAATCCGTTATATCTGGTTTGTTATGGTTATAAAAAACTTTAATCACATATCTGGACTGGCATTTCATCAAGTTATATCTGGCTTGATATGGCCATAGAAAACTTTATTTGCATTTCTGCAAAGGTATTTCACCAAGTTATTATATCTGGCTCAATATGGCCATATAAAACTCTAATTGCATATCTGGACTGGCATTTCATCAAGTTATATTTGGCTTGTTATGGCCATATAAAAAGTTATTTACATATCTGGAAAGGCATTTCTTCAAGTTATATCTGGCTTAGTATGGCCATATAAAACTTGTTACATTATAAAAATATAATGTAACAAGATACCTATAAAGGGTCTTATATCTGACTTCATGTGGCCACTTAAGCCTTTATAACAGCTATATATTTCCAGATTTAAGCCAGATGTATAAATTTTGATTAAGGGCATCTTGTAACACGACCTATTTTCAAAAGGTGCTAGAAGTAAAATTATTTGTAATGGGGAGATCGAGCAGGCACATGGAAAATTTCATCAATTCAGTGGATCTAAATTGAGATTGGATTCATCCAAGAGTCGCAACAGGGTAAAATCATTAGCATAGCTTCCAATTCTGTTGTATAGTTTTCGCCGGAAAAGGCACAAGTCTATTTCATTCAATGACAGTGGTACGTTTTAGCTGGTAAAGTTTTGATCACTTATCAAGTTGCTGTTTTGTTTTCTATTGAAGTGAGATTTTTAATTGCAAGCAAACTTTCAAAATAACGGCTGTTTCGTTTCTAGTTACAAGTCTGGGAAATCACATTTCCAACCGTTTGTGGGGTGCCATTTTTCAAAGTGTTCTGTACGATCAGCGACAATGCAATGCTTGGTAGTGGTACAATTTTTTCTGGTAATTTTCTGATCACTCAGCAAGTTCCCGATTTTTTATTATTTTTTGATTGCAAACGAAAGCTCAAAATAGCGACTGCTTAGATTCTACGTACAAGCCTGGGAAATGCCATTTCCCGCTTATAAGAGGGTTCTCAATTTTTCAAAGTTTTTGTCAGCCTTTCAGTTTGAAATAATTTGTCGGGCAGGATTACATTTGGGGGCGAAAGCTACCCCCATTCACACAAACAAAAAACAGCTGAAATGTTAAAGTTACGCACCTAAGTATCCTATTGTTCAAGTGAAAAAATACTTAGTTCATAGCTTCATGCGTTTAAAAATGCAACGTGATTTGAATTTCTGTAAACAGGTAAAATTGTGTTTCGATTGTTTCTTTAAGGTCACTTCGTCACGGTGGTGGCGTTAAGCGGGACGGGGAAATGAAGCGCCATTTTGCCCTCGGACAACGTTTCCACACTTTTTGGTGAATGAAATTCCAGACGTTTTCCAGACTTTATCCAGACCTTTCCATATTTTTTCCAGACTCAAATTATCATCTGTGGTCCACACAAAAGGTAACAAATGTGCACACCCACAATGAGGCCTAGGCCTTACCATATGCTAAACATAGGCCATTTATATACTGTGCCCGTGAATAACTTCGGTCTTATAACTAGGTCTTGTGTGGTGTGTAGCTTTTCCTCGACTTAATCGCCTGTGATATGCACACAAAAGACCGTTATTACTTGCCTTACGACTGGCAGGTTGTCAGGGCTACAAAACCAAGCATTTCGCCCCATGCTTGGCCCCGTGTAGGCTGAGGATTGTAGAATGTGCCCACCGCATTTCCCGCATTGCGCTAGAAGTGACTGAAGGGAAAGCACGCTTGGACATGGGCCAAGTTTGATGGTGAATTTGAGCTATGAACTTTTTGTCGAGTTGACTGACACCAGGCTATATTCGTGTTGGTGTGAGTCAGTGGTGAAAGTTCTGTTTAAAATATGTCTTGGAACGTGCAGCAAAGCTGCGCACTGTGGACATGAACCTAACATGAAGTCACATGCTGAGTTCAATGCCGCATTCCATTGAGCTCATGACGTTGGGCCCCACGGCGAATTTGTCTCTCTGCAATACTGATAATTACAACTTTTGCAATGCTTCTCAATAGAAAAAAGACGCAGGAAATACACACTTCATAACCTCAATGGAAGGAGGCAAAACTACGGACTGTTAGTTTTCCATACCAAAACGGCAATTGTTAAGACTAAACACCCAGTTTTCAAAGACTTTCTCGACCACAAAAAATTCCGGACTTTTTCCCGGTTTTTCCCGACTGCGTAGCAACCCTGCCCGTCCGATATGTTCTTGCCAACAGGTTGTCCTGCCCTCTCACCTTTAGGTCAATCAGGAGTTGTTGAACCTAAAATATAATCTGAGACTTCACTATTCTCCTAGAGATATAACAATACCTAAAATCTTCCAGGGGTTTCTCCTCCGAACCTCCTCTCACCTTGGCTTCCCCCACCCGACCCAAAGGAACGCGCTTGTTGCTATGGGTTACGCTGTTGGCGAAATCTTTTGCCCTCAACATCTTCCTTTGCATAGTTTACACTTCTCCTCTTTATACATCCTGGCATGGCCACTGCGTCTTCAACTGCACCTTTCTATACTTAACTGATGTGGAAAATGTCAATCCGTTATGAAATGATTTGCAAAGTGCTACGCATGAAGATGAAGGAATTTAGCAAAAACAGCAGCATGCTCTATTTCATGCAACAAACCATTACGTAACATGACTGCTGAATCCTAGGAGTTAGCAATTGATTAAGAAAGCCTGACCAAACGAGTTGGGTAATTTGTCTCAAACTGATACTATATTGTTAGGGCCAATGTGCACTTTTTAACAAGAAATTCATTAACTGGTTAACGATGACGTTTATCTTTCATCTAATCCCTAAACCTAACAGGGAATACAACAGATACTGACAAGACCCAATCCCCAAATTCCTTTATAAACTGTGCGTATCAGCTGGAATTTTATGGACTTCCCAAGGTAGACTTACACTGTGTGCAATATGTGTGGATTGAACAGGATATTCTCATTGATCTACATACCTGGGAGTAAGGTGGTGCAAAAAAATTGAAGCAACCGAGCCGCCATATTGTGTGTAACAAAAGCGTCGTGCAACAGCGCCACTCTCCACATAGTTGGATAGGCAACTAATATGATGGCTTGATACTTTGATGTCATGGCTTGAAAAAAGACCAAATATGTTTTGAACTGTGCGGATTTTAAACAGAACATGCCGATTACTTGGAAAATAAACAAAATTATGTTATATTGAGGGCCAGACTATTACTTGGCGCAGTGGGGGACTGAAGTTCAACTTGACTAAGTTGTCGCCAGGGCGCCATCTCAGTCGGAGTCCTCGTTCACAGTGACAGCTAAGTTCAAGTTACTTAAAAGGAAGGGGTTCTCAACCTATAAAATCGAGCCCACAAAGCTGTCTACAAAAAGCCGCCCCTAAAAAAGTCGCCTCTGGCAAAGCCGTATCGGTCCTGATTCGAAATGCTCGATGATGACTTCAAATATTCCTTTTATGAATGAAATGTGAACTAACCTACACTCCTTAGGCAGTTAGGTAGCAGCGTTAAATTAAAGAGCCAATAAGCCACGCGACTACCAGTCACTTACATCACACTCTACAATGTAAACCTCTGACGATATCGACGGTCTCTCAAAAATTGAGTCGCCCTGACAAAGTTGCCCCTGAGATCAACAAAGCCGCCGCCAGAGTTCCGGAAACAAAGTCGCGGCTCCTGATTCGAAATATTCAAAAGTGACACAAATATTCTTTTCATGATAATGAAAAGTAGAAAGCTGATGCGCAAATGCTGCAACAAAAAAGGTTTAATACACCACCTCGGGCAATTGTTGCTTCTGAAAGCATGCTTTTTCGTTAGAGACGACTTCGTCGGGGGGGGGGGGCGACTGTGTTTAGAGGTCACTTTCAATTTTTTTTTTTTTTGTAAATGTGCGACCTATGAGATACGGTCTTGATACAACGTAGGTATGTGGGCCCCAAATAGGTAAAGCCCGTATGGGGCCCAATAACAAGATTGATAAGGGCCCATATGAACAGCACACATGCACAACGGATAAAGCGTTAAGTGTGAAGTTCACCCATATTTTCCAAAACGCTATCAGTTTTTAAAAGACGGGTTTAAGGTCATATCAAGTTAAAATATGTTAGTGGTGAAATTTGTATTGAAATGCGAGGTGTAGTTCTCAAGATATGGGCAAGTGAAGTCACATTTTTAACAAACAGTGAACTTGAAGCAAGCACATATGACATCATATCCCCCATATTAATCTACAGTCCTTTACAGCTTATTTTCTTCTCAACAGTCCAATATTATTAAAATGTTTTCATATAGGTGACATTAACTTTTCAAACTTTGCATCCCCATGGGGAGGTCCGATTCCCATTAACACTTAGGTCAACAGAACAGTCTGAAAAGCAAAAGGGAAACAAAGCATTCCTTGTCAATGTGAGGAAGTGATACAATCTCTGCTGCCCTCAAGCTCATTTTGGAACACAAATCTAGTTTTTTCATTGGTTGTATCTGGAGAAATACATGTCTGATTCGAACGGAAATTTCACCACACTGTAAAAGATTTGGTTCTTCTTTCACATGTGAAAGTTCAACTGTTGGCGTAAACTTCCCCTCCAAAATAAGCCTCAGTTTCCCACATGTGGTTATAGGTCCCTCATTCATCCCGGTGCAAAACCATATGGACCTCTAAAGGCCATGAAATGTGTCCCGTTAGAGTCCCTCGTGGGAATTTTCCTATATATTGGATATTTGTTGGGGAAGAGTCTTTAGGCATTGAACAGTTTAATCCTGTCGGAGGCGACGGACTTTGTTGGAGGAAACCTGGCTTGTCCGTCGGAAGACTTTTTTGAATTCCCCCACTTTCTTTCAAGGTCAAACGTCGTTAGGAGGCGAGTTTGTCAAGAGTGACTTTGTGTGAAACTCAAAGGGGGTGGTTAAATTTGTTACTAGGGAAACTTTGTAGGGGGGGGGGGGGGCTTTGAGGGAGACTGTGATAGGGCGCCATGTAAAACATGAACTTGAAGAACTCCCATTAAGCAGGTGAAAAGAGCACAGGCGTCAACTGAATGTTTCTAACCTCATCTATTTGCAATATTCTGTTGGTGCACAATTGAAACTAAAAGGAGGACACATGATCCCGGATTTCTGCTGTTTTCAATTGATGTTACATACAGTATAAACCTTTCAGCAGGGCCTCCTGGTTTCAGTCGGAAAATCAAGAAATTTGGCTGTAAGTTGTGATTCTGTACATATTAGGCCTACGAATCAATGAAGTTTGTGTCTCACCTGAATGTTTTCGCCACCAGCAAAATGGCCACCTCAACACTTCCTGTTGCTTCAACTGGTGAATAGGTAGTTACGTGCACCTATGGCGTAGACACGGGGTGCTTTGGGGGGCTAGACCCCCCCCATGACCCAACCTTTCAATGCAAAAAACACCTAAAATAACGGGTTTTTTTTTCTCTATCCTTAGACTTTTCCCTCACGTCGTGCCCCCAACCCCCCATGACACCAAAACCCTCCCCGTGACACAATCTATATTCAAGAAAAACCCATTTATCAATAGGCTTCTTTTATTTCAGATTCTATGCTGAAAATTTCCACCCTTTATTAATTGTGTCAGGTTCAAATACCACTGACGCTACAAACTGGAGACGAATTAAAATTGGAAAGACCACAATAAATTTAAACCAGTTGGACTAGATTTATCTACTAGAAAGACTTAAAAAGGCAAGAGCAGTCACCCTAACTTGAAGTAATGTAGTAGACTTTCCTGTTTCATGATTGGGTTTTGAGAGTCATGTGGCAACAATTTTTCTCTCCAAATGTGAAATATACTAGCAGTAACTGCTTATTTTACATTGCATATGTAATATTAAAGTTATAAAATATGATGAAAGATACATAACCTTGAAGAGAAGCGTGACAGAAATTGTGACATTTATCTGTTGCTTCAAAATGAGTTTGGGGGACTGCCCCTGACCTTTTAAAGGTTTTTATTGGACTGAAAGAAAGTGTCTTCTGAGCGATCACCTCGTCATGAACATTCTACCTTACGAAACAATCTGTTTTCAAGTCAAACACGGCAGACTTCAATAGAAATGATATTAGACTCAATGCTCAATGTAACCACTTGTAACATTTGACAAAGGGGTGGAGACGAAAATACGCCATCGTCGAAACAAACTTTGGTGTAAAGTATAAAGTCTACTGTCGGTAAATATTGCTCAATATGAAATGGTTCCATTTAATACGAGATACCATAAATTGCATTCCATCGATTCTGCTACATTCGGTCATTCTTACTAGTAATGTGTTATATTCAACCGAGGACCTGAGTCTTACCATGTATGTGAAAATACGATTGGGAATGAACTTTGTGATAAAAGCACTACGTTATTAATACTTTTAAAACTGGTGAAAACAAAAAAAAATGAAACAATGAGCAGTGGCGACACCAGGTAGAGATAAATGGGGGCACGTGATACCGTTGGGAGCAAACAATTTCGCCCTAAGTGGTAGTCCATGCAAATGGGGTCCGGGGAAGAGCCTCAATCGGGTGCAGGGGACGAAACCCCCCGAAGGGCCGATGTGCATGTTCGCACTCTGGTTCATAATATCATCATTCAGTGCAATAATTTCAAATTTTAACTCTAATATAATAGTCTGTTCTTTTTTCACTATATATGGATATACATTTGATATTGTAACTGTGCCAAATGTCCTGAAGTGAATTTTATTTTCTTTACATAGGTGTAAAGTGGAATCTGTCCTAGTAAGAAGTACTCATCGTAACTCAGCGAATGCGGCTGACTTATGCTTGCTTTAACAGGAACGGTTTTGAAGGCAGGAATAGTATATTCAAGCAACTAAATAAAAAATGCCTATGCGTGATGACTGCTCAGAGTGTACGCGGGGTTTGGTCTGAGGCTCATCCAGTGGGTAGCGTAGAAATACTGTGACAATAAAGACAAAAGCAAGATAATGGCTTTCCGTTTTCGCAAGCCGGTGTGTATCCAGAAATGTGACAGACGGAAGTGATCTATATGCAAATTACTACCTATGTGAAGCTCAAATTTGGCTAAAATGATTTCCAGGTCGCTGATGCCATGATCGCACTTCCCGCTGCCATGTATTGTGATATATAAAGGATAATAATAATGAGTAAAATAAAAAGCAATATCTTAAAAATGTTGATTTTATTTTTTCTCCAAGTCCCCCCTTTGCTCTTACACGAGGACGCCCACTGAGATGAAAGATTTAATTGCTTAAAATTCGTGGCCCAGAAGTATGAAAATCATCAAATAGTTTCTAAAACGGCAAAAACGAAATAATTTTTGTCACAAGATAGTTCAGGGATGCATGAGTTTGTCAAATACTTAGTCTGCATTAGCACATGAAGAACAATGAACGATCGGAGTGTCACCGCAATTGTGCAAGGGCGCAAGCCCCAATTCATCCAGCCATGAGGGCATAATAATAGACTTGCAAATTCTGATGCACAAATCGGGAATTTTTTAAGCTAAACCATTTTCATTTCTGCACAAAAATATTTTGATTTGTAAAGACCAAAAAGATGTAAAATTTTATTTGCTAATGTTAACCACGGTAAGCAGATCAACCTCTTGTGAAATGAAGTAGCCGTTACTCATAATAACGATGGTTTGACGGGATAAACCCAAAAAAGTTACAAATTTTTGTGAAAAAACGAATATAATTATGTTGATATTCTGGAAACATAATTTCAAATTCCAGGACAAAATGATAATCAGGTCAAATTTTATTTATGTTAGAGTGACTTTTCAAAGAAAGGGGGTTCCGCTTCGATGCAAGTCATACGTTTGCCCTCGTAGAGAATCCGCAGATATGCTAAACAAAGCTCCTGCACCAAGTATAACCATGGTTAGGTATAACTTAGTTTTACCTGCAAACTTAAGGCTTATGTACGAAAAACTAGTACTCTTAGGGGTCAGTTTTTTTCGAACCAACAGTTATTAAATTTTTAGCAGGGGCGTAGGTCTGGTTTGTGGATGGGCCACAAAAAATTTCCGAGCTGAACCACAGATCCTCTCCCAGACCGGACTCGTCTTAAAGCAACCCACCCACACGTGTACCCACTCATCCTCTGTGCACACACACATTGACACGCATATACAAAGAACATTAAAGGCAGTATTATTGCTTTAAAATAGGCTCAAAGTGACGTTTTTTTATACAGAAGCCATAAAGTAATCTGTATACAAAAATTTTGCATTTTGTTCATTGACTTTTTTTTTTTAAGTCTACCCGAATGTTTTTATTGGTGGGACGATTGCCCCATGCCCCCAGGATCGAAGTCTCTTAGTTTAAGTAGAGATCTTCACGTACAACAAAAGATACTTCACTCCAAAAAAATAAAGGGTGAAATTTCACTCGTTTAAGAGTGTAAGTTATGGAGCTTAGTACCCCAAAAGAGTGGAAGTTTTCTCCAAGAAGAGTGAAATTCACTCAAAAGGATCGAAGTTTCAATCTTAGAGTGTCTACAAGGTCCATCCTTTTAATCACTCTTTAAAAAGATGGGGCTCTGCAGACACTCGTAGAGGAGAGGATTTTCACTCTTGTTGGAGTGAATTCCCTTTTCTTGGAGGTATTGTCAATTTTCTTGGAGTGAATTGCCACTCTAATGGAGTGAATTGCGCCCTTTCATTCTATTAGGGAGTGAATAAGTTCACCTTTTGTTTTAAGAGTGTATTTTCTTAATTTCCAGATCCATGTTTAAACATTAAAACCTCATAGTATTGAATTTGAAATTTATAAGCATTATCTGTAATTGAAAAGGATTATCTAATCTTACCCTCCTACCCTAACAATCCCTTAACTAAACTAACCAACACTGTAAAAAATGGTACAAAATCACTGTAAATTTACAGAACAAAAAATAAAAAGAAACATGAAGATTATATAAAAGTTCTGGTAATAAGTTTCCAGAACTTCTCTGTAATTGGTTATATCTTTGTTTTGTTGTTCTGTAAATGTACATTTTACCGTGATTTTTAAAAGTGTTACTTAACCTATCGTAACCCTCACTAATCTTCCCTTACCCTCGCTAACTATAACCTATATTCAAAAGTACCCGTATTTATTTCCTGCATTCTGATTGGCTGAAAACCATTCGAAATCGGTTTTGTAATCCATTCGAGACTGGTCTCGAATGTTTTTCAAGAAGTAAGCAGAATTGAATTGAATATGATCTCTACACTTACTCTGTGCAATATTTTGTGCTTATGCTAGGTTGCCATAGCAACATGCCATATTCCCTCGATAATTTTGCACAACACTTGTAGACCTGCTGTTATGTCATATAAGCCAAGTACGTGTTAGCCAGATAGACAGTAACACTGAGACACAAACATACTGTATACTGTGTCAAGTTGATACTAATAGCCTCCCTAGCTTTAAGAGTTACCACTCCAAAGAATATTAACTGGCAGTGACATAGGCACAGGCTTAAGGGTAATTGCACCCCACAAATGTTTTGATCACATCCCCATTCTGTTTTATAGGTCTAGGTCCTTGGCTAAAACTGCACTGATGCGCTGCGATGAAAGGCACTGTTGTTAACGTGTTAACCCACTCCTAAAATTGGAGGGGTCAAATTTATAAAACGTGACTTTAGCACTTTAACTTTTAGGCCTAATAATAGCAATATGTTTCTAGCGACAATACACACAGGATATGGCAGAGCTGGGGTGGGGTTACTAATTCCGCTAAGACAGTATAAACAGCGAAACAACAGTAGCGTGCCTCGTTAGGTGCACAACAGTCAAGTTCAGTAGCCTGAATGTCAATTCCCATTATAGTTTACTATTAACCACGGTCGTTAAAGGCTAAAGCACATTTTAAAAATTACTTCCATCTCTTATAAAGGATTTATATCACCCTGCCTGACCCATAACAGCAACTTCTCCTTGCCCTTCCCTTAATGATCTGCTACATGATACCATACACCACACCCAGCATAGTCAAATACTAACGTTACTTGTACTGCATATGTGGTATATAACGTAACCTAGCTCTTCGCCTAATTGTAAACATAGGTAACTAGAAGTGAGTAACTTTTTCATAAATTTTATCAAAATGTACAGGCAGTTTTAGTTTCGACTGCATGGTCAAGTGGTTAAAGCATCAGACTTGCGGTAGGGAGGTCTGGAGTTGGAGTCTTTGTCCTTTCATATTGGCGACTTTAAACTTGGAACCTACCATTGTGCCTCGTGCTCAACATAAACAATGAAGTAGGGTAAACATGCCAGCCAGCCACAACTGGAAAAAGGACGTGGCCGGCTCGACTTAGCCAATTGGTTAGAAACTGCGTTATTAAACTCCATACCTATATTTGCGACTCGGCGTTGCCTTCATTCATATGGTAAAAGCTCGATTACCTCCCGCCCCCCCCCACCCCACCCGCGACGATTTAATAGATTTCACTAACAAGAAGACCGTGTTTATGAAGGAAACTAAAATTCCCTAACCTTTCTACAATAATTCATTGTTTTCAGTCTATGCTTCAATCTGAAAAGAAAGCGTTTTCAATTTTCACCTTACGACAAAATATGAAACCTCAACCAACATTTATCTTGATTTTGCCAACATGAACTTGGGCAGATTGAACTCAAATGAGGACTCCATTTTTATAATTCTCCACTAGAGATAACACCAGTTTTTTTTAATTTTCTGCCATAACTTTCCTCCAAATATATCAGCTTCAGGCTGCCAAATATGTAACGAATAAGCAGAAGCTTTTCGAGAAATATTCCAACATCATCAGAGACTAGTCTCACTCTATACATGATGACATTCAGTAATACAACAATCTACGAGCCTTATTGGCAACCTTCTTGGTCTTTCTCAGAAAAAGGTCAAATAAAAGCCAAAAATCTGTCAAAAAATTACATTTTTCTCCAATACAGCCTTCATATTTTTCAATTTATATTAAAAACACCAAACAATTTTCGGTAAATTTTCCGATATTGATGGATTCTCCGTAAAATAATAAAAAACAAGTAAACTTCGATCGCCCCAAATTTTAATTCATTTTGCTCTTAAAAGACGGATAAGTTTCTGAAAATCCTAAAATTTTCAATTTTCTTTTACCAGAAAACCATATGTTTTCTAATAAATTTCAAAATTACTCCAATGTACTCCTCTAAATTTTCAAATCTTTGCCAAAAAGGGTTAAAGATTTACCTGCAAATTTTTGTTTTGTCTGAAAGCCTTAGCACGACTGGGCCTAAGAATTGCGGTTTCCCATATATTGTAACTTCTTCAATTTCACTCGTTTGAAGGACAGATTCTTCAATAAATACCCCATTTTTAATGGTCCTTACATAAGGTAAATTTCTACACAAAGTTTTAAATTTTCTTGAAAATAAGTTAAGGCTATTTGAACATTTGCTTAAAAGATAACCCAAAATTCGGAGTGCTACGCGTACCTCACGTCTGCCAGTGTGGTTCAACCGAGAACTCGGCGTCTTTTTCGGGGCCTCGAAATGCTGACCCACTTCGGGGAGCTTTGTCCTGTTTAGGGTAAGTCCAGGCGTCACCTCTGATTCTATTCTAAACAAGTTTGTTTTGTGGTTTTTAACAAATTTTGATCGTCAATTGTAAGAGGAAGTTAAAGAGGAAATCAAACTTTATTAACCTTCATAAACCTATTTTGCTTCAGCACGTACGTTGCTTTTCCCTTCTGACTGCTTGCCAGAATTAAAAAATTGAAGAACAGTCTCAAATAGTTGGGCAAACTTTTGACCAACACTGGGTACCGATGTGTCCAACCAACTGTTGGTTAAAGGGTGCTTAATAGTTTTTCTCTTAACAAGCATTGTGCCTTTTGAAAGACCATTTGATGGGGTTTTTTCAACCAAGATTTGGTTTGAGTGTCTTTTTAGAAACCAATTAATGGGCACGTTTTAACCAGTAGTTGGTTGGACATATAGCTGTGCAGCGCTGGTCCAAACTTTGCCCAACTTTTTAAAAACGAAGTCTCTCAGATTAGAAGAAGCCTTTACTTTGTGTTAATTACTATTGAATGACAATTTCTTAGTTTCACCCGGGTAATTTTTTGGAATTACCCGGGCGAAACCCAGAAATTGTCATTCAATAGTAATTAACACAAAAGAATTTCAGCTTTCGCCTATATAACGTTTTTGATTTTTCCCTCATGAAGAACAGATTCATCAATAAACAACTAAATTTTTTTTATGACAAAAGCCAAATTTCTTTCAAAAATTCTATTTTTTTTCTTCAAATAGAGTCCAGAATTTTTAGGTATATGTTAAAAAGAGAGCAAAAAATATCTTTGCGCTCCGCGCTCCTAAATATTCTGCCAAGTTTTGTTCCACAGGGACATAACATTGACTTTGTGGATATGTCGGGGCCTTGAAATTCTGACCCCCCTGTCGGGCAAATCCTGGCGCCACCCCTGCCTGAAACTTAACTTTTTATCGCTTTGCATGTTACGAGAAAGTGTTTTATTTCAGTGGAAACAAAACCCTGAACCACATTTTTCGCAAAAGCTAAACTAATCCATGGACAAATTTGACCAATAAGAAGTCAGATTCGACCAAAGATTAGACACGGAATTTAACCTGTTTTGGTTTGGAACATAATTGACCAAGTCATTGGTCAATTTGACGAAAGTTCTTTCAGAAAGTTTTCGGTTTTGCTGTTTCCTTCCTTCTCAGATGACAGAACTACAGTAGGAATATTCCGTACAGCCTGCTACGCATGTTACTGGAATCTGAGTCCTCCAGTACCGATGCAAAAGGCTGCGCTGGAATTGAGTTAAAAGGTAAAGTACCATTTTAAGTTACTTAACTTCACCCTGTAAGGACGTCTCAAAAGATCAAAAGCCTGACCTTAACCCTCAATCGCGACAGCTGGAAGATCTAGAAATCCCGGACAAGATTTTTTAACATATTCTTGTTAAATTTGGGTTCGAGTGATTTCAGACAATCCTCTTCTGTAGAACACTAGTATATTTTGGTCGTTTTCGTTTTTTTAGCGGACATTTTCTCACGTGGTCATCTCTCTCAGAAACAGCAAAACGACAGCTCTGCTGAGTTTTTGCTTGATAAACCGTTGGGAGAAAACATTAAAATTAAAAACAAAACAAATAAAATAGACAAAAGGATGGAGCGGGCGGCCGGGCGTACTGCAAGGCAGACAGATAAAGAGACTTACAGGCGAACATACTAACAGTCAAAAGACGATGGCGAACTTCAGCTTCATTTAAAAAATACACTCCTTGTCTCAACCATGGATTGAACGATTACTGTATTGCCTACCCTAAGCACGTCCTCTGGAACGTTGAATAAATTAGTGTTTAGTTTAAATTTCTCTAACTTTCATACTTTTTTGTTCTCTACAGTGGTTTATTTCAAGTTATTAGGCTAACACAATTGGTTTTACATTGTCAGACATAACTGAGTACTGAATGTAATTCCGCACCGGGAAGTGGCACACCTATTCAAAGGTCTGCACATGCATGTATTCCTATCCCTAACTCTGACCCAGTATTACTCTGCGTACGTAGCCCTAACCCTATTGACTATGCGTACGTAATCGGGTACGTAAACCCAATTAGGGCCGATAAGGCCCATTTATAAAAACGAATGACATATACTTACAATTCAAGTTTTTCCTCTCATTGGTTCTACACTCATAGAATACGCTCATCAACTCTTGCAACTCTCTGTAATCGCAATCTGAGAACACTGAATGCTCACTTTAACAAGACTAAAACATTTACTGATTTTTACTGGAAAGATGTGAACGGTTTACTCCTCCCTTTCTCTGACTATAAACTTATTCTCTTTACAATAGCCATGGTGGTTCTTCTATTCATTTTTGAGTTAGCAGTCTACACAATTCATACATAAATGCCTTTCTCCACCTTTTTATCATCTGCTGTATGTGCTTTCCACATTCTTTCTTTACTCAGGGCCAGCCCTAGAAATTCCGATTCGGTAGCTAATCCTCTTACCTATTTTGAAACATAGTTACCTTTATGCTGTCTCTGGCCCATAGCAATGAATAAGCAATCTTTGGCACAACAGACCTTCCCTACAGTATAAGTTGACGGGGGAAACCAAGTAAATTCTTCCTCCATCTCCCTCGTGACATACATCTCCAATAGATAGTTCTCACGTGACCTCACAGGAGTTTTCACGTGGCTTATTTCAGCCATGTTTGATGGTAGGTGGAGTTTTACGGTCCAGATTCTTATCAATAGGTTCAATTCTGCCCTGCCGGTTTTTTCTAGTTGTGAAACATTGGCTTGTTTCCACTAGTTCATAGCTTATGCTTATCACCAGACACAATGGCAGCAGGTTCCGTTTCTAAATCTTGGGTGACCCGGCCAGGACTCGTACTCCCGACCTCCCGGCTGGAAGTCTGATGCTCTAACCATGTTTGAGGGCAACCTCAATATGAACGTACAGGCTCAGTAAGTCATGGTGGTTGCTTATGCCTAGTGGTCACTGGAAATTGTTTAAGTCCACCCATAGTTGAAATAGACCAACTTCATGGTCAAGTGGTAATAGGTGTGGAGTTGACCTCCTGGCCGGGTTATACCGAAGACTTTAAAAATGTAACCTACTGACATGGGTCATGGTGCTCAGTATAAGCAAAGGAGTAAGAAGTTTCTAGAAAAACCCAGTGGGCTATAACTGGAATAAAGACAGTGGTCGTAGTCATCCTCGGCTCAACCAAACCTAAATGGTTAGAAACTGGGCCATTAAGCGCCATCTAACCTCACCTAACCTAATTCACGTTGAACCTGATAACCTTACAGGGTGCTACCCCTTTGCGTAAAAGATGTAAATAAAAACCATTGATTACGAATTGGCAAATTGAATTTAAGTGCTAAATTGCACCCATATATGGCACCATTTCCAATATAGTCACCTTCCGTTTTTTCTTTTTTTTTCTTCTTCTTTTAAATCACCATAAGCAAATGGTGAAAGGTCTCCTTCCTCATCTTGCAGATGTCCCAAAGCCCTTGTTTTTTCACTTAATCATGTGTAAGTAACCAATCGTGAACTCTAACTGATATTTTTTTGTATTTACGCTTAAACTGAAGGGGAAGTTTGTAAGAGCAAACGATTAATTCTCATGTGTAAAAAGGAACCACCAATCTACATAGTGTGACTAAATTACATTTGAATTGGACATGAGTTTCTCGAGATATCAGTAAATGAAATCCCTAGAATGTTAGATTTGTGATCCAAAATGAGTTCGAGGGCAGCAGAGGTTATATCACTTCCTCACTAGGACAAGGAATGTTTTTTTTCTTTCTTTGTTTAGTTTGCAGACTGCTGTGTCGACTGTAAAGATAATTGGAATAGAACTCACTATGGGGAATACAAAGTTTTGAAAAGTTCGTATGCCACTTATGCAATCACATTCTAGACTGATAACATTGGATTGTTGAGCAGGAAATTTGTAGTACAGTTTAAAGAAAAACAAAAGACTGCGCTAGCTTCAAGTTCACATTTTGATGAAAATGTGAAAACTTTACCTACTCATATTCTGAGAACTACAGATCGGATTTCAATGCAAATTTCACGAAAATTTTTAGCATAGCCTTCCCTTATAAGTATCAAAACTTAATCTGACTTTAACACAAATACGATGCCCCAACTTTCAAATTGAAAGGAATGGAAGTCAAATAGCCTATAACTAGGGACAAAATTGGTCACAAAAGACTATTATCTAGGAAAAAGTTTACCCTTTAGACTATGTCACATTTAAAACCTCTCCCTCCCTCCTTAAATAGTTTTTCTCTAGAGGCCACCTGTTGTACTTAGTTGCAACCATTCGTTCTAATTGCAGCCGCAATTTGAAAGCCAATCCTAAAGAAAATGATGGGACACTTTTGCCCAAGTGTGGCAACACGTATGCACAGATTTGTTGGTCCTCCGAAATCCCCGCCCCCCCCCCCAAAGAAAAAATCAATGTTGTCTTTGAAAAAAAAAAATCTCTACATTCCAAGGATTTCAACAAAGACGTGGGGAGCAGGGGCTTTCCGATGTACGTTTGTCCAGGATTGTAGGTTTTCTGCACAATAAGCCAGAGTTATCTGTGCGCAGCACGTACTTATATACATGGACAGAGCATGTAACGTGTACGTCCTATCCGTAGGTGGTCGTCACCGGCTGGGACAAAAAAGGCGCACCAAGATGGCCGCCGGGAACCTATAAATCGTCTGATTTGACGAAGAATCTGTAATATTTTAAACAAGAGTCAAACTTGAACGGGAAACATATATTATTGCAATAGGTGAAGTGATTTTGACTTTAACTTGCCATATTTCAAAAATATTTCAAAAATATTCAACTTTCTTGCAAAATATGGGGGTATCATGGGCGTCCGCAGAAATTTTTACAAGGGGGTGGGGCAAGGTCATTCATGGATGATTGCATTGTGTACACTATCTAAGCGGAGCGCTACCATAGGTTGGCGCGGAGCGTACAAGAAAATTTTGGGCCTTACAAATCCTCCAGATGGCCTGAAACGACACTTGGCGATTGTTTTAAGCTGTACGTACCCAGCCATGAAACAGGAATTTCATGACTGTCTTTAATTTTTAGATTTTTCGAATTTTCAATGTAAAAAATTGTTGAAGGGAAATCTGCCTCTCGGTCATGGCCTCGCACGCCTATGCAAGATAAAACTTACAACTGTCAAACAGCTTATATAGGCCTATATCCGTTACCCAATTATGAATCATAACCCCCCACCCTCCCCATATTCACCTTTTATATCTCAGTTACATCCGCGCGTCGCCACTTGAGATCAGCACGGGACCAAACCAAGACCAACGCATTCATCAATAGTCGGATGCCATACGCACACTACATACCTGGCAACTAGTACAATTTTGGCATAGTTTTTACAATTACAAATTTCCAATAGATAACACGAATGATGGTCCCCAAATTACGATTTCACTATTCAGCATACCATCTTCTTTTTGCTATTCCTGGTCAAATGTCCGCATATTTCACGAGTAGAAACTGACGCTGTGAGTGAAGACATTTTGATGATTTATTTTTAATTGTTTTTATTTCAGTTTTTAATTAATTTTTCACAAGCTTGATTTTCCGGGGGGTGGGGGGAGTGCCCCCATGTCCCCCCCTTCCGGACGCCCATGGGGGGGTATACTTGAGCAAGTCCAAACCTTCGCACAAAACATAGAGCAGGATAATATTATACTGCTCTATGACACAAAACCATAGCAGACGGCCATCTTGGTGCGCTTTTTCTCACATTACGTTATAGACAATGTACCGTGCAGTTTGCTCTGTCCATGTATAGAAATTCCGTGGTGCACAGTCATATTGTCTTTAGTCAGGTCATATCATATCAACTGTCAGGCACCTCGTGGGCATATTTTTTTCGCATGGCAATGAAACATCCATGCTATTAAGGTAAGTGGAAAAAGGAAAGATTAAGCCAATCCCCAGTAATTGAAAATGTTGCTTTCCTACCTTTTTTTTTCTTTGTACTTTTACACCGAAGAATGAAGAAATAAAACAAACATTTTCTAGTCCCCGAAACCATCATCCCAACTAAAAACCTAACCATGATTTTTGAAGGAAATTTAAAATATATAAAACACTAATTTTTCCATTGCCCTCCAACAGAACCCTCCAACAGAAGGAAAACTCGCCGCTGAGCATTATTGTTTTAACAAGCACCTGTAAAAGTGACTGCGACTCAAACTCAAGTAAATAGAGTTGCACATGCAGCGTATTCCGGGGTAATCTGTATTTACGGAGACACCCCGTTAGTAAACATGACATTGGAAGATAGTAAACCGCTATCAGTATTTGTACTAAGTATTTATTGCAAAGCCATTCCATATATATTTGTTGCCCCTCAAAACAAATGAAAGATAAGGAATATCATTCATTATTAAGAAATTGCGAGTGTAACGTTCTTTTTATCTGTGTAGTTTACAGCACATGATTGAAAATTGCTTAAATATTAAATAGAAGTAATTTAGTCAATAACTGAGTATTCGAAAGCAGCGTCAACCTTCAGTCAAGCGTGAGAGAATAAGGCCTATTTGATCAAAGATTCACTGCGTACAAATATGTAAGTCATTGAATGTTTTCCGCAAATATGGGCTACGTGTTCCCCTTCATCCCTGGACAAATTTAGCGTCCATGGTATATTGCCTATTTGTGTAAGGGGAAAATACCAATCTAAGTACGAGTATACTGCATACGAGCATTGAAAAAAACTGGCGTTCGCCCGTAAAATGAATTCATTTCTGCAAAATTGAAAAAAAAAAATTAACTTCGGTATAAATGGGAGGTGACAACCCCTCTTTCCTCCCTTCACCGATGTGGTAATAAAGTGTCAATTCCTGAATATCTACTTTTTACCACTAAACTTGACACATTCGTATTTCGGAACGTAATGAACGCTGTCTGGTGAAAATTTCATTGTCCTTCAAAAACAATCTTCCACGGTGAATAAGCAATTGTGCTTGGTTACATAATTTGCGTTTTACAAAATCCAAGATATGTGAACACAATGGCAACCGAACTGAACAGTGATAGATTTAAACCGACTAACAAAGACGCCACCAGAAAAATTAAAGTGTACCTAGATTATATTGAACATAAAATTAAACATATACTTTTAGAGATATACGAAATGGATCTTATTCATCCAACTCCCATTGGCATAGCTCGTTTCAATGTTAGGATAATGACTGTTGAAATTAATTCAGTTTAAAACAAATAAGTACATTGCGCAAGAGTTTGTGACATTCTTGTTGTACTAGTCACAATACCTAGTTTGTTTCCCTTAAAAATTAAAATAATGCTTTTATGACCTTTTTTTACTTCTTGTTTGCTTGCAAAGCACGTTGCACAGAGAGAGCTTAATTACATCACTCAATCAGGGTTAGAGTGTCATCACAACTTGGTACACAGTGCAATAACTTTCAGAAAAACAAAGAAATACAAAGAATCTAATTTGAGTAGTACAATAATGACATCACAAATTATTGTGCAATGTACCAGTTCAAGTTGAGTGAATAAAATCCAACATTTCATATCTCGGCTTAAGAATGTCCTATGAAGATGGAATTTAAACTGTAAGGGTTCATTTTTCATGTCTTTTAATACCGTCTACATTGTTTTTTTCTTACTCGAGGTACACTTTAACCATGTTTAAAGTGGGGCAACAGATGGACTGGTTGAACAATGTGAAAGCAGCTCTATCAGATGAGGTCTAACATTAATTCCTCGAAACAACTTCCCATAGAGTTGAGCAATATTTTTCTCAGGGCTCCTCCCTGGTCAATGGACTCCTAGGTTGCTGATCCTCCTCAATAAATATTTAATTATGGCGTTTGATCATGTTTGGGACTCTTTATGTTTTAAGTAGCAATTTTGATAGAAAGTACTTTCACTGACGTCACACGTCCGCCCTCCTATTTCAAGTGACGGACGAAAACATTGTGGTACGTTAGCTAGTGTAGATAGCGGAGAAGTAGATGACGACCCACGTGTAACTGTTTTCTTAAAACACTGTTTACTTTTGCCCGACAGTGGGAGAGGCTTACCAATTGTGACGTCACGTGGAAGCACTCTATTCGGTGTGTGATGCTCGAAGACTGAGGCTTCCTTTTCAATTTTAAATGGTTTGTGAAGTAAGCCGGATCACCCTAGAATGTTGAAAAGTTGGAACCGATTGCTGTTAGTTTATCAAATCAGTGAGGGACACCTACTAGGCATGTGGTTTCTAAGAGAACCATTTGAATGATTCTCCTGTTATAGTGAACCTTTGATCAGTTGGTGAGACTTGTCCAAAGTAGCAATGTAAAACTACGAGAGGCACTTGGATTTCAGAAGCCAGAAGTATAAAATTTGAAGGGAGAACCTCCACCAGCAAAGGGATAGGGGGATAACCAATGAGGGCTAAGCACATTCAACTCCAATAATCTGATCTTTTGATCAAGAAGATACAGTAGTTTCTCTTTGGAGACGTAACGTAGCCTTTTGCTTGGACTTGGTTTCCCACATGAATAATCCGTACCTTTTTCTGTTGTCTTTACGAAGTTTTCTTCTGAAGTTTCAAAGTCCAAAGCTGCTAAATTGAGATTAAACATTATGTCCGAGACAGCATTGCTATAGATTAATTTCCCACAAATACGCATTGCAAAAATTACTTTGACGTACTACATCAACTGTAATATAGGACTACATATGTACTAAATTCTTTCATTCAGAATATCCGTGAATTTTGTTCTAAGACTATTGTAGACATATGTTTAGCCCCGGAAATAGAAATGGGGACGAAGCTCATTAAAAGATATCACGTTTGTCTGTAAAATTTATCTTTTAAAAATCAATGTTCTAACTTTATAGTCACAAGAAGATCATTCAAAAAGGAAAACGTTTGTCTGCAAAATTCATCTTTTAAAAATCAATGTTTTAGCTTTATAGCCACAAGATAGACTTTTTTATATAAATTCAGTTACTCAAGAAATTTATTTACTCAAGTATAATTTGTTTACTACCCAAACTTTTCCAAATTCAAACTGATGAAACTTCCATAACTTTTCCAGAATATAAAGTTTTATGGAGTTGAAGCTAATTAAAAGGAGGGACTATTGGGGTATGTGTGCACTGTTTAACAAGGTTTTTCTTGATTGACTGTTGCAATTGTATTGCATCGGTTGTATTCTTTGTTCGGGTTAAGTAGTAGTTGTAGCCAGTCAAAAAATTTTTAAACAGTGTTAATGGCCCCTAATATGTGGGACATAGAGCAGGAGGTTAGTATAACTTTGTTGTGTATTTTAAACAAAATATTTCCTTTGCAAAGGAAAAATTCAGTCATTCTAAATTGAATGAGTCTAGTAGTCTACTCTATTTCACGGTTAGAATCATGCACTTATGTATATTTTCCTTAGTGTACTGAATTGTGAAATATTAAGCAGTGTAACTTATTACCTTGGATATGCAATATTTAAATCCTCAAGCATAATACAAGATACTAGGAAAGAATATCTTTCTTGAGAAATAAGCTGTTATTTAAATATGGTTCGATAGCTCTTATAACGTTTAACTTAACGAATAGCAAGTGTTGTACTAGATTGTGACGATGGAGTATGTTGATATATTGTATCAATCATCTTGTTTTTCGTCTGCGTGTTCTTAGGACTGCGCATCAGTAGAAGAAGTCATAAAATTATCATGGCGCGTACATTCACGTTAAAGAATCGAGAACCTCCTCCCCGTGATTTCATTGAAAAACCCGAGCAGTTTATCTTGGCTTAATCTGTGCCTCTTTCCACGGCTGAGGATTGATTTGTTTGCTTCGTCAGCTGATCGACATTAAGGTTGTGTTCAAGTGCGTCGGAACTACTTTCCGTAAAACTTTTCATGGCATTTATATATAACTTGTGGCCGCAGAGTGTCCTGTACTGAGGAAGTCAGACAAACAATTGCCTAATCACCCACGACCAAGATTATCTATTAGAAGGGCTAAGTTTTGTGATTGACAGGGAGGACCTGCCTTTCAACCTCTTTTCACCCTATGTGATGAGCAAATACTTCATTCACCCAGCAACTTAAATAGAAAGGTGCTATTTATTTGATATTCAGGTGCGTTTTCAACAATCGAAGTTGCGCGCTTCGATTTAGTAACAAGACATATGATGCCACAGAGCTGACGACAGAACTTGCAATTATGATTGCCTGGAGAAGATGGCGAATAATGGGACTGTCCAGCCGTGTGAAATCAACAGAGGGCGCTCTCAAAAAGGTCCTACCAGTTGCCCGAAACTCAAGCGCAACCGATGAGTTTGTTTTGCTTATTTATTATCGTACTCTTTCTTGTCTGTCTATGAAGTTGTTGTTAAAGCTAATTATTTAAGAACTCCGTGCTTTTATTTCGCGCAGCGGAAGAGATAATTGTAACGAGGGTGAAATACTCAGAAGAAGAAAAGGTTAAATCCCTAAAAATGGTCTGCCAGTAGGTCTAGCTAACATCATTACTCAATGAGTTCTACTTAATGGAACACATTTTTCTCTAGGCTTTCTATACTTAATATTTTTGAAAAGGAACGTGTATAGTGACTGGCTTATGTACGGACCTACTGATCGACCAGTTTCTAGTGTGTCTTCAACAGCGCATCTTTTAATATGGATTCAAATGTTTGTGCGCTAACAATGGATAAACACCCGGAGCGCTTGGATAATGCACAGAGAAATGCATTATTATAATTATGCACGCATAAAACGCGTTGCTAAAGGACACACAAGATCGAGGGTTCTTTTTATCTATGGGGTATTCCGTAATGCGGCCTCATTTTTGTACGCAGATCAACACATAGATGAATCCGATTATCGCTTGTGTTTAGTGATTGTAGGCAGCCACAAGTGGGGTCCACCAGCCTTAAATCGTCTTCATTAACTGTCTACATGAATTAAAAACCCTCAAATTCAGTGAAATTGGAGGAATCAAGATACAATTTAGGGTATAACCGTCTATGGCACATGTAAGAGATGAAGTTGAAATATTAAAAAGTGATAGACCCCAGTTATGGCCGACTAATTAGAACATCACTTGCTCTCCCCCATTAGTTTATAGGCCTAGAACGTTGCACGTTTGGAATTTTATGCTACGCGCCCATAGTTTTGTGCTCTATGTTTGAAAGTCTTTCAAAAATGATGTTTCCCTGACTTAAAATGTTTCGAAATGAGGATAACTTAGACCTACACATATTAACCTCCTGGTTTTTAAAACGGCTGAGCAGGGATCACCACTTTCGCCCTTCAATTTCGCCCTCAATTAGGAGTCACCTTGCCATTTTCATTGAAACCTTTGGCTTATTATATGAATTTTTAGGACCCATATGGCAGCACCCTCTGACTGCAGGGGTAACTTCTTCCCGTCAAAATCGTCTCTCAAATATTCCCAGCCTGAAATATGATTCTGCGTCTGCAATTTCTCTGTTAATGGAAACAATCAGCCATGGAAAATGGTAATACGTAACAGAAGAGTTGAGATGATACAAAAAAATATCACAATCAATTGAACGCCATCTTTCATTTACTCTGCCTGCAATGCGCGCTTTCATATCCACACATCCATCCGAAATATTTTACATATTAACCGATAAAGCATTTTTATTTTTTTTTCTGACGAGCCGAAAGAGTACTGAGATTTCTGAAAGAGAGGAGATTTTTTTCCCCACAGGCCGTAAATCTTCCCGACACTAAACGTCGCTTGAAAATTTCTGGGGTGTAATACCCCCCCCCCCCAACCGAAATAACTCCTCAGTTCATTCTTCACTGCAACTTTGATTTGAGGACTTTTCAAGGTTGGTGGAAAAATTACAAAGGAATTTTCATTTAGCAATAATATTTTTCTTGCACAATTCACATTCTATGGCATAATAACACCTCTCTTTATGTACTAAATTTCGTCAAGTTCAAGCCGACGGAAAGTTTCAAATGGAAGAAGAAGGGTTCGTTGGGGACCACACTTCTTTTGGACTAGATCTATGATCAGCTGATGAAATTTTATTGGACCGAAGGCTTCAAAAAATGAAATGCACAGGAGCTGTGATTGGTACTCAGCATAAGCAATGGAGTGGAGAAAACAACAGAGTGCGTTACAACTGGAAAAAGGGCGGTGGCCGGTCCGACTTAGTCCAATCGGTTAGAAACTGAGCTGCAAAACCTCATTTTTAACCTAAAATCGAAAGACCGCCTTCAGTGGTATAAATTGCTCCTGAGAAAATTAGGCTTTAAAGGCAGCTATTTGTTGCTGTTAATGTCTTACTGCACAAAGTTGAAACTGTTAGTGAAACATATATGGGATACACTTATAACTCTCTTTCCGAATACCCTGAAAAGGTCAATGTTTAATAGCCGCTTTTATGTGTGTTCCAGAACTTGTAAACAACTCTATTTTTTATACTTTATCACAAGCAAAATACATATTACGTGTTTGCATTTCGTACAGAACAATCAGTAAGCCGGCTTTTTCGAAGTCCCAAGTGCAACAAATTGACTATGCACGCCCTATTCTCAAACTTGTTGCCAACTCTTGGGCAAACTTTATGAGTAGGGCATAACGATAACACCTTGTGTACAGTCTCACTTGACAAGAGGTATTGCACTCCGAGTGCCGTTATCAGGTCATAAGCACATAACATAGTTAGATGTAATAAAAAGCTGCAAATTCATAGGTTGGATCGAGTTTACTGAATTATGACAGGTGAAACTAGCCTTTCTCATAGGCTGGTGAATCAAATACTATTTTTAGAAACTTTCCACCTAAGCTATAAAGGCTTGTTGTGTCGGACATGCAAGCTGAAAAAAGGCAAAGAAAAATACCTTTGAATTAAGGCTACTTCTGGAGTTGCCTTATTCAAGGTAACAATGTAAAACAGCGTTAAGGAATTAAAATTCTTTCCAAACAAAATTCCCCCACTTTGAAAACACGTTTCTTTACTACAGAAATACACATATACAGTTCATGTGTGGGTTTGAGTGTGTGTGGAGTAGGTGTGGGTGTGTGCCTGTAGTACGAGTGAGTATATTGGGGACATAAGCGTTTTTTATCCTAGTATAATGGGGATGCATCCAATCTGGGGACATACATTTTCACTGTTAAAAACGTGTGTCTTCCGGATTGATGACAAAACACGTATGTGTGTATACAACATACATAGTGTAATAAAATATAGTATATTTGATCTTTAGCTGCAATTCCAGAGCGCAGCCCTGGAAGCAAAGGACTACCTTCTGTCTAGGATTGTTTCAATTCAAGATCGAATGTATTACTATTTACTCTTAGACCTACCCATTCTAACTTCGATTTAGCAATCTCGACTGAACCAACATGTGCACATACACAACTCGACTAGTGCTTGTATGTAACAGGACCGACTGTTAATTGCGTATATACCGTTTTCAAAAGAAGAACATAATTGGTGCAATTTTGGCAAAGAAAATGTAACTTCGCGAGACAACTGTACATTGAACACGTCTACCCTTATTATTCTGGGAACGAGAGGCTACGAAGCACGTAATAATTGTATATGTCGAAAAACCGAGCGCTTTTAAAATTGAAATACTCCATTACGTTTCGTACATAATAAACCCTCCATCATCAGACGGCAAAAAATCAACTAAACAACTAAAACGAAAACGTGAGAAACAAACACACTTAAAAGGAGCAGTATCAAATATGTGCTGAAAAAAAGAATTAACGAAGGACAGTACTTAGAAGAAGTTCGTGCGGCTGTATAGGGAGTAAAAGGGGTTCAAAGGCTGGACGAAATAGAAAAAATGAGCCCGCTCTCCGTTAATGCCACAACGCCATGATGGGACTGCCTTTCATTTCACAAGGAAGTATTCATTATGTTAAAACGTATTTTTTACTTTTGGGAAGTGTGAAAGACTTCCTTCTATATTCGAAAATCTTGTTTTGAATAAAAGATTTATGAGTGTCAAGACAGAGAAATATGTTTTACAGTAAGTTTTTGGGGGAGAAGGTTTGGCCTCATTAAATATATATATATATATATATACATATAAATATATATATATATATATATATATATATATATATATATATATATATATATATATATATATATATATATATATATATATATATATATATATATATATATATATATATATATATATATATATATATATATATATATATATATAGACCTTAGGAAAAATGGCCTAAGGTCTTCATGCGACTATTCAATACCGCACTGGTTCACTTATCCATCGCTACGTCACTCGACTTACTTAATGTTACAGTGGACGCGTTCCTATGACATTCCTCTGACGTAACAATGGAGAACTTAACCCAACAGTATTTATAATTTGTTGACCGCGCTCAGTCACATAGGCCTCAGTGGCTCAGTGGTCAGAGCATCCGCCTTGTAAGTGGGAGGTCGCTGGTTCGAATCCTGCTTGAGGCTAAGTTTTCCATTTCAAAAAAATAAATCCTCTTTCAGTATATATATATATATATATATATATATATATATATATATATATATATATATATATATATATATATATACATATATATATATATATATATATATATATGCCTAAATTCTACCTTAGGTGGACATAAAGTCGTCTAAAACCACACCTTAGGTGAACATCATACTTTAGGCAGACATTTTGGAGACCAGCTAATGTTTGCATCATAATTTGTCCCCTTGTGCTCATGCTACTTTAAAAATTTCGTTACCTATGAAATAGTTGTTTGGCCCTTGGCATTGGGTTACCGTGTGAAAACCGTACACAAAACGCACTGCGTATAGTACACCACTGGAATATTGGTTATATTGGAAAAAAAATGTCCTGTAAGGGACACGCACGTATTAAATATTCAAGTACATATAACATGTAATATGTTGTTTATTTAATTTAATGTTCTACACAGGCAATTTACTTAAAAGACAATTACTATAGGTAATGACCGCTGTGCAAGACTCTAATGGTATTTTAATTGTAAATTTCAATGACTCGTATATGCAAATATATGAAAATATGTGATTTTAATATGTGTCCTTCTAAGGTCTCATTTTAACGAATGTCCGCCTAAGGTATGATTTAGTGGTATGTATATATATATATATATATATATATACATATATATATATATATATATAGATATTTATATATCAATATACATACAATTTTATATATATATATATATATATATATATATATATATATATATATATATATATATCAGTATTGCACAACATACAGTACACTTCTATAGAGAAGTGTATAGAAGTGTATAAACGGCAGGCTGTGCCATTTTAGCATTACCGTATATGTTACCAACGCCGCGATGCCATAGTAACAGCGCATTGTCGTTTGAAGAGCTTTTGCTTAAATTGAAAAAATTGTTACGGTAACGTTTTGAGACAAAGATACCTGTCCCTATATTTTGCCATGCCACTTAATTGACGATTTTCAATGTTGACCATGGCCTTCCTTCATAGAAAAGAGTGAAAATAAATACAAGAAACTATATTGCAGTGAACCCACAATTTGTTGCCAAGTTACCAACGATAGTTCCACTGGGATGTAAATAAAATATCTAGTGCCACTTTGTAATCATATACTGTTTATTAGCGACGGTATTTACATTGCTGTTTTACGAGAAGTTTTGAAATCCATCATTCAAATGAGGTTTTGTAGACTATCTGTACAACATACGTATTGTACCAAGTTACTGGGGAAAAAGATGGGTAGTAAGGCCTAAGGAATATCATTAACGTAAATGCAATAAACTCACATATATAAACTGTAAACAAGAGTTAGTCAAAAGTTATCTGAATCGACTAAACACTTTAGTCATACATATTTGACTAATTTCTGGTGATATTGGACTCACTAGTTTCACGGTACCGTAATGGACTAATCAACCGTTTTGACAATTTTATGTTTTCATTGTATGCGAAAAAAAGAAAAAAGTCAAACATAGCAGACAGTAGAAGAAAATAAACTCTTAGGACATTTTTTTTTTTTTTTAATTTGAGTGAATTTGTTTTCACCCGTTAAATTTAAAAGGCCAGGTCACACTACAACGGTATCGGATCGGATTTCGCTCCGATTTTCGTAGGGGTTAATTAATATCTCCTTCATCTTTGGTCGAAAAGAAACAAAAATTTGCCAACCAGTGAAGATATATGAATTGTATCGCAGGACTACGAAATTTTAAGTTAAACCAATTATTCCGTAACGTCACATCCACAGACAGCTTTTACTGGATACGCGTAGTCCGATAAAAGCTATTTGACAATGTGACGTCACGAAAGTCTATATTTGATTTCCGTGGTCCTCTCATACCGATCAAATATTCACACAGGATGGAAAATTTTTGGTTCTTTCCGACAATGGATGAGATTTTTACTAAACCTGACAAAAAATGGGATAGTAATCCGATCCGATATCTCTGCAGTGTGACCTGGGCTTAAGGCTCTACTTGGAGTAATAGGAACCAGAGATTTAACAACATGACTTTTTATTGATCAGTGGTGCATGATCCGAGTACGATCGGATTACTGCGAGCTTTAATTCAAATCTTCTCCAACTCTGGGCCAAAAGAACTCCAAATTTGCCAAGTGGTGCAATCAGAAGTATCATTTGTATGGCAGGACGACGAAAATCCGGTTTTTATGAACTATTTGGGCGAAAACGTCGGACCAACAGACACATTTTTATTGGAATTGGCGTACAAACCGCTCCGCCTCCTTCTGGTCCAGAATTCACAGAACAACGAGGTTTGGTAAAACGTCGGGTGATAACTGGCAGCCATCTATAAATTTAAAATGGCAATCAGAAAAAAAGTAAGGACATGAAATTCTGATCCAGATTAAAGATCAGTTGAGGTCATTGACTGTAAAACTGCGAAAAACTAAAAACTGGTTTGTGTACATAATATCACGAGGTATGAATAACCGACACTTTTCATAGTTTGTATGCAGATTTGTTGTATTGAGAGAAAGGATGCTATAGTGTTTGGTTGGGGTCAAGGTCACTTGATTTTACAAGAGATAAAACTGCAAAAACAGTGTAAATGCTTCAATTTTCAATTTATTGCCCTAAAAAGAGGTAAAATTTTGCTGTTTGGTACTTTTGCTTACATTGCCACCTGACATAGGCGGGATTACGGTGGGTGGGGGGGGGGGGCACGAGGGGCACTTGCCCCCCACTTTTTTCCAGAACTTAGTTTTTTCACGTCTTAGTCTGGTTGCTTTTGCTTCAAAATACAAACTGGAACTAACAGAACTACGCAAGGGATACTTAATCAAGTTGTTTAATGTTTAAACAGGTCATATACTGCATTGAAAGCTAAATAAAAACAATATTCTTCCAATAAATGTCTCAACGCTGTTTTTTCGACACGCTTCGCGTGCACCCGTTTTGAATATGTCAAGATCCGGGGTTACTTCTTGTAGAACACCTCTTCCATTGTCACTGAAACTTATCACCAGTGTCCGGGCCGTACACAGCTGAAGGTCTACCAGTAACTAGTGCAAGGGGGAGGAAGGGAGGCGCTCGTCTTCTGGTCCCCTTCTCTGACCAAGTGCCCCCAAGCTTTCTGAAAGGACGATGATCTTATTTGACCCTAATCTGGAGCACTCTTTGTCTAATTTTATTTCAATTTCACTATTGAGATGAAGTAAAAGTTTATTTTTTCGGCGCACTCCGTGCGCCCCTTTACAGGTAACGGCTCTGTGGAAGTCACTTGAAAAAGAATGAGAATATAGGAAACCAGCGTATGTTTGCGCTTCAGTTAGAATGTCGGTAGGGGGCCACTGTTATTCAGCTAAGGTAAAAAGTGGCCTATCTTTTCCCTTATTTTCATTCAGTTTCATTACTGAGATGCCTTAAACGTTAAAATTTTCGGCCAGCTTTGCCCTCCCCATCATAGACGAGTGCTGAATTCACATCACATGAAAAGCCCCATAGCTTTGTGAAAAGACGATCTGGGGCACCAAGGAGGGAGCCCCTGGAGAACCTCAATTTAATTAATCCATTATCCCCGCACCCTCTGCATTATCGATTCCGACCGACTTTAATTGAAGAAAGTCAAATTGTAATATTTGTGTTATGTTAAGCGCTCATCTTATGTAATATAAAATTTAAGATAAAATACATCATTTTCATGCCTACAATTTCGTAAATACCCAGGATCTTGAGGGTGCTTCACCCCCTAGACCCCCACAGGGTTTTTGCCCCTGGAACCCACGCCGTTAGGGGGAGCGCCCCTTCAGCGCCGTTTGGTAGTCTGCCCGAATTTGCCCCCCACATTCAGAGATCAAATCCCGCCCCTGCCACCTGGAAAAACTTCTCCCACACCTGTTCCCCTTTTCCCGAAGGTTTGCTCCCTCCAGTACCTTTACCAGCTACAGGCCTGATTGGCTTGTGATAGCACTATCTCGAAATCACATATTTGTCATGTTGAGCGGAAAAAAGCCTATTGATTTTGGTGGAGATCGGCCGAGTCACCAGAGGTCAAATACCAGGTCACCAGAGGTCAAATGCCAAACTGATGAGAGCACCAGGAGTTAAAAATTTGTTATCAAGATACTAAGTTTGAAGTAGGAAATTTGAAAGAATTTCGTATTTGTGATTTAGACGCAGTATGGTCAACAAAACAATCCTTATTGCCGTGTAATTGCCTTTGGGGAAGTCAGAGGTCATCTAGGGTCACCAGTCATCCCAGGAATTTCCAAGATTATCAATCGAGGTCACCAGAGGTCAAGTAGCAAAATTTCCCAAATTTTCCTTCCGTGACAAGGGATTACTAAAATTTAAATTTGTTAATTGTTTTTTTTTTTTTTTGCTCTCTGGTTTGAAAATGTACTGATGAAAACTTGGCGGCATATCCGTAATTGTGGAAACAATAGGCATCACTGCAATGTGTTAACTTTAGCTGGGTCATTTCTTATCAAGTAAATTTATCACCTATGCTTAACCGTTAGACTACTCGAAGATATAATGTCTTAAGTCACACAGGTACAACAATGTAACCGCAATCACAAAATTATCACATGGCCTATCCTGTGTTTGTAATCTTATCCTATCAGTATTCTTCTACATATGTCTGCTGTTAAGCTAACACATCATATTTCAATGCACTGTGGTGTTACTTTCATCAGTACTGTGGTGCTATAAACGCAAATGATGGTTCGAGAACGCAAGAATTGTGAGATTATGGGGCAAACCATGAATTAATTCTACTGACAAAGGTGGGGTCTACGGGAACACCGGAAAAGTTGCGCCATTGTTAAAGTGACTAGACTCAAGTTAGTGTCACCAATATCCAATATGATGAAAGATGGTGCACAATGGTGATGTCAGAAACTGCTGTTTATTGGTTCGTTTGTTGGTTAGGGCTAAATGAAAAGGAAAGATTGTTAGGAGTTATGATAAAATGTCAGGGGTGGCAAGGTTTAAGCATTAGCTGCCCCTAGGTCTAATGAATACTTCTTGGCTTACGGGGACTGAGATAGTGTTATTTTTGCCATGATTTTGAAACATATTTAAAAACACATGACGACCACGAAGGTTAGCTCCTCTTGCTTTGGCAAGACTAACCAGACTTCCCTTCAGCATGATTTCCACCGACTGCACTCCAGAGGTGGGGCGTCCCCATGTACTTCCTATAAACATGGACAGAGCATGTAGAGCGTACGTTCTATCCGTAGATTGTCTCCACCGACTTGCGACAATCTACCGTACAGTATGCTCTGTCCATGTATAGGAAGTCCGTGGGCGTTCCCCATTCAATGGAAACTGGTAAATAACATGCGAACATGTAGCACAAGCCGTACTTTATTGAGAAAATAAGAAACACATATGTTTCCATTTGGTTCATGTTGTATTCAAAACCAGTCAAGTCAAGCGAGGTACTTTCAAATTTCCCGCGGATTTTTTAATATCGTGCAAATTACACGCAACCATATTTTTCTCATTGGCGGTACATTTTCTTAATATACCCTGCCCTTCTTGAGAACGTGTGACTGAAACATGTCAAACAAAGATTATGCACGTGATTTCAGAGCTTTTCAATTTGGCGAACTGGATGGAACTGATCATGCGAAGTACGTGTGTAGTACTCCCGCACTGCAGCGCATTAGTAACAATTGCTGTACAATGGACGCCTGGATGGAAAAATAGCAAGACGCGCAACGCAGTGATGTCGGTGCATAACCTCTATAGTAATCAGTCAAAGCTCACCATGGACTGCAATGGTTTATGTGAGACATGATGAGGGATGTTAAGTCAATTTGAACGACGTTTTATAGATGGCGGTATAGTAAATATTGAGGCTTACGCGGGCACCCTCGAGTTGAAAGGGTTAAATTTACTTCCCTCGGGCCTGGTTAAGTGGGGTAGTTTCTTAAAAGCAATGACAGGTCCCATTGGGTCTCATTTAGTCTGTCAAAACGGTAAACTCGGCGGCTAGAATTTTTCGTTGGTGGCCAATCAATGAACTACCTATTTAGAGGTTTGTCATAGACGGGAAAATATAAAGTGCACGAAATGATCATTGTAAACTGCGTCGTATTTAAAGCCCTCAAATTCCACGTTTCGCACCTGGAGATATGAAAACATTTCCCCAAAAGGAAGGAGCCCCTCCTTTAAGCTCCTTTCCCCAATTACATTCTTTGACGTTTCTTCTCGAGAATCCAACATATACACCCCAGTAGATCTAAGTTGGTGTGGGGTGTTACTGATACTTGAGTTTGTTACATGGTCCGTGTTCTCAAGTGATCGTTGCTTTCATTGTGTTCACATAGTGTGAAAAGCAATTAACATACTTAACTGCCCCTTTGCCAACCCCGGAAGTTACGCAACTTTTTGTGTATTTGATGTAACCGGTAATGTCAATTTATAAAATGTGAAACTTGAATATATCAAGTGTAAATGCAATGTGCTTCATTTCCTTCCTGAGGCGAGAAGATGTTATCAGGCTTAGACTGTTAGAAGAACGATGTTTTAAAAAGTAAGAAGAGAAGTTTCATCATGTAAACTTCACCAAACTGAGATATCGTCAATCTCGAGGGTTGCTAATTGCACTTGATAGGATAGGGCTGTCTAGTTCTGTCAAAAATCTGGTTTCATAGTTTTTGTTTTTTGTACAACACAACATTGCGTTCTGTTTGACTGGGAGCCCTTTTGTGTTATCCTAGCCTTTTAATGTCTATCACTATTACAGCTACAGTATATCAAAATCTCCGCCGCTGTGTTGATGAAACAATATTTCAACAATATTTCCTGTAGTAGGAGTGGCAAGCGGCGGCATGTATCCTGCCAGAGGTCTTTATTCAGACAACACCAAGACAGTTGGAAAGTCAGTCAGCGAGCAGTCAGGCAGTCAGTCGGTCGGTCGGTCGGTCGGTCGGTCGGTCGGTCGGTCGGTCGGTCGGTCGGTCGGTCGGTCGGTCGGTCGGTCGGTCGGTCGGTCGGTCGGTCGGTCGGTCGGTCGGTCGGTCGGTCGGTCGGTCGGTCGGTCGGTCGGGCGGGCGGGCGGTTGGTTACCAATTCGCGAAAGAATCTAATTTAAAGTTTGTTTATATGTTTACAAATGTTTAAATGATTTGGCTCCGCCCTATCTCTCTAATACGTTCCAAAGGAAAACCACACCTTTATCTGGTCCTGTTACTAGGTCTGCAATGGACGGGGCCCTTCTCCTCATACATCCTCCCAAGAAGCGAGTAGGTGAGGGGCCTTTTTCCATTGCAGGTCCTGTGTTATGGAACTCCCTTCTCACGTACGGAATTCCAAATCTGTTGTGCTGTTCAAAAAACAACTTAAGACTTACTTATTTAGTTGATTGTGTTTTGCTGGTGTTATTTTTCTTGGTGTCTTAGCGCATTGGTCATATGGAATTTGCGCTTTATAAAAGTTTTATGTATGTATGTATGTATGTATGTATGTATGTATGTATGTATGTATGTATGTATGTATGTATGTATGTGTGTATGTATGTATGTGTGTGTGTATGTATGTATGTATGTATGTATGTATGTATGTATGTATGTATGTATGTATGTATGTATTTTCCGAAACTCGATAATATTAACGATTTCTATTAAACAGCAGGTGGTTAACTAAGTGCAGCCCTGTGAGTTTCTTAATCCTCAGATCTGGGCCGTTTAACGAAAGAGGTTGAAACCCACTGTCACTTCAGATTGTGATCCCTTAGACCTTATTACTATAGGCTTCAGTAGGGGACATTCCCCGTCAACAGTGATCACCGTCCGCGAATGTAGGAAGAACCGTATTCGCAAGCGGAAGATACATTACCGGCCTTTTTAGGACCGTGTAACCCATTCGTGTACACTGTTAAAAATTTCTGTAAATTTACAGCCTTTTTTTAACTCAAACTTTTTGTATTTTACTTTTAATAGAGATTTTCTGTATCTTTACAGACACTTTGTATTGCTACAATAAAAAAAGGTTGTTTAACATGTATTTTCGGTTTATTTGAAAAACCATTTCTATCTGCTTTTTTAACCAAATTGTACTGCTTTGTAAAACTTTTTCTGTAAATTTACAGAAATTTTAACAGTATTTTGTATTTTTCTGATTTCACATAAAAATACTGTCATTTAACAAACATTCATTTTGTTTTTAAGCTGAAAAAGAAACAAAAATAAGCCCAAACAAACAAATAAGAAATAACCAGAAAATTTTCAATATATAACATGCATCGTTCTGCGAAGTTTTAGTTTAAAAAATTTTTTTTTTTGGCAAATTTATGGCCCTATTTGAAAATTAACTTACATTTATTATAAAAGCATACTTAGTTATTACGTTCTCAGTTATAAATATCATACAAATGGTGGTTTATCACACATTTTTAAGTAAAAAGAAATTGTAAGGCCCTAATTTCAGAGCACTGACAATTGGTATACTGATGTCAAATCATCGCCACAGGCGCTCATGCACTTGATCGGAGCAAATTAAAAAACGTTTCACAAATTTACTTGAAAGAGTCTGTAAATTTACCACTTTATGACGTAAATCTCATTTTGCATAAATGGGTGGAGCTTATTTTGTAGGCATTTTCCTAACAAAAGGATTGCTGTTGCTTTGAATAATATCTTCTTTGGCGTTCTTTAATCAGGAAGTGATAAACTTATTGTTTACCTTGTCTGGAAATGTTTGCAACAAATGTATTTGCATTCTTTTTCATATTTATTTTAAAAACAATTATTATATTGTACAAAAAATGTGACTTTCCAATTACAAAGTTCCTAGAGATAGCAGTCTACTTGACAACAATATCATGACAACAAAGCATCCTCAATGTATATTGATTGAAAACAACTCGTAACGACACATTACGTTGATAAGCAAATACCTGATCTACGTAATGGTGAAGTGTATGTTACGTAATAACATATGAAAAGTAAAAAAGAGATATTATAATAAATATTAAAACGTCGGGAATGAAAACAGTAGGCTGTAAATTCACATAAAATTAAGGTAAACAAAACAGAACAATTCTGTAATTCGATTTTACAGTAGACTTTTGTAAACTAATTTACATCCAAAAACTGTAAAGAAAAAACAAATCCTTAATGTTTTTTCATGATTAGAGTCTGGCTGTAAAAAAAAATTATTTGGTTGGAAAAAAATTTGCCATAAAAATAATGTAAATTTACAGAGAAATTTTTTTATCAGTGTACTGCTGTCTAAATTAACTGACTATTTGGCAGGAAGAAAGAAAAACTTTCTTGGAACACGTGTGGAAGAGGAAGACGAAAAATTACGATGAAGGTTGGATGGAAGGGTGATACTCTTCTAAAATGAAACTGCAACTTCACACTCATGCTCCTTCTTCTAGAACTTTATCAAACTCGTCAAGGCGCATTGTTTTTGTTAATTATAAATTGTATGCATATAATATAACCGACGATTATCCATACAATGTGGCAATGCCTTCAGATGATCTGTGACCAAATGGATGTTTATTTACACCCATAAAGTAAACAAGTTGTGCACATAAGATACCGAAAATTATGTCCACGACCTCTCTTGCAATATATAGGTTAGGCTAATGTACACTTTACACCGTGAAGGGGACCAAAATAGCTCGTGTGGCTTTAAAAGAAAAAACTCCTGTTTTCTAAGTCATTTGACATACTTGTTTGGGCTAAAAGGGTATTACATTTTTTTTTCATTGAGAACTTGCCCATGCGTGCGAGGCAGACTGCCCCCCCCCCCCCCAAGTCGCAAGACCTCAAATTCGTGCAGGAATTTGGGGAAAATTTGGGAAGCCGCTGCAGTTTCCGAAATTAACATGACTTCACTGAAATTACTCCTAACGGTGCCCGGCATCTCACGAAGAAAGGTCCCATTCCGCGAGCTTTACTTTACAGCCTTTCGCCTCACAATGCCCGAAATGATCAAAGATCAAAATGCTTTCAAGCATTTGTCCCAGAAGCACAAAACTTCCCAGCAGTAGAGAACCTTTGTTCATGATACTAGCAAAGACTTGCGACTTTTGACTCTTTACCAATTTTGCAAGGCCGGACTCACCTCCTGAACCGGGTCAGTCAGCGTCCTCAATCCCCCGAATCGGTAAAGTTTAAAAATGTTTGGGAGCTTGTCGGAAGGAGGGAAGTGTCTGTCAATTAGTTTAAGGAATTCCCTAACGATATTGATGGTCACATTTTTACTAAAAGGGGGGTTACACCAAGTGATATTTCGTTGGCGGCTTTTTTTGGCTTTTCGGTATACCCCCCTTCCGGCAAGCTCCACAAGATTTTTATCCGTAACACCCTTAAACTTAGTTAGAGCTGTACGGATAATGTTAAGAAAAGCATAGACTCCCACAAAAAAAAAAAAAAAAAAATGAACAGTGATTCCATCCAACGACGAAGGGGGCAAAACTGAGTTATTATGTTTGCTTCTCGTTATTGTACTGAAAACTCTTATTAAAAGCTTTTCCACTGGCGCGAAAAACCTTAACTCAAAGCAAATATACACATTAGATTTGTTTATGGATTATTCGGAAAAATGAAAGTGATCGTCATTGAAAGGACTTAGAAGAGATTCAGCAACTACAGGAACCAGCGACAATCAAGTGATGGCGCCATACACCTGTAAAGCTGATATTATGTACACGCGGTAAATTGGTTCACTCAAAAATTCAGATTTTTAGGTACTTTTGAAGTCGCATGCAACACAGCTTCTTTGGTTGTCCTTCAGTGGACGTAAAGCTTCATCGGGAAGCAGTGTAAAGTTTGGTTCGCCGAAATGCACTTTTCCAGAGAGTCGGGAGGACTTTAGAAAAAAGTTCATTTGGTTGGATGCGGGACACATCTGACTTGTAAGGATAATAACCGTCGTGACTCACATGTTCAAAATTGGAGTTTCGGAATTTTTCTTGACCATGTTCTGACCCTCTGGACCCCTGAATCCTCGCCTGATGCCGAATAATTTGATACATTGGCATCGCAGGTAAAGCTGTGCCATAACACACATTTAGTGTGTCATGTTTCAAAATGGTAAAATCTGAAACACTAAGAAAAAGTTTAAGAGGAAGTCAAATTATCATAGTAAAAGGTTTCATGACATTTTCAAAACTTCTACACTTCAAAAGTATTCGCTCAGGAGGAAAATACTTATCCGAAGTAATAGTTACTTAAAAAGATATTTACAGTGTTCATGTTCCCTATGTTTGAAATTTTCGTTATTAAAAGCCGTCGATCGTCAACCAATACTATAATTTTTCATGGAATTAATCAAAAGTTTGGTTTCTGAAGAGCTTTTAAGTGTTTTACGAGGAACAACTGTAATGCAAAGTAGTCAAACCATACTTCTTTACCCCCTTTTAAAAGAATAGTCCAAAAGCTTATGAAAACTATTTCAGGATGTTGAAAATATTGTGAAACAACGTCCTGGCAGCAGCATTAGTTTCAAAGTGTTTTGACCTTGGAGAAGACTAGAGAAAACTGAAATTTTCCTGAGTTGTTCGATGAGACCATTACAACATGGATTTACATTCTTTAAGTGATCCGTTCTAGCCCGATTGGCAGTTACTCATACAGCAGAGAGCAAGTAAGCGTAGGAAACGTTAGCTAAGGCTAGGCCTAAGCTAAACAATAACGGTAGCCTTTGTGTGGTGTTGCCGTCGTTACCAATGAAATGCAGCACATTTTTAATGTTTCTTTTGCACTTTCATGAGCCGCATACCTCACAGCACATACTAAATTAGATTGTGATAGAGGTGGAGGTGGATTTTTGTAAACGAAGATAGTTGGAACAGCGTGCCGTAACTTCGGCACGCTTTTAGTTTTAGTACCTTCTAGTATACAATAGGTCTAAGTTAGGCCTACTGTACCCCTACAGTCACGTTCGAAGCATTTCACCAATGTGATCCCCACAAACAACACGGTTATTGCTTTAATTTGTCTGTGGCGAAGAAAAAAAAATAAAGCCATGCCCTGCATCTTGCTAGTCCCTTATGTGGATGTGGCACTGTAAAGAACTCCTTTCAGGCAATTTCGAAGGGATACTTGAAGAGCCGTAACTCAGAACTTCGTAAGCGGTAAGCTTGGCAGATAACACTTGCAGCTAGGGAGAGGTCGCTACCTTACTTCATTTTCTACTTTGTACACATTGTGTGTACTGCCGTAAATCTTGGAGTAATCATAGACTTCAAGCTACGGTGGCCGAGAGAGGCCAAGCAAAAACAAAAAAAAAATGTGGATTTTTTTTTTTTTGATTTGCATCTTAATTATCTCGGAAATCTGACTTAGTATCTCGGAATTCTGAGATAATATCTCACAATTTTGACTTAGTAACTCGGAATTTTGACTTAGTATCTCGGAATTCTGAGATAGTATCTCGGAACTTTGACTTAGTAACTCGGAATTCCGTGATACTATGTCGGAATTCCGAGTAACTAAGTCAGAATTCTGAGATACTAAGTCAGAATTCCGAGTTACTAAGTCAGAATTCCGAGATAATTTAAATGCGAATCAAAAAAAAATCCACCTTTTTTTTTTGCTTGGTCCCTCAAGCAAAAAAAACCAGAAAGCCAAAAGGCTTAGTGATTCCTTGCTGCTGAAATGTAAGGCCTTTTTTCACATTGACATTGTTTTGCAATGTTTTTCAATTAACAGGGCTCCATAATGTGCCCACAAAGTACACATGCAAGGCATCCAATCTTCCTACATTGAGATCCCCCTTGCCCGTCATGAACCCAAATGACATTTGACCTCCACCAAAAACTTCTGGGACCATGTATTCACTATGTGCCATCTACATGACAAGTTACAGGACCCTACAAGTGACCTTTCTTGAAAGACTCTGCAGGAAAGCTTGTCAGGCTTTGAACATGCTGACTTCAAATGAACTTTGACCTTTGGGAAAATCAATAGGGATCATCTACTAAATTTGACCAATCCACACACTAAATGTGAGCGCAGTCCCATGTACCGTTCTTGAGATACAGTGTTTACGAAGTTTTGACCTTTTGACCTCTCATGACCCCAAATGACCTTTGACCTCCACCAAAAACAATAGGGAACATCTACTCAATATGGCCAACACACTCGCCAAATATGAGCATAGTCACATGTATCGTTCTTGAGATATCGTGTTTACGAAGTTTTGACCTTTTAAACTCTCGTGACCCCAAATGACCTTTGATCTCCACGAAAATAAATAGGAATCATCTACTTAATATGACCAACCCACACACCAAATATGAGAATAGTCACATGTACCGTTCTCGAGATATCGTGTTTACGAAGTTTTGACCTTTGACCTCTCGTGACCCCAAATGACCTTTGATCTCCACGAAAATCAATAGGGATCATCTACTCAATATGGCCAATGCACACACCAAATATGAGATTAGTCACACTCACCCTTCTTGAGATACCGTGTTTACAAGCAATATCTAAGGAATTTACCTATTGACCTCCCGTGACCCCAAATGACCTTTGACCTCCACGAAAATCAAAAGGGATCATCTACTCAATATGACCAACCCAGACACCAAATATAAGCATAGTCGCATGTACCGTTCTCGAGTTATCGTGTTTACGAAGTTTTGACCTTTTGACCTCTCGTGACCCCAAATGACCTTTGATCTCCACCAAAAACTACACGAATCATCTACTTAATATGACCAATGCACACACCAAATATGAGCATAGTCACATGTACCGTTCTTGAGATATCGTGTTTACGATGTTTTGACCTTTTGACCTCTCGTGACCCCAAATGACCTTTGATCTCCACAAAAATCGATAGGGATCATCTACTCAATATGGCCAATGCACACACCAAATATGAGATTAGTCACACTCACCCTTCTTGAGATACCGTGTTTACAAGCAATTTCTAAGGAATTTACCTATTTACCTCTCCTGACCCCAAATGACCTTTGACCTCCACGAAAATCGATAGGGATCATCTACTTAATATGATCAATCTACACACCAAATATGAGCATAGTCACATGTACCGTTCTCGAGATATCGTGTTTACAAAGTTTTGACCTTTTGACCTCTCGTGACCCCAAATGACCTTTGATCTCCACCAAAAACAATAGGGATCATCTACTCCATATGACCAAACTACACACCAAATACGAGGTTAGTCACACTTACTCTTCTTGAGATATCGTGTTTTCAAGCCAAAGCGTCACATACACACACACACACACACCCATACACACACACACATACACACGACATCACCATCGCATAGATTCCTTGCCTGCCTTCGGCAAGGAATCAAAAAATGGGATTTTTTTTTTTAATTCGCACCTTTTAAGTATCTCAGAATTCTGACTTAGTATCTCAGAATTCCGAGATACTATCTCGGAATTCCGAGATAGTATCTCGGAATTCTGACTTAGTATCTCGGAATTCCGAGATGGTATCGCGGAATTCCGAGATAGTAAGTCAGAATTCTGAGATACTATCTCGGGATTCTGAGTTACTAAGTCAGAATTCTGAGATAGTATCTCAGAATTCCGAGATACTATCTCAGATTTCCGAGTTACTAAGTCAGAATTCCGAGATAATTTAAATGCGAATCAAAAAAAAAAAATCCACATTTTTTCTTTTTTTGCTTGGCCCCTCTCGGCTACCGTATCAAGCCGTAAAGATGAATCGCTAACTTTTAGTCGCGATTGAGGTTCACTTTCCCATAACAGCGGATGATTTCTAATAAATGAATCTACACTTGCGCAGCCGAACACAATTAAGAATATGACATAAGGCGACGACCTCTCCCTAGCCCCAAGTGTACCTAGGCATGTTTCCAATGCCAATGCAGCACACACACACGGACTGCTATGCAAAAGTCCGTGAACATAGTTTACAAACCGAAGTGAATCCATGACGTCAGAGAAAAAACCTCATAAATATTAATGAGACACACTCATTTGTTTTAAAGAACAAAATTGGCGAGGTTTTTCGCTTTTTTGAAGTCTGCATGGCCGATTTTCCTTCAGAAAAAAATTGGCGATTAATGTATAGAGTTCTTTCAAACATGCTGTGTCCCGGCCAAGTGGCTTTAGACTATGCTTTTAACTAATCAGATTTTTTTAGGTGATGGAGAAATTTGGTCGGCGGTTAGTGGGGTCGCCAGTCTGAAGTTTTCCAGTTCTTTTGTTTTACCGTTCAATTAATGCACACAAAAACTAACACGAAGAAGTGTTCCTTCTTAATTTTTGTTTCATCCTCCTTCTCTGCGTAATTACCTTTTATTGCTCTAGGGAAGAAATGACTCTCAATTCACGCCCACTTGATATCGCCAGGTTTCACATTTGATTAATTGATTGGCAGTAACAGACATTTCTAAGTGCACAAAAAGTTATGTGAAATTTGGGGTCAACTAACAAGCCAGTCAAGTATGTGTGAAATGTCTTTCACGCTTTGCGAACATTATAAAAATATATTCTAATTTGAGGGCAGGGATCATGTAAAAAACTCAGATACCAGGAACACCCGACACCGCCTTTGATCTACTGGGGTGTCCATGCTGCTTTCTCAAGAAGCAAGGTCGCGGCATGTAGAACCGTCGTTTTGATCTAAAAAGTAGTCTTAAGAACAGTTTGTATGATAAAAAGGAGAGGAGAAAGGCATGACAATATTTTCTCCTTACTTTTTTGAAGCATTGTCCTTTCATGCCTGATTGCATTGTTTATTGCTTCAAGGCAGAAATGAAGCATACTACTTATTTGCGTATTTAATGCAGTCAGTTTCACATCTGATTTAAAGATTGGCCGTACTAGGCATACCAAAATACACAAAAGTTACGTACCATTTGTGGTTAGCTAACCGACCAGTCCAGAACCATGTGTTATTTTGCTTTTCAGGGCGTGTGAATACACTGAAAACAATTCAACAATCTCAGGTATTAGTTACACCCATCACCGCCTTATATCTACTGGGGTGTCTTCTTTTGCATTCTCAAGATGAAACGTCGCAACATGTTATGACCTTCAAGTTTCCGACTAAATGCAGCTACTCTGATAAATGTATGCCTTATTATTTGTAGAGGACCATTGGTGTAGTATAAGGAACGGTTTTCCAAAGGCTGACCTGGTTATGGCAGCGAAAGAACATTTTTGGAGCCGGCTATCTTCGCTGTTTGCTTGATAGCACCGTCTTTTATCTACACTACAGCCTCTATCAAGACCTAGTACAACTACAAGCGAAAATAAATGCGGCGCCCTTTTAAAATAGTCTTTTAAGATTTAACATACTACATTGGACATTTCGATGAATGGGAGAGTGGCGTCCTTCACGTTTGGGTAAGCACTCCACAGGTAGTCCATCACTTCAGGTTTGTTGAATGTTAGCACATTGAATGAAAGTTACGTTCACTCCAAGTTTTTTTAAAAGGTACATATGAAGGTTAAAAGATGGCATGTTATGGCACTGTCTAATTTGCTTAACGTCGAAGTACCTTATTTTGTTTGTATCTTTTGTACTCAGCTTTAATTATACAGAGTGATGAATGGCGGGAACTATACGCAAGAACGTGATGTACTGTTATGTACTGTATGCAGCCTAGCTCCAAAGGGTGTTGGGTAAAAGATTTGTAAGTGAACTTTGCCAACCTAATAAACAGTTTCCAATGTTCCAATTTCCAATGGGATACGCTAGGACTTGGGTCTTCAATTCGGACTAGAGTTGAGCTGTGGAGCGTTAGAAACGGAATTGACCCGGTGCAAATTAGGTAGACAGCCCTCTATTGAAAAAAAAAAAAAACAAACAAAAAAACTGAGGAATGGTTTTATGTCTCCACTCAGGACTACCCGGAACCAACGATCAACGATCTCAACAAATATATACATTGGTGGAAATTTGCAGTGAAACTAGGTAGTAAGATGCCGGTTTTATTTTGTCCAAAAATCGCATAAGTAGTTCCCTTAGTTTGCAAAGTTATTCCAAGACATACAAAAGAATGCCCTGAATTGTTCTCAGTTTTTCTCATAATTTTAAATTTCTGTGACACTATTAAGTGTGCCTAGATATCCTCTTGAAAAGAATTATTGCTCTTATTTCGTGGCGAAAAAACGAAATTTTGAAACCAATATTTTACCAGACCCGTAGCGAAGGGGGCGAATGTGGTCCAAACTAAATACGAAATGTTTTTTGAAAATTGCCATTGACTTAACATAAGTTTAGACATTTGGGTCCCCTAAAAGAATTTTCGGTTCCCTGTGAGAAAGCTCTGCCTCCGGAACTCCTTCGAACGATGCGCAAGTATTTATTGACACAGGATGATTATAAGTGAAGTCAGTATATGGTAGTCTACCTTTCTCAAGACAGCAATCGAGTTGTGTGTCGCTAAAGAAATAAATTTTCATAGTCATTTTTAGAAATTCAAATTATGCAACACGTATCATTTCTAATGAGCGAGGTTTTTAGAAGATGAAGCTGATGTTGGGGGTTTTCTTTTCTTTTTTCTTCTTTCCCTTGCGTGCGATTGAATATTTGCTTGATAAAGATCATATCAAATTTCTTTGTATCCCGTGTTTGCACATTGTATATTCAATATTCTTTACTAACACTCAAACTTTGAAACAAAATATCTTTTCCTTTTTTCACACAATATATTGATTCAATTTAAGAACCTTCAACCAGTCACACATATGTACCACTTCCTTTACATTTACCCTGTTGAAGAGAAAAAAAGACTTTTTTCACCCGCCGGTCCACCCTTGTCTCTAGTGCGTATGTATACCACCTTCCATGTTGTTTTAACTCCAGACTGTATGTCGAAGACTTAGAGGGTCATGTGACTGCTATATGGCAAGTGGTACATTTTTGTACAAGTGACAACACAGTAAACTTTGCACAGCACACGCAATTACGTCACGGCAATCAAGCTAGCAATCACCTTAGAAGAATGTCTTTTAATCCTCTTCCTCTTCTCTGTCAATTTTCAAATATGTAAGATGAATGTTATTAAAAAATATGTAGGATTTGGTTACATGCTGATAAAATAAGCAAAGAATAAAATTTAACATGCTTTATACAGTGTTTCTCAGACCAATATCATCAAAATTTGTAGAGGTAAGTACAACTTGATCCGTTGTCACTTACATAATCTTTCATACGACTGTATTTACACACGAACTGTTACTGATACCAGCAACGCACTGCAGTTATTTTCATGTAATTTATGTTTGCAAAAAAATCCAACAACAAAGTGTGTGGTCTACCGCCCTAAATTTTTTAATCAAAATCCTCATGCAGGACATAGCTTACGTGGCACTGCCCAATCTCTGATTATTTAATTGTTAACACTCATCCACTGTGCTCAAGTGTTACTGCGACATATTTATGTAACCTTTTTTACATCTGGGAGTAGTTGTATGGTTGTATGGGAAGCTTAGGGTTATGAAGTCAATGATCTTACCAGTTTACAAATTATGAACATTGTCTTCACGGAAAGGAGTATAGGCCTCTCGTTTTATATTTTCAACTGATTAGGAGGACGGTATTGATGATGACGATGATGAGGAGGAATACCATTTCAATGAGATGTTCAGGGAGATTCCGGGTCAGATGAAAGTGAAAATGAACCAATACGACGGAAATCAAAATCTAGAAAGTTAGATGCTTTTGAATGAAAACTCAATTTGGATACCAGCTTATCAAAGCCATAGACATACGAGAGATCCACTCTCAGACTTGCTTAAGTGAGTATTAACAAACCTCCTGCAACATATGCCTCATTTTCAACAACACACTCTCTAAAAACGTCCTATTCAAAAAACGTCCCAGTCAAATTTGAATAGAATCTAATCAACTGGGGAACGAACTGGAATCTTATCAAATCCTTGACTAGAATTGACTCATAAATGACCATTTTTGGTCAACTTTGAGGCAAATTCAGAGTTCATACAATCCCTCCATGCCACAGTTTTAAATTATGTACATGAGCACAGACCAACAGAATTTCTTCATACCATGAATACTCCCAATCCCTTAATCTTTGTAATATATTACTTGGATGTGTCTGGCTAAGAAAGACGACTTTCTCCATATCAAGCCAAATAAAAGTGGTGCAAAGCAAAGCTAGATATATAAATCAGTTTTGAAAAAATCTTGCCACGCCAGATATAACGTGATAAATGGAATGACAATATGAAAAAATTGAAAGTAATCCTGAAAAATACTTTTTCATGCTCTTTTATATCCGGTCTTATTTTATGGCAAATTATCATAAATTATGTTTCAATGTTAAAATTCATATCATTATGATGACGGCAAAATGGCTGTCAATCGTGTATGTACAATACAGTTATAATACTCACAAATGTAATAAATACAATTTAATTTAGCACTGTGTTATAAAATTCTATTCAGAATGTTAAACGAAATATTTTTATTCATCAAGATGGTTTGAAGTACAATTTTAGTTGTGTTTGCTAAAACATGAGAAATTTTGTGCCATGAAAAATCGGCACTCAAATTTGGGCGATAGAGCTTCAAAGTGGGCGATTCTTTGACGTCATCTGACCGCAAGAATCTAAATGACCTTGGCTGGTGTAAAGTCGTAATTCTCTAGTAGAAGCAGACTGGGAATCCACCGAATCACCACAATCTGTCTGAAAACATTCCCTTTTAGTCATTTACTACGAAAATATGAAAACTCTGGAATTTGTAGTACCATTTTGATCTGTTTCCCGTCTTGATATATACAAAAACGACAAAGTGAGGAATTAAAATAAAAAGAATAAATCTCATCGAGATCTGTTGGCTTTCAAATTCTTGCAGATTTTGCTTTTAAATGTGATCGTTATTTTCACGAAATATTGATCGATTTTTTTTCGTTTCAAAGTTTAAATTAGTGTAAACTTGTTACGAGATTTCCATTTTTATGATTAAAAATGCAAAAAATAAGAAATTTTAGGTCAACTCTATCAAGCGCAGTAACATACTCTCTGACCATGTAAACCGCAAGAATTCACTTAGGACAGGCTCTCAGGGCGGTCTCCGAACAAAGGAGTTTGTCCAACTTTCATGCCAGCATTATTTCTAATGACAATTGCTGTTTTGTGTGTTTTTATTGCCAGTTTTTGTTCCCGCCATTTTGTCCAGAATAATATGTTCAGATATTTCATTGTACATAGATAGACTTCAGGTAAAAGTGTCTAAGGGGTAATTTGTATCGATTATTTTTTTCTTATTATTGTTATTTCAAATGTACTTCAAGAGTTGGTTGCCATTTCGTTGTTCCTTCCATCTTGGTTGATCAAAATTGGAACAAAAGATGTTTTGATATATAATTTGTGATTCTTTGAAATATGATATGGCCGGATATAAATATCATCCAATCAGAATGGAATGTTTGAAGTCGTTTTTTATTATAATTTTGTTGTAGAGTACTTTTAACATTGGCAACCAATTTACTTTTCCCCCATGTATGTTGACCTGGATCAGGAAAGAAACGCGCAAAATAATGCGTTTTGGGTATTTCGTGTTAAGGTCTAAAACGTAGTTTTCGTAAAAAGGTGCCAACAGTATTTTTTAAGGATTATTTTTCCATTATTAACATGTAATGACGGCCAGTTGGTTAGGACATTATATGTTAATAATGAAAAAATAATCCTTACAAAATACTGAACTGTAATTTGAACATTAGTATGCATTTTGTTTTCTTGCTTAATCTAATTCCTGCAAAAACAGTTAAAAAACTTCGAAGTATTTGTCAATAAATTATGGACCAATTTAAAGGGTAGACATATAAAATGCATTTTTAGAATATGTTTTTACTATGACAGCAGTACTTAGTGTAAAACATCCGTGCATCTACGGCAGCCATTTTGAATAAAGTTGGACATAAATTAGTTATCGTTACCCCTTGATTCCGTGTTCAGGTAGACCATAGGATTCCGTAGAATATTTGGCGAAAGAAGTTGTTGGCGGGGGGGGGGGGGGACTCATTAAATGGAACGGGTTCATTATATATTAACACAAAAAATTGTATTCTTGGCAGCCATCTTAAATTTTGAAAGGGCTACAACAGCAAAGTGATGCAGTGTTTATTTGGCACTGACCCTGCGCAGTAGATGCGTTACCGATTTGCTTGTACGTCCTTAGTAGCAATGATCTATAATACACACACAGATGAAAAATAGAGGTGCGCGAAACATATTAAAAGAAGGGTTCATTTCATTTCATTTCATTTATTGTTTCATTTCACAACAATTTGTCATACATGTGAGAAAGATCAATTGCATCAAATAAGAAAAAAGTCGTGAAAAGGGAAGTGTGTTAAAAAACCCTTGAGGGTTTGTCTAGAACACACTCCCCAGAAAGCATTAAACCGAAATAAAAGTTCACTTATGTCTAACTTAGTTTCAATACCAGTCCACCCCCTTCTTCACCCCCCCCCCCCCAAAAAAACCTTACCCCCCTCCTTATCTTAGGAAAATACGAGAGGATACTTAGTATAGGTTTATCATGTAACGCCGTAAGACACTTCTAACAGATTTTACTGAAGGTCTACAGGCAGGATTAAGTTGACTTGAAAGGCTGTTCCATACTTTCACAGGGCGATATCTCAAACTGTATCTAAAGAGGTTTTTTCGTATACGGGTCGAAGGAGTGACGTATTTCTAGTGTTGTACGAGTGAAATGAACAGTTTTTCTCGAAAAAGTCGCAGAAAGATGATGGCAGAGTGTTATTAAAGAAACGATAAGCGAATGTTGAAATACTTAGCCTGATAATGTCGTTTAGTTTTAGTAGGTTCAATGATTTAAATAAGCCGTTGGTATGATTACGAGGGCGAGCAGAGCATATATATCGAAGGGCTCTTTTTTGAAGAACAGTCAATCTATTTAAATGGCGAATAGTGGTACCAGACCAGATAATACAGCAATAAGACAAAAGTGGTAGAATGAGGGTAAGGTAAATCTGTCTCAGGATAAATCGAGGCAAAATATGCTTCAATCTGCAAAGAATACCTACACCTTTAGAGACCTGATTACAGACGTGTGAAATGTGTTTTTCCCATGAAAGATTGGAGTCGATGTACACCCCAAGAAATTTTACGTAATTGGCTTGCTTGATTCGTTGACCATCAGCATGTATATCAAAGGCATAGTTTCTATTACATGAGTTGAAAACTAGGTAGTTGGTTTTAGATGCGTTCAGAGATAACTTATTTGCAGCAAACCACTTTGAAAGTACAGATAACTCGTTACAGACAGTAGTTTGTAATGTTAATAGGTCGCTATTTGAGAAAAAAATATTTGTATCATCGGCAAATAGAATGAGATTAGATTGTTTGGAAGCAAGACTGATATCATTCATATAGATTATAAATAGCAGAGGACCAAGAATAGAACCCTGTGGAACGCCACATTTAACATTTAAGTAATCAGATTTACAATTCTTAATACAAACTGCTTTCGATTATGTAAGTAGCTTTTAAACCAGGAGAGAAAAGAAGGGTTTAAGGTCACAACAGGATTTAGTATATAAGAGGGGTACTTATTCTCAGCATTTCAGTGAAATTGGCATTGGAATCCGATGTGTGGTTCCCAAAATATGAGCACGTAAAGTTTTCACATTTTCATCAAAAAGTGGACTTGAAGCAAGCACATATATCATCACATCCCCACATTAATGGACAGTCTTTTGTTTTTCTTTAAACTTTTTACTGGATTTTATCCTCAACAATCCCATGTTATTAAAATGTGATTGCATAAGTGGCATGAGCATTTTAAAAACTCCCACGGGGAGGTCATACTCCTATTAACTTGAAGGTTAACACAACAGTCTGATAAAACAAAGGGAAACAAAGCATTCCTTGTCAATCTGAGGAAGTGATATAAGCTCTGCTGCCCTTAAACTCACTTCTGAACACAAATTTACTGACCTCATTGACTGATATCTCAAGAAATACATATCCGATTTGAAGAGAACTTTCACCACACTGTGTAGATTTTGTTCCTCTTTCACATATGAAAATTAAATTTTTGCTTAAACTTCCCCTTTAAGTTGGTGTACAACCCCTACAGACAAAAGAATTATGACTCTACAAACCTCAGACACCGACTGAGTTAAACCGTAGTTATACTCTTGAACAGTTTACCTAATTGCGGCCATTTTGGAAAATAGAGGAAATGTAAAGTTTTTTAACAACATTTTGCATGGTTACATGCAACGTGTTATTCAGAAGGTTCCGCTTATTAAAATTAAATCTAAACCACTCGTGGTGGATCTGACCTCAAATCATGATAATGATATGTTACGTAGGCTAATCTAAGTGGATTCACAGTGTTTGAACAATTGAAATCATTCTGTGGATACCATGGCAACAGTAAGTTTATTCAAATTGACTTTTTAAAAATAAAAAAGTGGGTAAGAACAGTAGTACGTGTCACATGAGTGGAAAACAAACTGAAATTTTGCATAGGAACCTACTATTCAATTAATCGTAAATGCTGACACTTTGAATAGTTCAAAATGATGGCCAGTTTAAATACTTGGAGATCCCCTACACATGAAAAACAAGGGGAACAAATTTTTGTTTCTATTCTTCATCATATGAAATTTTGATGACATACCACAAAAAAAAAAAAAAAATCAACCACGCCCTCGGCCCCCTATGATACTAAACGTGAGTCCTGGACTGGTTCTCCTCTCGTATACATTAGTATTTGCTTGTAAAATGTCTGTGGCAAACGTTTCCATCGATGAAAATACAATGAATTTGATTGGATAGTGTGGTAATATTAAACAGAATATTTATAATGTAAGAAGAAAGAGAGGTAATCTTGAAGGTGTGTTTGGTCTCAGTCGTAATATAGCACATCAGCACCTCAAGCTGAGGTTGAAGCTCGACTCCCAGATCGAGTACTCACCAAATGTTTTGAAAATTGGACCAGTACACTACCTTTGTGCAAGATGTTCCGCATAAGTAGTGGAATTGGGAAAATATAATTCTAGATTATACCAGAGAAGGGCTATATCAAACCAGGCGGTTATAACTCGAGGTAAAAAAACCATGAGATGGACAAGTCCTTTAAAGCTTACAAACCGTGATTAATTAAAAATAGTCTCCTGTAATCTTCTGCTTTCTCCCATCAGCAAGCAGGAAAATTGTTTTCTTCACCTTGCAGAACAATTGATTCCCCTATCTTTTCTTAAGCTTCGGTGACTTCCAACTGCATTTGATAATTGGTACCAATCCAAGGTCCCCCGTAAATAAGACTGATTCGCCGGGTACGGTATTTGGCAGTGTTGTAATCGAGTCTCTTGATGTCGAGTCACCAGTCACTTCGGGTCTTTAGCAATTCTAGTCGAGTCAAATCATGTCGAGTCTTCCCTCAGCTCGAGTCGAGTCACTTCGAGTTTTTGGAAAGCATCGAGTCACCTCGAGTCACAAAGTGTCGAGCCTCGAGTCAAATCGAGTCTGTAGCAATTCTAGTCGAGTCGAGTCACTTCGAGTTTTTTGAAAGCTTCGAGTGGTCTTGTGACTCGAGTCACCTCAGTCAGAATGTGTTTATTTTCTTTGAGTCACCGCAATTGATCTCTTACATGTTGAGTTACCTCGAGTCCATTGTGTGATAGGTTGATCTTTTGCAAATGCAGTCCTTTGCTAAGTGACTGCACACTTTTGTTGGAGGGGGCTAAAGGCGTACGGGGGTAATTTTCCATGAGGGGGTAGAGCATGTTTTGCCCGAATATGTCACCGTTTATCATGTTTTGTCCATGTTTTGCCCATGTTTTTCCCCAATAGACCAACTGCTTTCACCCGAATTGGGAGGTCGAGTGCTCCCCTGCAACCCCGCCACGTACGCCTACGGAGGAGGGGGTTTAAGAAGGTGACTGATGTCCACACTTGTACTTTCAAGTGAAATTTCACAACCCTAAATGTGAAGATTGGAATACACACATTATCTGTAAGTTAGTACTGTATATTAATCTGTACACATTGAGCAGTGGTCATAAGCAGTGTTGTAGTACCCGTACTCGTACCCGTACTCGTACCCGTACTCGAGTACAAGATTCCGTACTCGTACCCGTACCCGTACTCAGGGCCTGGTACCCGTACCCGTACTCATGGCCTGGTACCCGTACCCGTACTCATGGTTTATTTTTCTTCGGACCTGTACCCGTACCCATACTCATGACCTGGTACCCGTACTCGTACTCATGACCTGGTACCCGTACCCGTACTTGTACTCGGGACCTGGTACCCATACTCATGACCTAGTATTCATACCCATGCTACTGGTCTTGTACTGAGACAACAACAACTTTAGTTTATAATGATTGACATTAAACTATATATTAACCAAAGGTTCAGGATGACTCCTACAGGGTGCATGATTTTATTACATATGGAACTACTCACCACACCAAATTTTGAGGATTCCCATCAAAACACTTTTAACAGATCAGTGTCCACTAAAAATTCTACATGAACATGTATGCAATATTCAAACTCAATCCTATGTATATTATTACTGTACCTTCCCCCCATGCTAGCTCCTGTTTTATTTACTACAATGCGCTACGTGCCCCTTGTCTGGGAGTAGTGTCCATGGGGTTAATTGCACTAAAAGGGGCAGGGGGCATGAGTGGTGTTTACTGGGAATCTGATCTGGGTAAATTGTTCAGGCCTGGGTGAGAATTTTATATTTTGGGTAATTAAGGCCTCTTCTTGGGGCACGAATTATTTAGTCATCCTGGGGCCCAAAAAGAAAGGGGAACACAGGACATACATAACTCTTCTAGTAATGTGAATAAGAGTTTAACTAAGATTAAAAAGTGATAAATGATGGGGGCCTGGTTAAATTTAAGCTTGTATTGTACACTGTATGTTCTGATTGACAACAGTATTCCATACAGTTGACTACTTGTTAGCAGGGCTGTAACCGAGTCCGAGCCAATTCCGCTTCCAGTGACCCACATTCTGGGCCAATTCTGAGTCCAGTACCCCTCCCCCCCCCCCCGAGCACAAGCCGAGTGTGAGTCCAGAGGATCCTAGCCTGAGTCCGAGTCCATCTCATTAGTGATTGTGCTGTTCACTGTACAGTGGCAGCACAACATGGGGCATGGAGCATTTCCTCCAGATTTAGCCCTTAACACCACACTGCCTTCTACCAGTTACCTAATATAACCTCTTAAGCTTCTGAGGGCTTTGCCTGCAGCCATGACCCCACCCACCGAAGCACAGGTTTCACTACTAGTTCACTCTGCGTGAAAAAATTTTGCCCATAGTCTGCCAACCCCCCCCCCCCCCCACTAAGTTTGACATTCTTGTATGTAGCCACTGAAAGTGTGGCACATGATCAAGACAGGATCATGTGTATGATGGGCACAGGTACCAGCTCATGAGTGCAGATATGGACACCAGGTCAGGAGTAAAGGTATTAAGAGTCTGAATTAAAATTTCTCATGAGTTCAGGTATAGTTGGGTATACTCACCAGATAATTTTCTCAGAGGGACTTCAAATCTTCCCTCCACTCAGAAATTACACTTACTTCATCATAAGGCTAGTGGAGCAATCTATTATAGATTCCCCTTCCCCTTAAAAATATGTTCCAGATCCCCCCTCCTACCCACACACAAACCTTAAAAGATATGTCCCAAGCTATTCCTACAATTGCCCATTGCACCTGCCAACACCTTCATTTTCTGATGCCTACATGTATGTAATTCACTGCTGTTTGTTGTGACTGGACCTAGATTTTCACACATTGTCATCCTTGAGGTTCATTGTCAGTGCTTGAATACAGTAGCTTAATCAGCTTGAAGCAAGGGCTTTGTTGTATGAATCTCATGGTCCAGCAACCTCTACCTATACTCCATGTTGTTCAACAATAAAAGTTTTTACAACAAAAGCAGTATGAATTGCTGGGTGTGAAAGTGTACAGTAAGTAGAGATTACAAAAATCTTGAAGTACAGAAATGGAAGATTCTAGGACAATACAAACTACTCAGTCTTATGCAGTGGTACCTGATAATCCCTTGAGTTGAACCTAATCCACTCAACTTCATGGGCAACTATTGATTGATACACCTTGAATGAATTGCTACTGTAACTATGAACATGTGGTCTGTGCCTTACTGTATTTATTTGCAGTTCGTTTTCAGTTTATTTAACTATTATCTGTGCTACTAAGTTTGCATCCTGTGTAATTCCCTACATACAAACTTTTCAAAAGGGTATCTTCTGTGTACTATAAGAAGCTTGGCTAGGCTTACTGCTACAAAGAGAGGCTGGTTATTCTTTCTGTCAGCTTTTTACAGATTGGATGCAGCCTCAATAAACTGTCTTTAAAATCATATTAAGCCATGGCTACCAGGGCTGCTGAGCCTCTGCCTTTATTTTGCAGTGCTAAACTTACTGAATAACAGTAGAGGTATGAGTCAGGTAGCCTACATGCACAACATCAGAGGATATATTTAAATTCTGGAATGACTTTTCCGATAATAAATTGATGATAGGGTAGGACAGTGGTAGATCATGTTGGGACTATCTGTGCTCGGGGAGTATGGCCGGGGCAATTACCTCTCTACCATGTTATAGCTAATTAAAATCAGTTCTCATACAGATCTTAATCAACCCATTCACTTTAACTCAAATACCAACATGATCTGATGTATAGCTTTAAGATAAGCCTGTTATAGTTAGTAAATCCAAACGATAGTGGAGTCTCATGATCACCAACAACTTACAATCATAAGCTGCATTACCAATAATACACAAAGCCAGGTAGGCCTACCTGTGCAAGATTGCTTGTTCTTTTTTAATCTTCCAGTAATTCAAATTGGAGATTTGTGTATCATAAAGACCCAGCAAATCTAACTGCTTTTGTTGAAAGAAAGACACTGTTGGCTTTGTACTGCAGTGGGGTTACATTATTTTTTATCAGTGTGCTGCAGGCCACAAGGATATTTGACCAAAATAGAATCTGCTCAATTGTGATAGTTAGTAAATCCAAATGATATGTGGAGTCTCATGATCACCAACAATTTACAATTATTAAGCTGCATTACCAATGCTACACAAAGCCCTACGAATACAGTCTAATCAAGCTAGTCCTACATACCAGTCCACTTGCACACAGCATGCCTTTGCATTGCACTTGAATTTTGCTCACAAGTGTAATCTAGGCCTGCAAGTGGCATGTGATTATTTAATTTTTACTAGTCACTTTTTAATTGCCTGTCTCTCAGAAAGACCCCTAGGCCCATTTCTGTCAGTCCTGCCTCAACTTAAATGAGTAGGTGAAAAAGGTATGAAAAGTGACAGTGCATGGCATAGAACTCCAATTGTATGTGTGGTATAGGGACTAACACTGACAGCACATGCTTTAAGGGGCACTTGGTGAGTCTATTACCTTCCATGATACTCTATTTTCAGAGCCTGGGGGGGTTTAGTCCATTTCCTACAGTGGCAGCTGTGGCACACTGAATTTGAACCAAATTCAACTACAGGTAGCCTAGTATGAACAGCAAAATTGAGTTGCTAATTCATATAGTACGGCTGCAGGTTGCATGTAGGGGCCATGCACTTGAAAGAAGATATGGTGGGACATTTTTTCTTGGATCTTTTCCTTCCTTTTTCTTATTTTTTCTCATGGATCTATTTCGCTAGTCATATTGGCCGTAAGCAGAGATGCAAACATTTAGTACATCTAGAAATCTGGGAGGCTTCACACAGGAATGTGGGATATTTTTTAAAATTACATGCAACTCAATGGGGAAAGGCTTGCTTGAATCAGGGAGATTGTCATATTTGCTAGTTGGAATGGACAAAAATCCTTGAATTTTCAGTGACTTTCCTTGAGAATCAGGGAGAGTTGGCACCTCTGCGTAAGCCTGTACTGCAGGCATTAATTAGTACAGTATCTCAGAATTGGTGCTTGCACTAAAAGAAGTGGCTATATTTGTCACCATGCATCACTCACTCTTAGAAATCATCTTTTTCAGTTTTCAGACTTCAACCTCTCACTTATCTTCAAATGTCACTGTGCTCATAGGGTATATGCCATATGACTGGCATGGATTCTTGATTCTTGATAAACTCAAATGACACTGTAGTTTCACACTATAACGTTACCACCACAGGCTTCCTATACAGGTCCGCCTATACAAGTCCGTGGTTACCACTTACAAACATGTCTCAATGTGATGTTGGGTGCACATTGTTGTAACAAAGACCATACAATTGCTTATTTGGTAGCACTGTAATGTGACCTGATTTGACTCGGAGGCCAGAATATCAGCCACGATCTGATTTACCATGACGCTAGAAATGAATAGCAAGTTTTAGCCATCTCTAGTTGACCACTCTTAATCCAGAATCTATCAGAGAACTTCCTGTTCAGGTGCTGTCTTGAGATCAATCAAATTAAAGGGGTTTGAACCGTTTTAAAGACTGATTGGTCAATGGAGCAAGTTTGGTTGTAAAAGGTATTAACTGATGCAGTTATAGAGATAAGATTCACCCGGGAAAAAGCCTTTTTCTCGGGTAATATTGGCTAAAATGTCCTATTGAATTCTAGCAGCATGACAGTTAGCAAGAAAGGCCTGATTTCCATCAAATTTTCCATCAAGTTGTGCATGCGTACCAGTAATCGAGTAGCTCATGTAGGCCCTATGTTTATAGGCTATGGCCTGGCTTTACAGTGCCCACATTCATACAGTAGGTCTGCAATGGCATGTCAAGACCAGTTACAAATGTCATACTCATATTGATGAATTCATACCTGTAGCTTACTCAAAACACATTATTTACGGTCAGTTGGACTGCCATAGCTGGACCCGGTACCCGTACCCGTACTTGTACTCATGACCTTGTACCCGTACCCGTACCCGTACCCTTACCCGTACCCGTACCCGTACCCGTACCCGTACCCGTACCCGTACTCATAGCTTGGTACCCGTACCCGTACCCGTACTCATGATTAATTTTTCTTGGGACTCGTACCCGTACCCGTACTCATGACCAGGTACCCGTACCCGTACCCGTACTCATGACCTTGTACCCATACCCGTACCCATACTCATGACCTGGTACCCGTACCCGTATATTACTCGTACTCATGGTCCCGTACTCACACTACAACACTGGCCATAAGTCATCTAATATTTATGTTTGTCATACAAGAACACCCAGATATAAACATATACCTTAACTCCTGCACTACACTATAAAGCCTTCATTGAGTCTCAAGCCACACATGTACATTTGTTGGCAACACAAACTATGCAGTATGCTTCCGCACATAACCTCATCATATAGACCTACGATACACCCTTTTAATTAATCTTGCTGCGAACATAAAAACACCATTGCACCAGTTACACGACACTAAAACCCCAATGTTACGTAAACAAGTTAATACGCCTAAACTGTGGTTCATTAGCAGCCACATGTGTTCCCGTAAACAAACTGATTTCGTTAATCTAAATCCTCGATACCAATAACAGATATTACCAACTGAATAGGTCTACATGGAAATGAAATTTTGTTCGCCACACCTTCAGCTACTTCATGTCAAAATACCACATACTAGACCAAGTACAGAGGCGAGGGAAAACAGTATGTTGAAAATCTTTATCATGCAGCCAGAAACAGCTATCAAAATAGGTCTGCTGAAATCATTGCTCTGGTAATTGAAGACTTTGGTTCATCTGAAATTCTTTTGATCGTAATATGATTATATTTCTTTGAACTTAGGGTGTATTTGCAAACTCTCTGATCTTGAACATTGTTTACTGATAGGGCAGGGTAGGGTTAACAAAGTAATGCTTCAAATGCGTATCAGTAGAGGACAACTTCAGGTTTTACCTCTGTCCCAATCGCAAAGTAATTGGAATGACATATTGACTCAGAGTGTTGACTTTGCCGGGTTTCTGCCTAATATACCAACAATAAAATAAAACGTCTGCCCTACCTACTTCGTCCAAAGTTCAACTTTTTACAAGTGTGCTTCGCCTGTATTGGTTTGTATTGATATTGCGATTTTCTTCATGTGTATTATAAGGCAAGTGTTGCATATAACAAACCTCCTTATGAGCCCCTAAAATCACAGGCCAGGAGGACATAAAGATCTACCAGTAAACGAAGAATTGAATTAGCCTTGACCTTGGCCCGGGCAAAAATGAAGAACTGCACAATCTTTGGACTAATTTTTGCAACTATCGTTATTTTATTATACAATATCGTAGCAGTCAGCTCCAATAGTAAGTATGGGTTTATTGTCATGTTAATAAACTTTCCACTTCCCATATATGGATTTTAAGTAAAAAGTGTGCTACACTAGGCTACAGTTGTCATCAGGTAGCATAATTATTCAGCAACGTTTCTTTAACTGACTTACTTCTGTTAAGATTAATGAGTTTGGCTCATTTACACCTGTTTAACAATACTCTTATAGGTTTAGTTTAATCTGATTGAAATACCACTTTGGATGTTCTTACATACAAAGCAAGCACGCTTTCAATTCCCTGGTACCACAAGCAGTTAAAATTGTTTCTCTTGGTGTCACTGGCGGTGGAAGCGGGGGGGGGGGGACGGGGGGACACGCCCCCCCCCCTAAATTTCTTAGCGAGGGGACGTCCCCCCCAAAAAAAAAAAATCAGAGAAGAAGTAAAAGAAACTTGAGAGCCTTGAACCAATTCAAAGTTGAGACTATAGTTAACCGACCACCGAACAGAGCAGCCGAAATTGACTTAGCCTATGTTCTGCCATTGTTTGGCTGATTCTTGTCACGGTCCCCTGCGACCATGCTCTTTACCTGTGACCTAGTATTTGGCTACAAATCATTACAAGAATCTGGCAACCTCAAAACAAACAACGATCTAGGTTCTAGACTATGCTATTGCAACAAAAGGTCACAAACAGTCGAAATCTACAGAAACCTGCGACCTAACTTTGAAATGTGATTGCCAAGAACCTCAACCACAAACCTAGTTATTTTAACAGATTGGAATCCGGAATTCGCCAAAAATGAGCGAAACGTATCATCTATGGGGAAATCGCCGAATGTTAGCTCCGTTCGCATGACGTGTGCGTACGTACATGACCGTCCGGTTGGAACTTTGGAAGAGTAAGCTACCTCGGTATTATACCGAAGTAGCCTACATATTGTTCAGAAGTTCGGATTCATCCTGATCAGATAGGTCTGCATAGGCAGATTCAGGCTGATTCCAAGGTAAATATTAATGAATTTACAACAGATTGAACGTTGAAATGAATCCCGGTGAAAGTACAAGAAATTCAAGAAATAGACCTTCAATTAAAATACAAAATCAAAACAAACTTACAGGTGCAGTACCAAACCAAGGGCTAGTACAGGGGCAACTGATTTTAGAGTAGTTAGGTAACTGCGCCTCTTTTCCTTTGGATTTGAAAAATGATTTTAACAAAACCAAAATTACAAACATAACAACACAACTGTTGATGTCCAAGAAATAACCTATACAGTAGGCTATCTGTGAACGCAAATATTTCGTACATTTTTGTTCATTGAATCCACCGTAAAATGTTCCAAAAACGGCTTAGATTGCACGAGAGAGCTGGTAGAATCTCAGAGCTTCCAGGGCCCTAAGGCGGGCCCTGGACCCACGCCAGTCGGACTTCGCGCTCCGCGCTCGTGATGTGCGCTACGCGCACATAGGGTTCGTCTCACGAGTCCAACCATTCCATCTTGTTCACTGATTGTCCCCCCCCCCCCTAATTTTTTATGCTTCCGCTGCCACTGCTTGGTGTGGATTGCAGTTCGATATGTTACCCGTCTTGGCATGCCAAGGTGATTCCACAGAACTAACGCTGTCAGAATTGGTAACTAATTGAGGAAGTCTGGCAAATATTTGAAGTTTTTCCTTCACTACCAGTTTCGTTTTCGTTTAAGGACTTTTCAAGGTTACCTGTTCTGGGAATACTTTGATACAGCATGTTCTTAAAAACACTGGCTTTAAAAATAATTTATCAATTCATTCACATTCTGTGACCAATTTACACCTTTCTTGATACAAGTTTTGTCAATTTGAAGTTTACTGAAGATTTCAAATGAAAAGTTTTAAGTAGGCAAAAGAGGACAATAACTGAGAACCACCCGTTGAATTAGATTTATTACTAGATACTTGGGCTGTCCCATACAAAAGTTTTCTGTAGAATGCTATAGAAATACCTATAGAGCTCTGTAAAACTCTATAGAATCAACAATTTCCTATAGAAATTTTTACTGTCCTCTATAGAAATTTGAAGTCCCTTTATAATTCTATACAGGAGCCGTTTCTATCGAGAAAAATCTCTATAGACTAATTCAACGGGATACTCTATAGAAATTCTATACAAACTTATTCATATGTTTCTATAGAACTTACATAAAGTTCTTTAGAATTTCTATACATTTTCTATAGAACACCTAATTTGCATATTAATTTGAATAATTGGCCATATAAAAGGTTCATTCGTTCATTCAAATCCATCCTTTGACCTTTACGATGATAAAAAGGTCCGCACCCAAAATATTATTCTAAATTGAGCAAAAATTCCTGAAATTCCATCTCTTTTCACTGAATTACTTATGGCATTGGGTGAAATGGGCGTGGCCAAATTTTGACACAAAAATTGTAAATTCATGCTTATAGTAGGTTTTAACTAATCAGATATTTGGCAAGAAACATTTTTTGCAGAAAAGATACGTAGTTCATCAATAAAGATAGAGCATATGAAGGTGTATGAACTATTTTCTTTAAAAAATATGAAATAACATTATTCACAATAACCAACGAGTTACAGAAGTGGTACATATACCATTTCCTCATGTACTACGTTATCATACAATGTCTTCAACAATTAAGCGGGACCGTTTCTGTTTCCAAGCACGTAAAAAGTTTCCCTTTGGACGTTTAGCTCCTTAAGGGAGCAGAACTCCTCCGGGAGTAAATGTTTGGTTTTCGCCCCTTGGCTCTTCGCCAGAGAGTCGAGGGGACTTTTAGAAAAAAGCACGTAAAAAGCTTCCCTCTCTGCTCCGGTTGTCTTTCCCGAGACATAAGGGGATATCGGAAGAAGTAAAATCATCTTGGATGCAAAATTTCATGCATATTATTATGCTTAGGGTGCTAAATGGTCAGTTTCTATACATCTTTACATCTCTAATGTCAAATTACAGGTATTAATCCATAAAATGTCCATACAATTTCTATAGAATCCCTTTAGAAAAAAGGCCATTTTTTCTATACAACTTCTATACAGTTTCTGTAGAACTTCGGTTCTGTTTGTAAAGACCCTCTATACGTTACCTATGGAACCTCAATACAGCTCCTATGGAACCCCACCAACTCTCTACACACACTTTCCTTAGAAACCTTTACAGTTTCTTTAAAAAAGTGGCACACTTTTCCAAAGCACCTCTATGGGGTTTCTAAAGATTTTCTAAAGAGCTGTTCTGAAGACACCCCATAGGGTTCTAAAAAGGCTACTATAGGCTTTTCTTTTAGAAAATCTATAGTTTCTATAAAAATTTTTCTATAGGATTCTATAGAAGATTTTTGTATGGGGTATGACTGTGTGTTCTATGGGATCAACCTCTCATGTGGATTTTCTCCTCTCTGTTAGTTAGTCACTATTACAAACTCCATCTTCAATTATTTATTTTACTTTATTTATTTTATTCTAATACATATGGATATAGTATTAAATAAGTGGAGCTGCTAAACTGAGTTGTGTACTTATTGTCAAATGTACTCTCTGATCCTCACCTGTGCTTGACATACTGACCCAAGAGCCCTATAGACAAATCTGGGCAGCTGATGAAATCGAACATTAGTAGGGTCCGTCACCGAGTCTTAGATGATCTTAATTGTATTGTCTATAGGCAATTCTAAATACTCATATTCGGTAAAATTGAGGGAATCGAGAGGCATTTTAGTGTACCTTCATTCATGACACAGGAAAAGATTTTGAAATATTAAAGCTGACGGATGACCCTAGCTGTGAACGACTAAATAAGACCATGACTTAACTGTTCGGATTTGTATAAAGAATTTGGCTCACCTATGCCGCAGAGGTTGCATTCACTTACATTTGCCTCACCACTGCCCGGGGCTGAAAAACACCAAAACATGAGGGCTTTTTATTTTCGAAATAATAGACTTATCCACGGTTACGTCTTATCCACGGTTCCGTCGCTGGTTGCCACTGGTTGCCATAGTGCATCCACAAAAACATATGCGCTCTGCTTTCAAGCAGCCGCGACGTCATTTGTCTGTAAACATGAATGAGTCTATTATTTACTTTGATTTTCTATAGTGTTTCCTAGAAAAAAAATCAACATTTAAATCATTTTTGGAAAGAACAGACTTCAGCTTTTAAGGTATTTCTAATGGAAGAATTGTTCTGAATATAGCCAATATGGTTATCGTCGGCTCGGGGTATCCGAAAACAAGAATGGGTTGGGTGATCCTGACCAAGTTCATTTCATTTTATTTATTTTTGTTTCTTCACAAAGTGTTTTGTTTCTATACATGAAGGTATCTGCTTATGCTGTTGTGCGAAGGGTTTATCTGCTTATGGGATGGTTTATGTAATTTTGTTTTTCCCTTTTTTTGTTTGGTTGTTAAATTTTCTTCTTTTTGCTTTTTAGGGAGTGCACTCGACAAGGCTCAACAAGCCTTTGGCTTTTAGTTGCATTTCCTTCCACTCTCATTTCATCTTCTGTAAATTTGTTAAACTAGTCATTGTACATATTTGAGTGGTGAAAGAATATGAAATGTAGCAATGATCTCAGGGGTAATTCCTACACAAAATTCAATTTTCAAAAACAATGTGAAAAGACGTGCTGTACGGAACCTTTCTAGACTTAACTAGTAGTAACAATCCTTGAGTACACAGAAAGAAAAAAGAATACAAGTTAGAAGAAAACAGAGCATTATTCAACAGGCCATAGATTCGTTAATGTAAAAAGCTTATAAGTATTAACAATTCACACGTGCCGTGATACATGAGATGTTATGTTATGTTATGTTATATGGGGCTTCACGCCTCAACTTACAACCTTCTACCAGCGACTACGGCTTTTCCAGTTGTGGGCACTGGACTGTTATCCTTACTCCATTGTTTATGCGATTTTATTTCGATTTTAAAAGATTTCATTTTTAAAATCTTCGGTGACCTATAAATCGACCTCATTGGGAATCGATCCCCATGCATTCAGAGTAAGGTTCGGGCTAGTGTAAGATAAGGGCGAACTGAGTTTTGGACGGGGCGTGCACTTAAAACTGTTGCTAACCTTCCGATCAATTTTTATTTGAAATAATTAAAAAGTATTAAGTTCAAAGGAGGGGGGGGGGGGGGGGATTTGATACCAGGACTAATAAATATGAACATCTAGTTACATTCATTAATGTAACACTGTGCCAGGTCTAGGTGGAAAAGGCCTACTCATCATAAATTCTATTGCGACGAAGTATTGTCATCCGTGTCACGCCCTCCGGCTGCTACTATAGTCTGTTGCAACTCCCTGGTTTGGGTGACTGGGGATTCCCCCAGACAGATAACTGCAGTGGCAGGAAATACCCAGTCTACTACCGCATAAACTCTAAAAACGTAACAGTGAAACTCACCTCCAATCGAGTGTGATTAGGGCTACTCCTTTTAAGGGCGAATTTGACTGGAAATGGAGTGAAATTCACTACTAAAACAATATTTTACACATATAACTCGAAATGTGGCTTTCGTTGGGAGTGAAAATATACTCACCTTGGGGTGAAATACGGCTGAAATTAACTCTTCCTATAGGAGTGTTGACCCTTAACGTGCTAATTTTGTAGTGAACTTTTGCTTTTAACGTGCATGCATTATGTAAATTATTTTTTTTTTTACTTTTTTAATCGCAACTAGGTAAACCTAATAAGGTAAGACTAACCCTGAACGATAATTTCATTCTAAAAAACTAGTCGTTTGTACTATATTTTGAGTAGCATTCCATTTATAGACAATTAATAAACTTAAAGGTATAGCGAGCAATTCAAACTGTAGTCCCAAATGCAAAGTGGCTCTTATTACATAACGGGTATAAACTTAATGAGAGTGTTCTGATTACATATTAGGGTCTTTTACTCTCAGCAGGGTATGTTCTCAAGCAATGCTGAACTGGGGGTATGCCAGGTAAAGGATGGCATGGCACCATTGGGAGGGTCATGTATCGATTAGAACAATGTTAAATCTCAACATTTTGCTAAATTGGCCTCTGAAATATGACTACATTAATGACGTAAGTTGTTTCCATGGTTATGAATACCCATCACGAGCCAGCACTCAACAGACGTCAGATTTACGGAAGTTGAATGACATAGCCTACCCTTGGAACCCAGGTCACTTGACCTATTTTTGGTCAATTTTTTAACTTTGACACTTCTTCATCCGTGAGCACTATTTCAATTTTTCGTTTTGAACTTTAAAAAAAAAAAAATGGTTTTTTCCGTCGTATTTATATGATGAATGAGTTCCATATACCAACTTAACAGGCTTTACCTGTTCCATGTGACCTTTAATCCTTGAATTGATCGTAGATAAAACAAGCTTAACATTCATAGCCCACTGAAAAATGAGATGAGTTTATAGATCTTGAGTTGCTTCTGTATTGTCATCTTTCACCCCCCCCCCCCCCGTCTCTTTGACGGTTTGGATTTTAAAAGCACTATTTTGAATCTGACAAGATAATTTTCCTATGAGTTTGCATAATAGCAACGACGTCCCTCTACAAACTGACACTCTAACCATGGTCATTAAGAAGTATCAATGTAATTTTTAAATTGACCTTTCGCCTCTGACTTGAGGAATCATCGATTGCACATGCACAATTTTTCTTTACAGTCATGCTGGGGGATATCAACCAGAAGGTCTACGAAAAGTTTGTAACACATTTTTGGGGTCAAAATGTTGGTCAATGTCATGTTTACTACACCTTACATTCTACATTTAACTTAAGCTATCATTTGCAATACGGTACCATGAAATAGACCAATTATTAGAAGTTGGGGATTAATACCAAGTATGAAGGAACATAAGGTCAGAACATCTTGGCTATTGTGTTGTTTTTTATAGCATGTAACCCAGCTACACAATGTGAATATGATGACTCGAGTGTGGATCCCTTTGTTACTTGTATTCCGGCACCTTATGGCAACACGGTGGATGGTTGCTACGGGATTTGGAGCTCCTTTTCGAACTGTGCATGCGAGACGGATTACCGGATATCTTCAACGGGTGTCACATACTGGTGTGACTCTGATGGATCATGGAGCCCAGACATTTACTCTTTGCAATGTTACGGTAAGATTGGCAAATATCAAACACTGTGTCAGCCATTGGATTATTGCAATTATTAAGTTTTTGTAAACATGATTTTCCTGAGATTTTTTGACGTGGATACATTGTCATGTTCAATGTAGCAATGACGTCACATTGACGTGTTTGTGTAGGGAAAAAGTTAGGCACATAGTTACACCTTGTATAATTTTCCCCTCCAGTGTAGAGTACTTACGCAAACACCTAATCCGATTAATTAATGAATCAGGGGTCCTCATTTGTTGGTACAACCTGCCATGATAGTTTTATACCTCCGGACTAGAAAGCAAAGTGCCTTTTGCTCTGGGACGTCATATGCATAACGTCTATATCATGTTACACATTTTCCAAAGAGCAAACAAATATATGTTCTAAATCTAATGACATATATTTGGATTCTTTGATACACGTTTACAAAAGCTATACTCAGATGCAGGTAGCATGATGGCCAGACCTGTAGGCAAGGAAGAGGGCGCAAAGCCCCTTAGAAAACTTCCTCGCGTGAAGAGTTTGGAGTTTGTCTCGATTAAATAAAACTTTATATATTTGACCCCACTGGAAAAATTTTCGCCCCCTCCAGAACCTTTGCTACGGGCCTGACGATGGCTTAAAGCTTGTCTTTTGTTCAAACGCTGGGGTGAATGAATGCATAAGAATTATGACCGTACCAATGATTGATCCAGTGGGGACGGGGCGGTCATCTCTTTGGTTGACCAAGGAAATAATTTCATAAACAAAAAGTACTTAAAAATAAAAAATCAAATCTAAACCACTGTATGGAGTATTCCCGATATAGTTACAAGGTTTAGTGAGGTTTATATATCTTGACCTTAATTTTACGAGGAGTGAATGATCCGTGGCGAAACAATTCAAACTTAACTGACCGTTCATCCACATGTTTAAATTCTGTGTCCAAGTAATGCCACACATACCTTCTGTTGATTTGATAAAAACCCGCCGTAACGGGTCTTGGAACGTGAACCTACTTATGCCTCCGCAGGAACTACTTCGCCTCCCTATTTCAAAAGTCGATATATACAATGGAATGTTTTTAGATCATCCCAAAATGAGTCTAGCTTATGCTTGTTTGCGTTGTTTATTATTTACGAAATGAAAACACTTTTTCACCCGCTTCGCGCACTGGACACTCGTTTTCATTTATATTTTAGATATGCTATCTGTAAAATGGTAAGGTTTCACACTTTATGTCTTGCAGTCTTGAAATCTAGTGAAAAGATTAAGATATAGAACAAGTCACTTTATACAGCGTGCACAAAGTGTTGTGATTGCACAATAACTTGCAAAATTATGACCTAAGATACCCATCACCAAGATATACCGCAATTTGTCGGGTCAATTAGCTAGATATGTATCTGCACAAGGGGAGGATTTAATCACAGTTTTACATTGACAAGGTAACACCTCCCTAGCTTAGGATTGAACAAGAGTGACTTACTTGGAGGATTTGGAACTAAATTATTTGATATAGGGGGTCGGATCATATTCTTCCATAAAAAGCAAATTTTTTAACTTCTTAAATGGACTTACAACTAATTATTTTAAATTTCTCTTCAACCATAACCCCAACTAAACATTTCAATTAAACTTTTTTTGGGTGTAACCCGTAGCGTCTGATTGGGATTTGGGGCTGCAGTGCCCCTTAGGAAATATCCTGTTATACCACTTCTTGTTGAGTCTCCAATCAGTTATAACCACGGTTAATAATGTCCCTGCAAACACTATAGGTTCTTGGCTGGTTCAGTTCCCACAGTCCGATGCCAATATCGAGGGGTTTTCAGCATACGTGTCACGGTGGCAATCTATTGCATTACATTACAATTTTGATGTGTTGAGTATATGGTTTAAGGATAAATTGAGCACCACAAATTTACTAAAATATCTACTTTATCTCTTCATACAAAAATTCTGTCGAAGTAAAAATACGATTGATAACCAGATGATTTGTTAACTATCAAGAGTTTGGTGTACTCTGGTATTCACCAGTCGAACTCATGCTGAAAGCTGCATATGGTTGTGTTCTCATTTCGTTAGTTCCTATACCAAGCCTGTCACATGGCAATCACCGGTCCCGTTTTTGTTTGCAACAGTTTTTAAATTGTACCTCAAGTCAAAAATTCAAAAATATATATTCAACAGCATGAAACATGAATTCTAACAGTCCAATTTCCATCGTCAAAGGACATTCTTGAGCCAAGACATAAAATGTTGAAAATTACTCATTTAAAATAGATTAGTCCATTGCGCAATAATTTGTGACTTTCTTGTTGAACAAATCACATTACCTTATTTTTTCCCCTTTAAAATTAAAAATATATATTTTTTTGACCTTCAACAATTCCTGTGTGCTTGCATGGCATGTTGTACAGAGAGGGATTGATTAATAACATCTCCCCATAAGAGTAAGAGTGCTATCACACCTTGGTACAAGATGCAGTAACGTCAGAAAAGCAAAGAAATACAAAGATTGTAATTTGAGCAGTACAATGACATCACAAATTATTGCGCAATGCACCATTTCAATTTGAGTTAATAAACTTCAGCATTTTATATCTTGGCTCAAGAATGTCCCATGAAAATTGGAGTTTGACTGTTTGAATTTATTTTTCATGCTGTATAATATTTATTTTTGATTTTTTTGACTTGAGGTACACTTAAAGTTACGCTCGAAGAGCTTGTGAAACATCATCGTTATCATAGTTGTTAAGTAGTAGTGTTTCCTTCAATTGACGCGACTTCCGGCACCTGGGGAGGAATTCCCATCAGAAATTGTGGCGCCCCTCTCTCGCATGCTCACGTTAAGCATAGTGTGATTAAACCAAGCTAGAAGTTTAGCCACAAATCCCCAACAAACCCACCTAACTCTTGCGGATTTCGTTCCCTCTACCAGTATATCAGAATTTCTGTCTATATCAGCCCTAACTCACAAATGCTTCACCGTGCTGTAGGTTGGGGTCAGTGAGTTGCTAGAAACTCCCCCTCTAGCAACTTCCTGGTGGGATTTAAGACCGCAGATAATTGCGGTACAGCGCTGTTAGGCTTCTAAAGCATTTAACTAGACATGTTTCTGTTCTTGGTTTTTAGATGTTGAGGTTAAAGAAGCTCATCGAGTTGATATCGATGACTTAATGAGAGTCTCAAAGAGTCACTATCACATAACAATGCTTAAAGTTAGCATAGCAAGTTAGGTTTCAAGTCAAAAAGTCACAGAAAACGTTAAATTTTGAATTTTCTAGTGTCCTGATCTGTAACGGTTTTGTACATAATTTGGAAAAAGTGTCTGGTCACGAATTTTTGAAAACTGACTTGAACCAATAATTATTACTCCTAAAATAGTTATTTTGTGTGAAGAGTATGGGGATTGTTTAAGTTTAACCATTTGTCATTGGTTTGTGAAGAAAACTTAATAGGTTTGGAAAATTTGTTGAATTTTATGAACCAACTCAATGAGCCGCTTAATTCAGTAGTTGGACTTTTTAGTTTGCCTTGGCCTTAATCCGATAGAATATTTGTTCTTTTAATTTAGAGCGCCTCGATGAGAGATTCGAGGTAGCAATCTTTAATCTCCTCGTGATTTGTTTCCAGTTGACCATAGCTTTTCAGCATAGAATAAACCAGGTTTAAATTTAGTTTGGGTGCCCTCTCAAAGGCTAGAACCGGTGGTGTCGTAAAACTTGACACACAAAATTCGGATTTTTCGATAATAAGTACCAGTGTCTTAGCACTGCAGGTTTTGTTTTCTTTGTAAACATAAATTAGTCAAGCAATGCCCAAATCGACCAATCACGTTAGTCAACAATATTGAATAATATTTGACGAAATTATATTAGTCGGATACCATCACGAACTAGTCAAATTTGAGGGACTAATGTGCTTAGTCGTTTCATTCACCACTTGACTAATGTGTGTTTACGGTGTTAGTTCTTTGATTTTTCATAAATATGTGTGAAAGAATTCGGATATTCGAGCATTTGTATTGTGAAAGATTGTAAATTTGAAAACGTAAAACTTTAAAAAGAATTTTGTGAAAAACCATGCTATTTAAAAAAAAAACTCAAGTGACTGACCTAACTTTTTTCCAATTCCTGGCCGAATTTTAGATTGTGCGGAAACTTGTGGGGGCAATCTGTCCCATCCCCTCCCCTCCCCTCTGCCCCTTCCCATTGGGGATGCTCAAAAAATTTCGTTTTCCTTGTCATTGCTGAATAAAATGCAGGAATCATATTTGTCGTTATCATCATTGTTATGAGACACACACCCAAAACACGATGAATACAGTCCAAGGGTTTCTTTTTTCCAATCTTTGCCCTTAGCTAATAATTTGCAACCACATTTGCACGTTAAATGTACCAGTTTAACGGATTCTTGTCAGTGACATACTAGTTCTAAAACAAACAATGAGCTGCTCAAGGCGAATTTCTATTTTGACTTAAGTATTAAAACCCAACCTAATTGTTCGTCGTTCCCACTTAAACCCGATTCCCCAACCGCATAATAGTACATTATGCGCTAAAAGTTTACAAAAAATGAGTCTATTACTATGACCTGTGTGTGTGTGTCTTCTCTGAAGTGTTGGAATTATTTGAGTGCTATATTCTACCAATCAAAACTTCTAAATACCTCAGACCCTCGACCCTACTATGGCCTTATCCCTTCACCCAGTGACTGTGTTACCGGGGATTTGCCCACAGATTTTTTCTTTGCCCCCTCCTTCCTCCTCAAGTTTAATCTGTTGGGAGATGGGTTAATCGAAAAAGGCATTCCAGCAACTGCCTGGACCTAATCATGACGTCATGTGGCAAGTGTCCCAACGCCCATTGAAAAGTGCTTGGCGAAATCCTAAGCTGAAAGAAGAGTCCCACAATAACAAAATGTATGACGCACAAGGGTCACTTTCCGCATGAATGTAAATGAGTCGTTCCAACATTAATCTTGTACACCCGTCTTGCCGCGTGTGTAACAGACTTTGCGACGTTGTGCATATTATGTCACGGAAGGGAAAGTACGCCCTCCTCTGGGGGTGAAACAAAACCAACACAGACAAAGGCAGACAGCTTATTTGTCAATCAGTGGAATACTCGCATCGTGTGCTACAAATTTAGACGAATTCCTGTGCATGCAGCCACATGTTCCATTGCTTTGCGTCCAAGGATGACGTCAATGTGCACAAGGTCTATAGTACGGGACGCTGTTTTGACATGTTTCTCCAAAGAAACGCTGTTCTAGCAGAATACTGCTAACATTATATGTGAGTGCGCTATAGGCCCTCTGATGACATGTAGGTTTCACACTACGACGGTCTGTTAGATAACACTAAACTAATGGGTGTCAGTGTTAGGTTTATGGGTTAGGATTAGGGTTTTGTTATATCTCCTAACTTTCTGCGATACCTTCACTCTGTTCAAGCCCAGTGCAGGTTTTAAAATCTACATCCATGTTCAGCAGTCATTTACAAACGGTAGACGGTCATTTCAACTACAGACACAAAAAAAATTTGGTTGGAAGGTAATGGCAATTTACCTAAAAGTTGCAATTCTTCATTGATGAAGTACATGCAGTATTATCACAAAACAGTCATAAGATTGCCAGAAGCAAAGACCAAACATGTATCACGGCGGCGCTTTGTGGTATTCTGCTTGATCCGCGATCATTTGCAGCAACATAACAAACGCTTATGAAAAAACAGCGCTCTGTAAGATTGCGTTCTATTCGAGTGCATAAAAATATTATACATCCCGTAAAACTTTATTCCCACGGCACGTGACCCTTCGGTTGCGTATGGTTGCATTTCTTTGGCGGGCTTCTTCCAGTTAAAGCTTAGGATTTCTATGTCGCCAGCATGAGAACCGAAAAAGTCATATCAAAGAAGCCGTCGTGAAGCTTTAATCATTGTCACTTGGATTTGACGACGACTGTGTTACATTTCAAACAAAATTTAGAATTGAATGGGAAAAATATCATCTTCCTTCAATCCGCTTATTGATTTTGACCTTACTTTGCATTATTTCGAAAAAAGATCAAGTTTCTTGCAAAATGTGTTGATTTTGACTACTTGGTCAAGTCCAACCTTTCACACACAAAACAATAGTAGGCAGCCTCTTGCTATGCCTATACTCACACGTACGGGAGCGAAAATCTACGCATAGGACGATGGTGCATTATGCTATGTCCATGTATATAGTAAGACCGTGTTGTGCGCCCATAGAATGCTTCTAACGTAACCTAACTATATAGAACGCGTTGCGTTAGTACACAGGTCACGTTGATTCTTTCAAAACAATGGGAAATTCTGGGACGCAACAATACTTTTATAATATCTTTGAAATATTGTAAACGTAGATACAAAACTCCTCATCAACGTCGTGCGTACAGCACGTGGAACAGTCATGTATCGTCATTGGCAAATCCAGACGGGTTGCGACTCGGGCGTTTTACCTAAACGTCAGGCTGTCAGAGTCAATCAGCTTAAAACCGTTTCTTCTATTGCCCATTTTTTCATCTTAGTCTTCTACCAATCCTGCGCCAGAAAGTTTTAAAGGGGCCCCTTTTTCAGGAGAGAGATTAATCAAATGTTTCTTCCTTTGTTGAAACTTCGTGGATACAGTCTGGTCTGAATCCTTTCACTGCTTGTCATCAAACAAGGTCGTCGTGATGGGATTTTGACGTCAATATTTAGGATCTATATCGGGACTCATGCACCATCATACACCTTTTAAAAGCTGTATTGAATTCCTAATTGACGTAAATAGTTTAACTACTTCGGGAATCTACTATTGTTGTTTTCATATTTTTTTTAAAAGATATTCAGTATTCTTGTTCTATGTTTCTTACTAATTTCTATCACAATACATGCAATTGTAATATAAATATTGCATGTTCTCTTTTATGCTCATCTGTAGCTCCGTGTATACCAGATGCAAAGAACCCCGCTATCCCCAGTGCTAATCCTGTGCTAGATGGAGAGTACGTCCAATATTCCTGCCCCGATGGCTACGAGAGTTCTGGTACCTCACAAGTATCGTGCAGTGATGGCGTCTGGTCTGAACATACCGTTTTTGAATGTCTTGGTAAGCCTGCCTTATAGTCATATTTAATCAATTAATAACAAAAGTACTTTACTTGCTCCTGCATCGCAACGCAATGAAGGGTTTGGTTAGGTCTAAATGAATTAGAGGCCATTTGTTTTTTGTTTTGTTTTTTATGGCACGCCAAAAGGCTCACCAAATATGATGATGTTCTAAATATACACGTTCATGTACTAAAATTACACGTTCATGTGCCAAAAATATACGATGATGTACTAACTTCATATGATCATGATGTAAATTTACACCATCATGTACTAAAACCATAAGTTCATCATGTTAAATGTTACGTTGTACATGTAAAACCACACGTTGTACATCTAAAAACACACGTTGTACATGTAAAAACGTAAGGTCATCATGTTATATTTGTATCTCCCGCACGCCATACAGAGTGAGCCTTTCGGCGTATCAGAAGTCCGCCAAAAGGCTCACCGAATTTGATGTAGTAAAAGTACACGTTCATGTACTAACTGCTTACGATCATGTACTGATTTCATAGGTTCATGTACTGATTTCATACGTACATGTACTGATTTCATACGATCATGTACTAAATGTCAATACATGATCGTAAGAAATCAGTACATGATCGTATGAAATCAGTACATGAACGTAAGCAAACAGTACATGAACGTATAAAATCTGTACATGATTGTAAGCAGTTAGTACATGAACGTGTACTTTTACTACATCAAATTCGGTGAGCCTTTTGGCGGACTTCTGATACGCCGAAAGGCTCACTCTGTATGGCGTGCGGAAGAGACAATAATAACATGATGACCTTACGTTTTTACATGTACAACGTGTGTTTTAAGATGTACAACGTGTGATTTTACATGTACAACGTAACATTTAACATGATGAACTTATGGTTTTAGTACATGATGGTGTAACTTTACATCATGATCATATGAAGTTAGTACATCATCGTATATTTTTGGTACATGAACGTGTAATTTTAGTACATGAACGTGTATTTTTAGAACATCATCATATTTGGTGAGCCTTTTGGCGTGCCATAGTTTTTCACCTCCAACAGTAGTAAGATACTAAGACACATGTGGTTCAATTTAACAAAGGCACAGAAAGGAGCTGGGACTGTCCTCAGTCAAAATGTAATGGGCGGTTAAGTTCCGCTCCTTTCAACAAAATCTGCTTTTTTGTAATTCTCCATAGTAAATAGGGTATGTCAAAGAAAATTATAAAAAGCAGTCATTTTTGTCAGCATTCAGTTCACCTGCAATAGTAAACCAAAGTGAACCTCAAATATCCATGGAGACCACAAATGGGTCTTTTACTTACCAGGCTCAGTCAGTCTGTAATGTATGTCCAAACTATGGAACCTTTTTCTTCATTATTTGATCAAACATTGACTTTAGTCGCATCTATTAAATTTTGAAACTTTACTCCGATATCCCAAACTTTTTCCAATTGGACGAGAAGGTGGACACCTTCTCAAGGATAGAGGTCGGACACATATTCCTGTACCCAGTTGAAAAAACATTCGTATGAGAAATGAAGCCTTAAAAGTTGTAGTTTACAAACTAGAGGGTAAATATGGCTGTATATATGCTTCATATGTTTAAAAGTTCAATGGTGTACTTTTTGGTGTCAAAGCATTTAGGAATAGGTGTATACCATCTTCCAAATGAAATGTGTGTTCACGATCTTGCTTTTTGCCAAGGAGTATCATGCTGTGACGTCGCTTCTTGAAAAAGCAACATAGACACCCCAGAACATTAAAGGCGGTGTGGGGTGTAACTAATATCTGAATTTGTTATATGATCTGTGACCTCAAATGAGCTATGCTTTCAATGTGTTCACACTGCGTTAAAAGCAATTAACACATGCTGACTGACCTGTTACCTAACCCCAAATGTTACGTAACTTTTTGTGTATTGAAACACATCTTTTACTGTCAGTCAATAAGTCAGATATGAAACTTGACTTAATCAAGTCTGCATGCGGCGAGCTTCTTTTCCTCCGTAACTATAAGAGTTAATCAGGCAGAGAGGAAGAATGTAACAAAAAGTAAGAGGGAACGTTTCATCATGATGATGAATCCGTAGTTTCAAGACATCACCATTTGCCCTGTTGGCAGCACAAAAGTCGTCACTTGCAGCGGAAACATGTCATTAGCAGCCTAATGGTCTGATGTATGCCGCAAAGTACAAAGGAAATTCAAACAAAAGAAGGGGGAAATCGCCCCATACCAGCACGTGGTTCATCAACTTGTTGTTAATCGTGAATCCTTTTCGAATATCAATTGCAGAAGAACTGTGGCCAAAGATCCGAGGCCACACGTCAAACTGTGTCTTAGTATGGCGGGATGCATTACGCGTGTGGCTCGGTTACACAGTGTTTTCGGAGATAGCGAAGGCAGATTTGGTGTCTTCGTGGATCATGTGACACCCGGAATATAGTTTTATTTTCCGGGGGTAGACCAAACGACAAGTAACCGAGCCGCGTCATGTGTGAAAACTGGTATTGTGTCGGATGGCCATATGTTACCTCATAAAAATTGGACCCACTTATCCAAAGTATATTAAACTGCGTACTAACTTACCACATGCTGGATAGATGAAAATGCAAGGACAAAAAAAAACGTTTTGACCGACTTAATTTAATATTTAACAAACTAAGGTAAAGAAGGAAAGGTGGGGTGATGCGTGATAAGGTGTGCCGCGTGGTTTCAAGTAAATTAATAACTTTCATATCAGTTTTCCAGTGTGAGACTTTGTCCTGGTTATCACATGTGCCGACTTTGACCTGAGTTTCATTTGTGACAATTAAGCAATAGTGTAGCCTTTGTGTGACAAATTGGTTCCAATCCCATATTTATCATTCATAACAGGGAGAGTTTTTACCATTCTGTTTTTCCCTATGTCCTGCCCCATGCGAATATGCGATTTCATATGAAGCAAGTATTGAAGGCTGGAACAAGAGTTTGGTGCTCGTTCGTTTTGTATGTAGGTGAATTGGAAATGCATTCGAACTAAGGGAATTAAATCCATTGAGTAAGAGGACAGGGGGCAGACTGCTTCCACCAAATCTCCGCAAGACCTAAAGAATTTTGGCACAGTTTGGCAGGAATTTGGGAAATTTCGGACAGCCAGTTCAGTTTTAAAAATTGGCATGTTTTTTTAAGAAAACTTTTGAGCGTTCCTGAAATCTAAAAAGAATATGCCCGAAAAAAGAAAACAAAACATCATAGGCATTGGGAATCTGACCTCGGGGTTGCCGAAAAATATTAAGCTCTGATGACGTCACAAAATTTGAATTTTAACCGCTTTTGTGAATGTACGCTCTGAAGAAAGAATTCTTTTTTCTTTTTACTCTTTACATTCCAATTACGATCAAGAAAAGTATGAAACTTACCAAACTAATTTCAGGCGAAATTGTCGGCCAAAACGTCCAATAATCATTGGGAGATTTTAGGTCAACCTTTCTGAACGTTTGGCGAGTGGTCACAAATTTGTTCCGAAGTCATCCCCGAAATTTGCACAACAAGCACTAAATGCTTAAGTTTTTTCATGAAATATACTTTCCCAAATAGCCTTGTTGTTAAGTTATAATTGCAATTTTACTGAAGACTGCCAGTCCTGCTTTGTTTATGCTACGAATCTGTTTGCAGTACACATCAGTGTAGTCAGTCAGCCATCTTTAAACGCAGTGTATGAAGAGCTTTGATACAAGATTCATTACAATGCAATTGGACGTGCACAAACGTATTTGTTAGTGATGCGAAAGTATGTACATATAATGCATAGATAAGCATAACAAACACAATGCTGATGTAAACTTGAGAAGAAACAATCATGATTCTTCAGCCCCTCTTTTAATCTTTCACAAGGCAAAGCCAGAAATGGCCAATTATTTATATACTTTCAAAACTTTTTTGCGAAACACAAAACCCCTATATTAAAACTAATATTTTCAAGGAAAATAAAAATGATAACAAAAATTTGCGACACATCCAGACTGTGTGAAAATACTTTTTACAAAACCCCACTTCGTACTGTAGTTCTGCAAACTCCTTGCCCACATGGTAAATATTTGAGCGAAAGTTTGAAAAAGGGCTGTTACGTTTTTAATTGCCAAATTAATTACACGGACAGACCGGAGGGTGCTCAGGTGCAGTGCCCGAGAGTTTATCCTGCCCCTACAGCCTAATTTGGCTAACGCTTTTGAAAATCGAGTAATTTGTTTTTCAGTTCCATAGGCCCTAATGATACATTGTGAGAATTGTCTTCCCTGTCTGCCTGAAAATTCATTAAAATCCACCTCGGTAACGTGACATATATTTAAGAGGTGTTGGAGGTAAAATCATTATATTGGGGGGTTATGGCAGTTACATAGACAATTTCATCAATTTGGTCCATCTTTCTATCATCAGTTTATGCGCTTACAAGCATTTTATCCCTTTGTGGAGCTAAAGAGCGACAAGACTGTCACTAGCCCAGTTAGCCATTTTAAACTTCATTCATTTTAGCATGAAATTTGTAACAGCTAGATACCATCATAGAGGAAATGAAACCACGCCACCCTAATGATACTGTTTCTAGTAATATGAGACTAACACAGTAGCGGAAGCTAAGGGTTTCGGTCGGACGGGGCAAAATGGCCAGCGGGGCCCTTTCAAGCAAACAGATCCCTGAGCTTTAGCACGACCTTAGATGTACCGATTTATATAATCTACATCATGTTCCGCTTTGAAATAACCAAATGGGAGGAAGTGGCCAAAACGAAAGGCCTGCTTGGACTCCTCTCCTCTAGACACCTCCTTCAAGAAAATGGCAACAAACTTCATTAGGTGTGATATTTTGTTTTTTGAGTCTGCAAAAGTTTAGAGAGAAACATTTCCCTAATGTTTTCATACAGTGTCAGATGACCACTCTGCACTTACATAGTATATAAGCTAGACTTTTATCATGAGAATGGTCACTTGAAGAAAAACAAAATAGAAACTGCTGCCCATCCGTACTCTAAGTCTGCAACGATTACCACAACGACAACAGTTTTATAATGTACTTATAACCGCATATTGAAATTACTTGTATGGAACACAGTTTATGGAAAGTATTTTGGTCTTTACACGCTAGGGTATGCTGCCTACTTTCGAACGATGTCAGACTGGGCCTTACGCAACAAACGTTAGTTAGACGTCATGCTGTGTATAACGTGAACCTAGCCCCCTACCTCACAGATTACCCTTCTGATGAGAAAAAATAAGCGCAGTCAAAACAGATCATGAAAGACTGTTGTTTTGAATCATTTTGTTACATTGGCATTTTAAAAACCTTATTAAATTTATAATGATGCAAGACTGCAGTACGCTAAAAGCCTAAAGGGTGCTGACAGGCACAGGGAATACGGTAGCTCCGCCACTGTGCTGGCATGCGGCAAATGGATAAATTATAGCTGCCATGTGACATCAGAGGAGCTTTTCAAGTGAAGTATTTCAGCCATGTCTGAGTGCAACCCGAGCTTGTCCTAAGACACAGGGGTGACTAACCCCTAGCTGTGACGTCATTTAGAACTATCTATACCTAGTTGAAACAGGGAGTTGAAAGCTGCTTCTTCACCGAATGAAAACTTAGCGTCTCAACCTGTTCCCTAGCTCACCGCTCGGAACAATGCTGGGTCATTTATTTTGCTGTAAAATATGGTCAGCCCACGGAGATGTGCTAAAGACCCATCGAATAATTCGATTATGTGTAAACTAGGAGACTTTAATGTTAAATGTATCTCATTATTTATTTGATGACGCAAAGTATTACAGAACGGAAAAGTCCATACTAGGCTATTGAGTGAGTGTGTGAGACTTCCAGACAGGTCGGCAAACTTTGCTAGCGTAGCCCTAGGAAGCGCTTTTGGGTACAGTAGAATAATTAAACGGTTTGCACTGAAGGATAAAAATTGTTACTCAGAAAAACAACCGCAACGGGTTTTTGTGATTAGTTTTGTCAACTTGTGCAAATTTTCGCATCATGTCGGTCCTTTAAAAGCGCCAAAAATTCCAAATCCCCAGGTGTGCTGCATTAATGTCATTTTAGTACAATTAATAAACAGAATGAAGCAAAATGCACCTTAATATACGTTGAAGGATCAAATGATGCAAATAGGTACAGGCAGAAATAATCGTTAATTTTGGTCCACTCTGCCCCAAATCCTTCATTAAAGGTGATAATATTCAACCCTCATAATACATCCTCGAAGTGCTAAGCAGGATTTCTCCAGCACATTTAAACCGGACCGGTTTTAATTCAGTTTTGAAAGTTTCTTGCTAGGTTTGAAATTTGTGCTGGTACCTTTCCATGTAACCGTCCGAGGTGTAATACTTGCCCATTTGTTGGCAAACACGGCCTCGTCAACATTTCAGGCCCCAACGGCAATAGATTCATTGTAAGACAAAGATTCTCCTGCATTTCTCCTGCATCTCCTGCATGATATTTGTCGTGTCCAATTGCTACTGTTGGTTTTTCAGTTTGGTTTTTGCCACCTGATGAAGGGTTTTTGAGGAAATGCAGGATAATCTTTGTTTGACAATAAAGCTATTGCCGTTGGGGCATGAAATGTTGACGAGGGCGTGTTTGCCAACAACTGGACATGTATTACGCCTCGGACGGTTACATGGAAAGGTACCAGCCGTGTCGTTGAAAAAAGTTTGTGGGTGGGAAGCCCGAACTAAATGGTTGGCTAAATTTTTCTCAACTCTAAAAGCAGTGATTGGGGGTTCCGGGAAAACATCACGGGTTGAGGGGTCTTGTCGGAGGAACTCTACATTTTTGTGGATAGCGTGTAAAATAGGACGGACCGAAGGGTGATAAGAAATAACTAAAGGAATACGTAGATTGGTACCAGATTTGCTCTTTTTCTCCAAGGCTTCCTCTCTGCTGGTTCCTTGAATTCTGCGTAGGGCATTAGAGAGGATTTTGGCAGGGTACTGGCGTTTTTTAAAAAAGGACAAAATTTTTTCAGAGGCAGTAGAGAAGTCAGAATCCTCCGAACAAATTCGTCTGGCTCGCAAGAGCTGGGAATAAGTGATAGATTTAGTGCGAGATTTGGGGTGGTTGGAAGGGTACAAAAGGTAGTTATGCGAGTCGGTTGGCTTGAAGTGTAGGTTAGAGGTAATTGTACGGTTGTTGATGGACAGTTTAAGGTCGAGAAAAACAACAGATGAATCCGAGATACAATGGGTAAATTTCAAAAAGGGGCAAAAGGAATTAACAAAGTCGATAAAAGTTTCTAAATCACGACGGGATCCAGTGGCAACTCCTACAATATCATCAATATACCTTTTGTAAAGTATAGGTCGTGGTCCGGTATACTGAGAAAAAAGTTGTTCTTCAAAGTGACCCATGGTCAAACAGGCAACAGAGGGACCCATTTTGGTTCCCATGGTCACTCTTTTAACTTGACGGAAAAAACGCCCATTAGACTGAAAACATTTTTGCGTGAGAACAAGTTCCGTTAAACGTAGGAAGGTGTCAGTCGGTATAAGAGGATCACGCTGTTTGTCATAGGTAGTAACGGATAGCTGTTAAGGCAGCATTATAAGGAATGGACGTGTAGAGGCTGGACACATCCATGGTGAATAAAAGGCGTTCTCCGCAATTTTCAGGAAACTCAAAGTCACGAATAAGTCTCAAGAAATGTGGCGTGTCTTGAACAAACGACGGCAAAGCTGAAACTAAAGGGGAGAGCACAGAATCCACATACTCAGAAATAAGTACGGTGGGCAGCTGTGTGAAAAGACGATAGGTCTGCCAGGGTCGTTGGCTTTGTGGATTTGGGGAAGCAGGTAGAAGTTAGAAATCTGTGGGCAAGGGTGGAGTAGAGAAGTAGCGTTTTGGGGTAGTTGTTTATTGTCCATGAGTTGGGTCAAAGTGTTTTTAACTAACTTTTGGCACTCAGGAGTGGGGTCAACGGGAAGTTCTAATTAAACACTTTGGTCGGATAGCTGTTTGTTGGCCTCAGCAATATACAGGTCCTTCCGCCAAACCACAACAGCACCACCCTTGTCAGCTGGTTTAATAATGATATCCCTGTTACTTTTAAGGGATAAAATGGCATCTCGTTCTTCAGGACGAAGGTTACGCAGTGAGGTCATTTTAGGGGGAAGGAGATCGTTGACATCTTTGTTAATGGTATTGATTACATTGTCAAGGGTGGGATTTTCTCCTGGCTTGGGCGTCCAGGAGGAACGGACAGGGTTGGCGGGGTTGGGAAATTCCTCTGAGGGGGTGTCATCCTGATGGTCTGTTGTCCCGAAATGGTAGCGTAGGCGGAGTTTCCTACAGAAAGACGAAACGTCTCTGCGTATGGAAAACTCATCAGGAAGGGGGTTCAGTGGAACAAAGTTGAGACCTTTCGCTAAAACTGAGCGCTCAGAGGAAGAGAGTTCCAGATCGGGCGGAATGGTGACTACAAGCTTGGTGTCTGGCTGGTCATTATTGTTAGGTTCGAATTCGGTGAACGGGGATTTGGGCAACAGGCTAGCCAAGGTCCTGGCTTTGGAGTCTTGTAAGAAGTTATGTAGTCTACGATTTTAAATATGAATAAGGAAGCGAACTTCTGCAGCTTGGGGTAAGGTTTCAAATAGAAGTGACTTTTTTTTCCTCAATGGTAGTGTCAAAAGAAGCCTTCTTCCTTTCCGCAAACTTTTAAGCACTTTTTACTACCTCTTTTCGACCTACACATTTCAACAGTGCTCCGCAGCATTTCGACCTTATATATATATATATATATATATATATATATACATATATTAATGTATATATATATATTAAAATATATATATTTTAATATATATATATATATATATATATATATATATATATATATATATATATATATAAATATATATATATATATATATGTATATATATATATATGTATATGTATGTGTGTATATATATGTATGTATATATATATATATATTCTAATTACGGATTAGGGCGAAAAATTGTCTGAAAAAACGACCCATAGGGCGAATTTACCCATAGGGCGAAAAAACCGTTTCCCCTTAACGTTTTGACACACATTTTCAATGGGAATACGTAACAGTATGGTAAATCCCCACATACCATACGTAGTACATGTAATTACTTAAATGTATACCAACTTACGTACACGTATCCGTTAACACAAATGTATGAGGGGCCATTGAAATAATGTGTATGCATATCTCAAAACGCAAAGGGGAAATATATTCTTATGTATGTTATTGTTTTCTTTTCGCCTTAACGTTCTGACGGTATACCGATTTCCCCCTACCGGTCGATCCAGCGTTATATATATATATATATATATATATATATATATATATATATATGTATATATGTATATATATATATATATAGATAGATATATATATATATATATATATATATAGATATATATCTTTACCTAAATTGTGCATTTGGGAGACAATAGTCGTTATAATCGGTATATTTGGGAGACATAGTCAGTCTTAGGAGACATACCGATGTCTCCTAAGTTCCTCACCATTTTTTAAGCTTCTTTTCTACATTCTACCTAACAGTTTCCTATCTCAATGGTAGCGTTTTGGCTTCCTTTTTACTCAGCCACTATGTAGTCTGCAAGTATACACCAGTGGCGATGTTATTTACCATTGAAATACAGGTGTCTTGTATGGTGTGTTGTATCTATATGCATACTTGGCGGACTCACATATACTTAACTGTATTTAAATTTTTTGTTTATTTTATTACAACTTGTGTGATAAAGATATAGCAAAATATACACTATCAGAGGTTAAAGGGCTTCATCAATAGTTACTGGTATTTTTGTTAAATTTTTTATATGCCCATATATGGAATATATATAATTCAGCAAAGCGGGATTTGAACGCAGGACCGCTCGCTTTCCGGGCGAGAGCCGAGCGAGCGGTCCTGGGTTCAAATCCGCTTTGCTGAATTTTCCTTCTGGTCTTTTTCTATATTTCTTCCCTTGTTTAAAAGGCAATGCCTTTTAAACAAGGGAAGAAATATAGATGTATATATACAATATAGATGTATATATACAATATATAAATGTAGTTTATATTTTAGCTTGTGGGAGATGCAACTCGTTGACTCGTTGTAGGTGGGAGAGACCAAGCGCCGCCTCGCGGATCGAGTCACCGAGCACCTTAGGTCCATCAAACAGAATCTCCATGGATACCCGGTGGCTGCACATTTTAATCCCCCTTCACCTTGTTCTATACAGCATTTAACCGTTACGGCAGCGGTAATGTGTCGAGGCTCCGATCGTGACCGCCTTAGTGCTGAAAACCGACTGATCATGAGGCTAGGTATACTCTCGCTCCACACGGCCTTAACGTTAGAATTGACCTTTTGTAATATTCACCCCTTTTATGAGCTGGTTTTTACTCCTTTTACACTTACCCGTTCGTGCTCGGTTTTTACTGTGTAGGCCTTTATTATTATAATTTTTTTTTTTTTTTCGGACCTAGTTTTTGTCTACTTTTTTCCCCTTTTTTCCGACCATGTTCGATTTCTACGTGCACATTTTCATCCAGGACGCTCATTTTCTTTTTTTTGATTTGTGTTTCATCCTTCGCACTCATGTTTTCTAACAGTCACTTTCGTCCGGTTCTGTTATTACAGCGATCGCTTCGGATTTGATATTTGTCGTGTCCAATTGCTACTGTTGGTTTTTCAGTTTGGTTTTTGCCACCTGATGAAGGGTTTTTGAGGAAATGCAGGATAATCTTTGTTTGACAATAAAGCTATTGCCGTTGGGGCATGAAATGTTGACGAGGGCGTGTTTGCCAACAACTGGACATGTATTACGCCTCGGACGGTTACATGGAAAGGTACCAGCCGTGTCGTTGAAAAAAGTTTGTGGGTGGGAAGCCCGAACTAAATGGTTGGCTAAATTTTTCTCAACTCTAAAAGCAGTGATTGGTTTCAACTTGGGTTGAATTAAAATTCATGATCGAATCATTACCAATTTTTCGACCTACATTTACAGTCGATCCTACCACGTTCGGCCTATATATATATATATATATATATATTTATATGTATATATATAAATATATATATATATGTACATATATATATATATATTTATATATATATATATATATATATATATATATATATATATATATATATATATATATATATATATATATATATATATATATATATATATATATATATATATCATAAGCCTGTTGTCGCTTCTGTGAATCACGAGTTGTACTAGCGTAGTGGTCATAGACTCTGCCCGGAAAGCGGAGGATGATGGGTTCGGTCCCCCGTGCGGCTCAATTTTTCTCTCTGGTGTTTTTCTTAAACCGTTCCTTCTTTCATAAGAGTTTATACTCTATCTTGGATCGGTATAAAATTCATGATCGAATGTATTACTACAACTCCTTCGACCTGCACATTCTAACTTCGATCTACCAACTTCGACCTGCTGATTATTCATCCCGCTTGGGAGTACTATGGTAACAAGGAGAGAAAATTGATTCACGCGGGGTATTTATAGCCTGTTGTCGCTTCTGTGAATCACGAGCTGTACTAGCGTAGTGGTCATAGACTCTGCCCGGAAAGCGGTGGATGATGGGTTCGGTCCCCCGTGCGGCTCAATTTTTCTCTCTGGTGTTTTTCTTAAACCGTTCCTTCTTTGATAAGAGTATATACTCTACCTTGGATCGGTATAAAATTCATGATCGAATGTATTACTACAACTCTTTCGACCTACACATTCTAACTTCGATCTACCAACTTCGACCTGCTGATTATTCATCCCGCTTGGGAGTACTATGGTAACAAGGAGAGAAAATTGATTCACGCGGGGTATTTATAGCCTGTTGTCGCTTCTGTGAATCACGAGCTGTACTAGCGTAGTGGTCATAGACTCTGCCCGGAAAGCGGAGGATGATGGGTTCGGTCCCCCGTGCGGCTCAATTTTTCTCTCTGGTGTTTTTCTTCAACCGTTCCTTCTTTGATAAGAGTTTATACTCTATCTTGGATCGGTATAAAATTCATGATCGAATGTATTACTACAACTCTTTCGACCTACACATTCTAACTTCGATCTACCAACTTCGACCTACTGATTATTCATCCCGCTCGCGAATTGATTCACGCGGGGTATTTATAGCCTGTTGTCGCTTCTGTGAATCACGAGTTGTACTAGCGTAGTGGTCATAGACTCTGCGCGGAAAGCGGAGGATGATCGGTTCGGTCCCCCTTGCGGCTCAATTTTTCTCTCTGGTGTTTTTCTTCAACCGTTCCTTCTTTGATAAGAGTTTATACTCTATCTTGGATCGGTATAAAATTCATGATCGAATGTATTACTACAACTCTTTCGACCTACACATCTAACTTCGATCTACCAACTTCGACCTGCTGATTATTCATCCCGCTTGGGAGTACTATGGTAACAAGGAGAGAAAATTGATTCACGCGGGGTATTTATAGCCTGTTGTCGCTTCTGTGAATCACGAGCTGTACTAGCGTAGTGGTCATAGACTCTGCCCGGAAAGCGGAGGATGATGGGTTCGGTCCCCCGTGCGGCTCAATTTTTCTCTCTGGTGTTTTTCTTCAACCGTTCCTTCTTTGATAAGAGTTTATACTCTATCTTGGATCGGTATAAAATTCATGATCGAATGTATTACTACAACTCTTTCGACCTACACATTCTAACTTCGATCTACCAACTTCGACCTACTGATTATTCATCCCGCTCGCGAATTGATTCACGCGGGGTATTTATTGCCTGTTGTCGCTTCTGTGAATCACGAGCTGTTCTAGCGTAGTGGTCATAGACTCTGCCCGGATGCGAATCTCCCAAAGTTCGAAAAAATGGTTAATTCCAACATACCATACCTAGTACATGTAAGATTTAGTGTACAACCATCCATGATACAGGTTAGCAAGGAAATCGGAAGATTTAAAGGTGATAGACCCCAGTTGTGGCCGACTGAAATCAGGCTATGACTTTAGATTTGGAGGAATAATAACCTAAGGTCTTTATGCGCACTGGTTTACTTCATCGTATAATGTCGAGAAGTCACTCGACTTGCTATATGTGCATAACTACAAGCGGGCGTGGAATAAGTAGGTCGAACTTTAAGTTGTGTTTGGTTTTCGATCATGAAATTGAAATCAATATCAAGTGCTGGCATAGCTTTGTCGCACAATAGAACTACGGAAGAAATAAATTCAGGAATCGAACCCGGATCTCTCGCGTAGAAGACGAGCCCCTTAACCACTCGGCCGTTGTGTGTCAAAACTTGTGACACTTGTTTTTTCATACGAAGAACAAGGTAAAAATACTGCTGCACTCATTTTTTCTCTCCTGTTAACATGGTAATTCCACAAGTGGGGTGATAAATCATCAGCAGGTCGAAGTTAGATTGATCGAATGTTGAAAAGAAGGTTGAAAGTTGTGCTTGATTTTGAAATCAGTCCAAAGTGCTGGCATAGCCTTTTCACACACGGGAAAAGTACAGAAGAGATAAATTCAGATACACCTGAAGTTTCAGGCGTAGAACAAGGTACAAATAAATGGACAAGTCTTTACTTTTGTAAGCAGGCTATAATCGGCAGAGCCATATTTGTCCACTCTGTTTGTTATGCAACCTTCATTGATGTCTCTACACTTGTAATAGAGTTGTTAGACTTGTTACTTGTCAAATAAAAACTACATGATGTACCTTACAGTCAAAACGTTAAAACCAAAAATTAAAAATAAAACGGTAAACAAACAAACAAAATCACAATCATTCTTAGATGGAAAAACAAAGCCACACCATTGTTTTTGACCCTGTCAATGCCGGTAGGCTAATATATGAATGTCTTAAGCTCGTTCCTCTTGCTCCAATTCGTTGGTTAAAATAAGGGCCACCCTGCCCTTAAACCGCTCAGTTATGAGGCCCGTTTTTCATTATTTCTTAAGCAGCATCCCTTGTGAGTATCTCCCCTTACTAAAAATCCATATATGGGACATATATGGAAATTCATAACTGGCCCATATCTGGTGCAGATATGGACTTTGTATCTGACTTAAAAAAATTGGGCAGATATAACTTGATATATAATATAAAGGAGTATATGGCCCATATAAAATTTGACATGGCTCAAATTTTATATGGGACAGATATGGTGCATATATGCCCCATATAGAGATTGACATCTAGGCCATATCTGGACCATATATGTCTGCACCAAAATTTATTAGTGCACTACCTTTGTATAAAGCGTATCAGAAGTCTTGTTCAGCCAGTATAATGTTAAGGACTATCTGAACATCTCTAACAAAGTTTAATGTTCATCGTATTACATTGACTAAAGTATTTAAAGTTGTTAAATTACTTCATTGTGAAGAACAAAACTGCTTTTAAATGTTTACACTGCATTGTTGGTTTAAATTACCGTATGGGGCAATATTCCAACATAAATTTTGTTGACGTTTTTTTTTTATTTTTTACATTTCACTTCTTTAATCTTTGAAAGAAAATCAGGGCTCTTAATTCCTGACCACTCCCACATTGGAAAGTCATTTGCATATGTTACTATAATATGGCTGAATATGGTTTGAGTGTTATGATTTTGGTTTACTGAAACTTGTTCAGCTTCCAAAGGAGGACTTTGTGTGGGATAGGTACACAAATTAAACCAACAAAGTATTAATATGGCCATTTAAAAGTTTTAAGGTATATCTGGAATGATATTTTGATCAGTTATATCTAGCTTGTTATGGCCATTTGAAACTTTATTTACATATCTGGACTGGCATTTCATCAAGTTATATCTGGCTTGATATAGCCATATAAAACTTTATTTGCATTATCTGAGATGCATTCATTAAGTCATACCTGGCTTGATATGGCCAGATAAAACTATATTTACATATCTGGACTGGCATTTCATCAAATTATCTGGCTTGATATAGCCATATAAAACTTTATTTGCATTATCTGAGATGCATTCATCAAGTCATACCTGGCTTGAAATGGCCAGATAAAACTTTGTTTACTTATCTGGAAAGGCTTTTTTTTCAAGTTATATCTGGTTTGATATGGCCATATTAAACTTGATATAATGTTCCAAGATACCTATATAGGGTCTTACATGTGGCTTCATATGTCCAGATGAAACTTTATGCTGTAACAGTCAGACGTTTCTAGATATAACCGAGATAAAAATTTTGAGTAAAGGTCACCGTTACAAAATTCCTTTTTAGCATTTTAGCATTAATTGGTGTACAATAATATGTGCGTGCTTCCATTGGAGGGAGTACTTCCTATACAGTGACGTCATATACATTAAGTCTTTAACTGCGAGCAATATACATATATTAATATATGCCAAGTGTTTCTTCTACTAGTGGTTTTTTACACTTTAACTTCCTTTTCGTAAACCATATAATTTTAAAACTATGATGTTTGGACTTTTTCTTCAATAGCTTCTTGTAATTTCCCAAACAACTCTATGTCAAACGACGAAACAGTTACAGAACCCGTTGATCACGGGACTACAGTAAGTTTTACCTGCATCGATGGATACATTCCGTTAGGTACATGGATCGCAGAATGTAATGACGGAACCTTTGACACAGATGTCATCTGTACCATAGAGGGTATGTATATAGCCAGGGAGCTGTTTCATAACAGCTCTCTGATAAAGCTAATACCACGGTTACTTGAATAGGTCGAGAGCAGGCTTTCCATTGTTTTGTTCAGCCCGATTCTCGCCAGCCCATTTAAACCCTTTAAGCTAGGCTGAGGGTTTTAGCAAATATCTGGGTGAAAGTTTAGTCTCGGGAGAGGTATATTAGTCATCTTTTCAATTGACCTAGCTTAGACCTAACTTGGAAGTGGGAGAAAACTGGGGGTCTCGGAGAACCCGTTGGGGACACGAAATACACTGCAAACTCAGTCGTTTAAAAGTTTGCGCAACAAAATGAACCAAGTTAAGAACGGGTCTTGACGTTCAAAGCATAAAATGTGAACGCTAAGCATTGTGTTACGATTTTGAACACCTTTCTTTTATTTTTGATCTCCGGGACGCTTTTTGGACAGGGAATTTTCAGAGCTTTGACGCCTCTCTTATCTCTAACACAAGCATCAGCAAAATCTTATTTCCTTTTCAAGTATCTTTCCTGATATTTCATGACGTAAATATATTGTATATCTATATTCAAGTTGAACCAAGAAGTAACTTGTATAAAATTTCACACTGAAGAAGTAAAAATAAATGTTTGAGCCATTTGTGAAACAAGATACCCACTGCCTTGTACTTTGCTAGTTCTGTAATTTGGGAGGGTGGGGGGGGGGGGGTATGCGCGCACATGCGCACAACCTCCAAATCGTCGGAATAAATAAACCAATCCCGCACCTAAAACAACTGTTGCAAAAATTGAGTTTACATGAAAATTTTGTGTGGTTATTCTTTCTTTACCCATCCATAACAAAATCCAGATTCTGTGCAGTGGAATATATTCAAGTTGCCTCTGATGCAAAAATTGCTGTTTAATCTGCAGTTTGTAGGGCTGAGACCCCTATTTTCAGCTTTCCGGTTGGCCAAACACTTCTATTTATGCAATACAGTGTTGTAGGCACGTACTGACGCCAAAAAACTTACATGCTTATGCAAATTTAACGTATCTGAAAATCTTATTGTTTGGTACTAGAATTGATGGAATGGAAAATGTTTCACGCAATGTCATGGGTGAGTTGGATCAAAAATAAAGTTAAAACCTTCTTCGACAGCGGTGATCGCTTCAAAGTCTTTATATTTGTGAAACATTACTAAATAGACGGTAAATGTTGATAAGTCAGTTATATTATTTTATTTTCTGTTTTTCAAGACGTCACTCTAAGGGAAGAAGTTGCTACACGCTAAAATGAATATTAGAAAACATGAGTAATTGGCACGCGATTACTGCAGCAGTAAAGATTGGTATTTGTGTGTCTCTACACTCTTAACACTTTTGCTCCATTTTGTAAACATTTAAGATGTATTATCCTAAACATTTCGTTTTAAAACACGTTTAATTGCTAATCATTTAGTGTTTAATGCCAAATATGTTTAGAACGTCAACATGTTTACAAAGTGGGGGTAAAGTAACTGTTTAATTGCTAAATACGTTTTTAGAGTGCAATTGTATGTATAGGCCCCCTTACAGCCATATTGTCTACTTCGTGTGTTATACAGAGCACGCTTCGAAGAAGTCACTCCCTTACCATGGAGTTGTTTATTTATTACATGTAAATAAAAACGACTTCATGAGTTCAACTGCCAAATATTAAAACTGAAAGCAAAATAAACCAAGTTAACGAACAAATACTCTTAAATGGAAAGTCGGTTCAATGTAATTTGCTACATCCGGGTTGTTTACAACAGAATGCGCCGACAACCAATGCGAACTAGATGAAGAGTCACTTGATGAACGATTAACTTACGATGCACCCACAAGGTATGGCAATACCTCACCTCCAAACTACTGCTACGGCAAATCATCTTCTATAGAGGGCCTCTCGTGCACGGAAGACAAGTGGGTGGTAAGGCCCCCGACAACCATCATTTATTGCGACGGCTCAACTGCAAAATGGGATTATGATATTCACAACTTGACTTGTCATGGTAAGTACTAGACAGGCAAGGATCCAAGGGGGGGGGGGGGGGGGCTTTCACGGCCTCAGTCCTCCCTTTTCGACAGATCAACAATAAAACACAAGGGAAACTAGCAGTGCAACTCTCTCACTTCCCTGTTTTCTCTGAAGTCAACCTCCCTCGCCCTTTTTGGCGAAGGGTCACAGAGAGGGGAGGACTCCATGTTGGGTGTTGGACAAAAAATTCGTACCTGAGACTTTGCGACATTCAAATGTATACCTTCACCTGGCAAAATTTACAAGTCACAATCAAGCTAAAAATCAATAGAAAACTTGTCAAGTCTACGATGGTACAAAGGGGGGTTTGATTGGGTTCGAGAAAGTCGCCCCTCAGTGGGTTATTCGTCTGCGTATAATTACTAGTCCACTGTGTAAAAATTACCAAATCAAGTAACATTTTCTGTGATTTCATTTGGAATAATAATTATACTGACTTGAAGTAGGCGAGCACTGGAGAAGCACCCCTCTATTTCGTCTTTTCCATTCACCGCATTCCACGTGGTAATTGCCAAAGCTTGTGGGACAGAGATTTGACCTGGTTGTTTCAGTCACATAAAAAGGACTTTGGCAAAGACGAAGCGTACTAAAACTATATCCCAAAATCTTTGTTATTGTAACATTGAAAGTTCTTTATGGGCATGGGCGTCCGCAGGCATGGGCAAAGGGGGACATCCCCCCCCCCGGAAAATCAAAAGTTTGAAAAAAACGTAAAAAAAATCAAAGGAAAAACCGAACAATACGTGCTTTCCAAGTTTCTATGCGAAAAATAGGCTTTAGAAATGCCATTTCCAGCGACCTGGGAGGTATTTCGGGCCGAAATTTTCGCACGCGTCGTATCAATTCATAGTGACTCGGAGGTTTGCCCCCCCCCCCCCCCGATTTTTTTTCTGTGGATGCCCATGTCCATGAGGGCGAACCAATGTTTTTACATGGTGTTTTTGCCGAGTGTGGAAGTATCTCTAGATTAATTTTTCTTAATCCTTCTCTGAAAAACATTTATTGCTAACTATATGTACGGAATAAACTTATCATCCTAATTATTTTAAAGCAAAACAAGGTCACACAGTCACATGCAAGATTTTTTCTTAATGGTTTAACGGCGAGAACCCCCCACCCAGTCTGAATCAACGAAACATAAAACTCTCTGATTTCGACTGCCAAGAGATTCTCAAAAGCCTAATTTTGTTTGATCTACATAGTAAACATCCGCAGCTATTTGCTGATACAAGTTTTGTTCTTGTGGAATTAACGTCTATGTCTTCTGGAACCCTACTTAGACGTGTTAACTTTACCCCACATAGGACATTTCGACGGACTACTTAGCACCAACTTTAATGGGGTAGTACTTTAATTGTGTCACCACAACTGACCCGGTGTCCCATAGCCATCCATTTTTGTGCCCATTGTGTCCCCAAAGTGTCCCCACTTTCAATTACCTGGAGAATTATCTGATATACAAGGAGTCACCGGGTAGAATGCAGTTCAGTTAATCTTGACACCTTCATTTAAAGGAACATTTGGAGACCCTTTTACACTTATCCCCCACTCCTTTCACCAAATTTGATTAGACAATTTCTGTAGGAGTAGGGATATGTACATCCCTCGTCTATAAATGTGGGTCTTTTCCAGCCGATAAGCCAAAAGTTTGTGAGATAGAAGTGAATGACGCCATTTTTTGATGTCAAATATACTGAGATCTAAGAAGCTTGGCCGTGGTCATTCCCGGGAAAAACGTCTACGGGTCTGGGCTCATCAGAAATTTGAACCTTCGCCCGAGACTGTCTATACAATTTAGCTAAGGGATAACTTTTTAAACTTCTCGAAGATCTCTGGTATCAAGAAATATTCGACTTAAGAATCAAATGCTAAGACAAATTTTGACTACGGTACCCTCCAACAATCTTAGTTATAGATATAAATATGCACTGAGGATTACAAAATTAACCTTAGACCATTTCGTAGTTCAATACTAATTTCTATTTTGTTGCTTCAAGAGGCTTTTCTCGTTGGTTGGAGAAGGAAGAATTGAATGTGGTCGTGCGATGCAATTAAAAACCTCCGCCATCGTGAGCAGATCTTAAAAATGATAAAACGAAAGACCACCCAAAAACTGCATTTTGGAAACCATTTTTATTTGTTTCAAAATACAATTCAAATGAAATTCCCAATGCTACAGTCTTTTGCAATTGAGTCTTCTGTCAGTACTTCATATCTAAGGACAGAAATTGGTTAGAAATTGGGCAGGTAAACTCCATCTTACCTACCCTATAGGAACAGCTACCCTCCCCTCAAAAAATCATTCCAGGCCAGCCATGATCCTTCTGCTTGTAGTTTCTTCTGTCACAGATGGAAATATGCCATTGGATGTCCCCGAGAAGGAAGTTTTAACGTTAAAAGGGGGAAAAGGTGCGTTTTCCTCGGCATTTTAAGGTTTAACGAGTGAAAAATGCCTTTTCGTGACATTTTGTTTTGACATTGAACTATTTTCCTTCTTTTACAAAACGATGGAATGATAAGCTTACTCGACCTTGTTGACACTGCCTTTTATCATATGCAAGGTAACTTGGGATCCCAGCGAAAGGGAGCCTTTTCGAATCTTGCTAAAACCCTGTTTCGATATGGAACATCTGTTTTTTAAAAGCCCTCTGCTACTCCTTAGCGTTCATCGCTCCTTGAATTACAAAACTAACCAGGACTTTACGTCCCTGATGGGAACAACTGATGTAAAGGGGAAAACGATAGCCAATCTCACATATTTCTTATAGTTTCACTTCAGTATTTTCATGATATTCATGAGGACTTCAACATAAATGATTTCATATTCAAAAAGTAAACCTTTGAGTTTTTTTTCCTGCAAAATTTCCTAAATTTCACAATTTCAATTTACTTTTTGAGAAAAATACATTGTCACATGACTCTAAAGACCCTATCATGACACTCTAAAGACCCTATCATGAGAATAAATTCAGAAAAAAAACAAAAACAAACCGAATCCAGGTTAAGGTGACTGCATCTACCCTTTAAAGGGCGGTTAACGTGAAGGTGATTTCCGATCATTAAATAAGAAAGTTCTAAGAAATCTTTCACCTGCCCTCTTAATATAATGTATATTCTTTTCTTGCGAGGTTCACGTTTGACAGAAGGGCTGTTTGCCGTATTGTAAATTGTTTCTTTTCCAATTTTCCAGAGCCGTGCGATATTTTGTCAAAAGTTCCAATCGATGTCCTCACCTTAGATCACCATGGAAATGAAGCTATCCTGTTTGAACACGAGCAGTATGTGACGTATGACTGTGAACACGAATTGGCCACCTTGGTGGGGACAAAGACGACCACTTGTAGAGATGGAAAGTGGGATAATGAAAACGTTCCAGAATGCTACGGTACTTATAATTACATAACTAACAAGTGTAAAGACACAGAAGTATGCTATTGTTGTATACATTGTCACCTAGAAATGGGTTTCACATAGGAATACCAAGTAGGATAGGCTAAGAAAGAGTTGACTCGTCAATGTGCAATGAACAGGAATCTAGTAAAATTGTCTTGATCAGGTTCAAAATGGACCATTTCTGAACCAAATTTAGTCAAATAATTAACCAGATTCGATTTAAATTTGACTACAAAGTTTTAGTAATGAATTTAAAGGAAAGGTGACAGCGCTCCCCGATTGGGAGGACTAGCTTCCCTAACGGAAAAAAATGCAAAATAGACCTTATGCATTGACATCACGTAGCGTCAGTTTTTGAGGCAAACAATAATGCACTTTTCAATAGGCGAGCTCGAAGTTTATATCTGCGCGTGCGTTCGCGACCTTTCTGTTCAGGTCAACTGGTAGTAAAACATCTGATTTCTGCGCCGGTCGCACATAAGATACTTTTTTTTGTTTTACGTCCCGCCATCAGCTTAAACACACATTAAAGTGTTACCCGTGGACCTTTGACCTATTGCGCAACACTGCTCCTTGAAGAAAGTTAAAACTTGTCTATTGTGACGTGCACCCCCAGGCAATGTGTCAGGTCAAATGTGCGTTATGTCAGTCAGTCAGTCAGTAAAATCTAACAAATGGCTCTCAACTTGACCTTTCAACCTGAAGAGGGTGTTCAAAAGCCATAGTAGTCTCTAGATGAAAGCAGAGGTAAAGAAGAGACGCTGCTTTCATATTTTAGTATTGTGATATGTAGGCCTATACACAATATTATAGAAATTGGAGCCAAAGCTTGCATTGTAAATAACTTTATTAAATACTGCATGTGAGGAAGAGGTTTTTTTTTAAATAAAATTTGCATTACTGTCCTGATTGTTAACTAAACTGCTTTTAAACTGAGAGGGGGTTATAATTCTTCTTTTCTTTTATACATTGCATTTGTCAAAAGGCATTAAACTTCAGCTGGACTTTATACCAATTGAACAAAAGACATATCACCCAAATAGTCTTAGTGACATGTGTGTCATAAGGTATGAAAGAATCCAGATGAGCCTCTTCTGCCTTTTCTCTAGAGTCTTGAGTTGCTACAGCACCATAACTTACATCAGAGCTTCTTATTGTTCTTTCTATTTCAATGTATCACTAGGAAATACTGTTATAGCTTGCAAATATATTTTGCTTTGCTGTGGGGGACAACCAAGTTTTGGGAAGGAAACAAAATGTCTAGTGCAGGTTGTCCTCTGGACCACCAGATAAATTTGCTACAGGATCATCCCTGCTTGTGTGACTTTCCTATATCATTTGGTTATTGAATTCTCACACTATATGCCTGGGATTCCAAAGCATATAACACACAAATACACACACCACTAACTTTTTACTGAAATGACAATAACTCACGTTAGAAACATAATAGGAGCGTAGCATGATTACCTTTTTTGTTTGTCTCAGCAAGACCAATCCAGGCGTCACAAAAAATTCACAAAGGTCAAAAGGTCAAATGAGGTCAAGGTGGGTCATCACATGCACTTCACTTAGACGAACATAAATCTCCATTACACCACCCCTCTAAAATGTTTCAGTGGGGAGATATTAATACAACATTACTTTTTGACCTTTTGACCCTTTCCAATTATTTTGGTTCATTTACCAACATTTTCACCTCCTGCCAATCTAACCTGTCTTAAAATTATGTCACTGTTTTAACAACGGATACCGAGTTACAGCTACTAATAGTAATTCACTTTTTGACCTCTAGTGATCGCCAGTGACCTTTGACCTCCACTAAAAAACGATAGGGCATATCTACTCAACAACATCTACATACATACAAAGTTTGAAAAAATTGGTCACTTGGTTATTGAGTTATCGCACCACAAAGTACCTCACATTCCAATCCGTCACATCCACACACACACACACATACATACGCCAAGGTGACTGCATAGGTTCCTTTGTTACACAAGGAACCAAAAAGGCTTATCGTAAATTATCGATTTAGCGTGGCCAACCCTTAAAAAGGAAGTTTAGGCAAAAAAAAATTAATTTGTACATGTGAAAGAAGAACTAAATTTACTCAGTGTGGTGACATTTCCATTCAAATTGGACATGTATTTCTCGAGATATCAGCAAATGAAGTTACTATACTTTTGTTCTAAAGTGAGATTGAGGGCAGCAGAGATTATAGCATTTCCTAAAATTGACTAGAAATGTTTTATTTTCTAATTTTTTTCCTTTTCAAACTGTTGTGTTGACCTTGACGTTTATAGGAATAGCACCTCCACATGGGGACTGCAAAGTTTGAAAAGTTCTCATGCCACTTAGGGAATCATATTTTGATAATATGGGACTGTTGAGGAGAAAATAGGCTGTAAAGTTTCAACAAAAACAAAAGACTGTACATAAATGTGGGGATATGATGCCATATGTACTTACTTCAAGTTCACTGTTTGTTGAAAATTTGACAATTTTTACCTGCTCATATCTTGAGAACCACACATAGGATTTAAATGCGAATCTCACCAAAATGCTTACGATAAGTATCCCACTAAATCCTTCTTTGAAAACAAAATGTGAATAAAAACTTATTGGTCCGATTAAAAACCATCGATCGGATTTCGACGGAAACTAGATTTAAAGGTCAAGAGCAGTCGCCCCAAACTTATTTTGAAGCAACAGCTAAATATCCCAATTTTCATCTTATTTCCCTTCAAAATATCTTTCATCATGTTTTGTTAATTGAACATTGCCAAATCCAAGGTAAACCAAGCAGTTACTTCTAGCTAGTTTCATTTTCAAGAGAAAAATGTTGTCTCATAACTCTCAACAGCCAATCATGAAACAGGACAGTCTACTACACGACTTCAAGTTGGGATGACTACTCTTTCCCTTTAATATGACTTGCCCTGGATGTCATTACACCACTTGTATATGTACGTAGCTCGTCACATTTCCAGCAATAGATGTTTAGTAAATACTATGTCATGACTTTTATGTCACGTACGAATGATTTCTCAATTTTCACTTGTTTTAAAAGATGAATGCTACTTTCCTGAGAATGCCAGTTCAACACGTGGTAAAACGGAACCAATTGCGCATGGAGACACTGTTATTCTACAGTGTAATGAGGGGTACGAACCAAGGGACACTGAAACCGTCCAATGCAATGACGGAATATTGTCTCCAACTTTAGTGTGCTACGGTAGGTGAATTCAGAGAGGCACTATGGTCAGGGAAGCAGGGTCTTAGCGAGACGTGATTCTGAAGGCGAGGCAAAAGTTTCAGTGGGCGAAACTGTTTCCACAAGGCATCTATAAATTTATTTAAAGTTAACGGCGGCAAACTTAAAACTCTCTAGGGGACGAACGTTTTTTCCCCTTGAGGAGGTTTTTCTTCTTTCGCCCCCCCCCCCCCCCCACCTTATCCTTGGCTGAGAACCTGCATGGCTGTTGGCATTTGAACAGGCATCACAGACTGCCAATTTTGCTTTGAGTGGTGTCATGATGTGGCCACAAGGCATGCAGGGGCATGATTAGCGCGGATGGGTAATATGTCTGGATCCGTGCCTGATCAGCCTTAGATTGTTCAGACTAGTTATTTCGATAGGTGTTATTTCGATCTCATTATACCTTTCCTTTTTTTGATTATTTAATGCTCTGGGGGTCTTAAACTTGAAAGTATCAAGGAAAGATGCAATGTTTTAACAGAATCCGAAGTTTTTAATGAAAATCCCTGTTAGGACATCATTTTAAATAAGAAAATAAAATAACAGTCAGTGAAGAAAAAATCTCGAAATTCATTGTTAGGCTTTTCCAAGTCATTGCTAACTCTACCCATGATTTCTGTAGTTTAATCTTGGCATGAAATATCAATGAAAGTATCCCTAGGTTTAACCCTTTAAGTTCTCTTAACTATTCATTAGATAGTTTATAGTTTGGTAATTCATGCTAATGATTTTCAAGGACACAATTTAAACTTTCAAAATATATCCCTCAGGACATACTTATGTTACAATTGTCCTGAAATGGATATTTGCAAAAGCAAAAGATAACATCAGCTATTAGCATGTCCTTCCATAAACATGATCACAGGATTTGCATATTGAGCTCATGTTTATGCATGTTTAAGTGCAAATCAGAAACTACCCTGTAAATGGTCCATTTTGGATCGATTGATCGGAAATGCGGCAATTGTCTTGGTTTTTCATGTTTTTCATATCGAATACCCAACTTTGTCATGCTTATGTCACGTCACATGACCTTTAACATGTTCTACATTTATGCTTGTTATAACGATCTATATTTCATTTTCAATTCCAAAGATATCAGTGTCTATAATTATCCAATTGAATTCAAATATTGTGTCTTAACATTGATCTAAGATGCCAACATTTCCAACGAAAACAATCTGTTTGGTATCTGAAACGATAATCTGTAGGGTGTAACTCATAATTTTGGGATCACTTTCCTCTCTTTTCTGAATGCAGACTCTGAAAAACACCTCCTCTTCATTTGTCTCGAACTAATCAAAATCTACAACAGTTAGTACTTAATATATCCTAATATGCATTCTTTTCTACAGAATCGGTCTGATATCTTTCTCAGGGAGGGGAGCGTCATCGAGAAAGATAATGAATGCTACAAAGAGAGCTCACTTTATATCATGAAAGTAACATGCTGAAGGAAGACTGCCAACTTAATTGAAAGACGATATAACATTCTGCTTTTGAAAATGATTTTTTGAAATGAAATTTACGAGCCTGACTAACTTATTCGTTTACTTTGAATAGCCTGAACAATATTCTAGCCCTGAAATATCATGAAATATACTTGGAAAGGAACGAGATATGAGATCTTGTAAAATGAGAATGGGAAACTTGTGATATTTAGCTGCTGTTTCCGGTTTGGGTTGACTGCTTACGTCCCGTAAAGTAACCGTTCGTGACATCGGATACTCCAGTATACAATCCAATTCGGGTGGAGTGCATTTTTCCTTTAAAGGCTGCTTTCAGCTGTAGCACTTGTCTTTGAGTTCAAATCATTAATGCATGACATTGAAATTACATCGGATAAATAGTCATTAAAATACTTGGTGGATCTGAAATTTAAAACGTCAATGGAGTAAGAGTTGTACATTTGCCGCATGCCAGGTTAAAATGCACTCTAAAAACACAGGGGTTAAATTTAACCAGGATCGGTGTTCTATTTACTCCAACACAATCCTGGTTAAGTTTTAACACAAATCCTGGTTAAACTAACACAACTTCTGGTTAAAATAACACAAATTCTTGTTAAAATAACTAGGATTTGAGTCAGTTTAACCAGGAGTTGCGTTAAAACTTAACCAGGATTATGTTGGAGTAAATAGAACACCGATCCTGGTTAAATTTAACCCCGGTGTTTTTAGAGTGTTCTGAAAAAGTCTAATTACAAATAAATCGGTTTGCGGATTTGTTTTAAACTTTTGTTATCATCCAATTACAACAGTTTACTTGTACAAGAGAGGTTTGTAAGTTTTTAACAAAATAAAAGTGAACAATCCTAATGCTATGATGTCACCTAGCATATGGGAGAAAATCAAATGCACACAAGGCGTAGAATTCTCGTATAGCGCGTAGTAGATTTAGACAGAAATCTAACCGGCACTCAAATCAGTTGTCTATCTTATTAGTGTTGCCTGCATTATCACAATGTTTCCATTGTTGCAAACACAGGCACTTTCTTCCGTCTTGAGAGTGCGCTCACTTCAAGTTCTGTGACGTCAGCTATGCCGCCTGTGAAAAGTATTCTACAGTTTTTATTTTATATGTTTGCATATTGTTGTTGTTAATTTTCCTTTTTTAACTTTTATTTTGTAAGGTAATTTTTATGCTCGAGTCTGAAGGGTTGCAGCTAATAATAACCCCTGTAGTTTTGCGTTGTCTTTTGCATGTAATGGGATTAGCCCCACAATTTTCCCCCAAATGAAATTCGTCTGCTTATAATTACCTACAAGCTCTTTGCAGATTGTGTTTTTCAATATATATGTGCAAATATGTATATACGGATTGAACATTCCTGTGATCCTCATTTTGCCATGTTATTACTCTCTATACACAGAAAATAAAAAAGTGAGTCAGTAGTGTATCCTGGCTTGGTGCTCAGAATAAACAATGGAGTAGGGGAAACACGTCAGTAATTCACGAGTGGAGAAAGGCCGTGACTGGCCCAACTTGATTAGAACTAAAACTCCATTCAGCTATCATTCTTCTTCCAGGAAATAAGTATAGTCGTCCCCAAATAGCTTAAAGGAAAACGAGCAAACGTCTTGCAACTGTGTCTTGTTCTGCTGATGCTTACATAAAACGTATAACAAGCAGTCTCTACCCCTAATTGTAACAAATAAATTACCAAAATACAGTTACATTATAGGAAATACATTATATATTTCTGATTTTTTCTAAACAAATAGTGTTTAAAAATGGTTATTCACATTGCTGCATTTCCCCTTAAAGTTTAGTCAGGTGGTCTATAGTCCTAGACGTATAAGACTGCCAGTGTGAATTCTTCTGCGAGTTCCTTTCTGCAATTGTGATCTGCGATTTTTGTGATGCGTGTCAGGAGTACAAGACAAGATCAGACTTGACCATACCGTTATACTCTTTGTCATTTCAAATGTTTCAATTATAATTACATTTTTGTGGAGCTGCTCAAAGATATGTGTTTTAGGTTTGGCAAATGTTTTGAATAAGTTAAACGTCTTTAGGTACTTTTGAGTAGGAGGAATTTTTTTGAGTAGGATATTTTACTAATTCATGAGTCTCCTATAACTAAGGCCAAGACATAAATTGATGCACTTGACGCACTGTTCTGTAGAGCTTGTCATCATGGAAAAAAATAAATGGCACAATGACGGTCTTAATTAAGATACCTGAATCAATCACTTATTTTGTGGTAGAAAGCTCTCTAACGTACTGTATTTTCAAATAATACAGTTCCTGACTTATGACTTAAATCTTATGTTCAAGTTGTCGCCCTATATGTTGTGTGTTACTTAGCATTTCCGAAAAGCCCTGTCGAAGTTCACACAGGCCTAAGCCTATTTGTAGCAGATTTGTTTAGTATTGTATCTTTTGATATTGTAAAATGTATATCAGGCGTTTTCATTTCACTTGTTTCAGATTTAACGATTTATTATGTTTTAATCATGCTTCATAGAGTCAGTCTCTCAAATTTACACATTCTGTAGTATCGTAGAAAGAAAACATGTAAGAAATTAAATTTACAAACTGAAATCTTTGTTCTATCTTTGTATCCTGTTTGCATAAGTTTGTAAGTTGTTATACTGTTTGCATAAGTTTGTAAGTTGTTATCCTGTTTCCATAAGTTTGAAAGTTGCTTTCTCATTTGAGGGTTTGCCAGGTTGTACTGAAAACTGCATCGATTACCCCCCCCCCCCTTCAACCAATTAAAACTGAAGCTTTAACCGACGTTTTCAGTGAAAACCCCAACTTTTTTAATTGACAATGACGTCGATCATTCACATTAATGTTAATTATATTTACAGGAGTAACTGTTTTGCGAAAAAAAAAAACAATTTACCAGGCTGGCTAAAATTGATTGCAAATTGCGTCACAACGTGAACAGTTACCAGGCCTACAGGAGATTCGTAACGGTGACACAGAAATTAGAAAATTAACAAAGAATTAGCAGGCCGACGGTAGCACTGGAGGTTGGGTAAACTAACTTAACGGTGGTTTGGGGTTAGTTAGGCTACCCAACTTCCATAATTCTACAATCTTGGACAAAACTGAAGCAGCACCTTCCTTTATGACATAATATATTATGTCATGGGTAATGGGCCAGGGTGCCCGATTTAGGAACCACTTTTCCATTCTCAGTTCACAAATACAGACCCTCCGCCAACTTCCTATACAAAGTTATGTTCCAACAAAATTGTGCGTCCGGAATTGACCTAATGATGTATCCTAAGTAGCGGGTAACAAATTGACCTAATATTGTGTCCAGACAACATGGTCCGTCCGTAATTGACCTGTCCACAACCAACATTGTACAGAGGAGGATGAAGGGGGTGTTTCAACGAGTTTTGTCCAAGACTGTAGCCCAGCCTCCTGCCCTGGACCAGTCTGTGACACCTCACTTCACCCCTTAAGATAAGTTTAGGCTGATGTTCGTTTCACCGTGGTTGATGCAAACTATATATGGGATCCCCAGTGCACAAACCTGTTGAAGGGCCTTCGTCACTGAGTGGACTAATTGGAATCAAAGCATGGCCGTACATTACAAGGAGATGGGGACTCCAGCCCCCATTGGTTAAAATCTTCCTAAATCGGTAAGAGTTTGGTGCCTCAGGTGGACAGAGGTTATGCCCTGATTGGGGTTCTGGAGGTAGGCAAAAATTATCATCAATTATTTCCTGATTTGGCGATGATAACTGATATCACCGATTCATTTAACGGTACTGTTGATTTATTTACTGATAACACTTGTTTTTCTTTTCTTTTTTTTTTTTTGCTGATGTCATAACAGCAATAAATTGCTGGTATGAACTTAGGAAATAATGGATGACATCAGCAATTATTTGGCAACATCATCAAATGAAATGTCGGATGCTAGCAAATTAATCTATAAAATCATAACATGAATAGATGATATAAATAACTCCAGCATATCACTAATTGATTGTTTGTGATTATTATTTATTATTAATGATATGAGGTGCTAAATTAATATCATTAAAGTTGTTTCATCTGTCATGAATCCATTCGCTGAATACTGATGTCATCGATGATTTTTTGCTAATTAATTGCTGATATGACCAAATTTATCAGGCTTTTTGACACCAGCAAGTTTTTGCTGACATTAGCACATTATTTTGCGACTGCGGACACAAGGGTATAAAATGAAAGCAACAATATATTGCTAACTTGAATCAACAATTAATATTCCGATATCATCAGTTAATTTGGTGATTTTGCTAATTCATTCGCTGGTTTTCAAATCATTTGTTGATTTTTTTAATTAATTGCTGTTATGATCAATTAATTGCTGGCATTACCAAGTAACCGATGACGTCAGCAAATGATATCAGTAAATGATGCCACCAACGATTTGCTTATCATCAAATGATTTGGTGATATCAGCAGTCATTTACTGTTATCAACAATTCATTGAAGATATCATCAAACATCCAAGTAAAAGTAAAACGACTTTTCAATTGAGTTATGATGTTTCTGTTCGAGAGATTGCTTGCTTCACATGGTACGTTTTCATTTAACTCAAATTTACAACCGTGTGGATACCCATTACAAGTGAGAGTTTCATCCCTGATTGATCCTCCACGCTGTTTACGACAGGACACGAAATTTCTTAATGTCCTCTCCCCAGCCTGACATGGGATAAGGGAGAAGCTAAATTGACTGAAAATGATAAAGTGCATGAGAAGTCGCCTCAAACTTGAAGCTACAGTAAAATCTCACATTTTTCATCTTATTTCTTTTCAGTGGCGTAGGCAGAGGGGGAGAAGGGGCAATACCCGCAATTGATTCAAGACCACATTTTGCCCACCCCCCCCCCCCAAGAAAAAAAAAATCCACGAAGATACAATCCTTTCTTCACAATCCCAAAATCTTATGGTCTTCTCAATAGTTATAAGTGTTGTTAGTTATAAGTGTTGATTTCATAAAATTTTAATATTGCTTTTACGATACCCCCCCCCCCCCACCACTTACAATGAAATCCTAGCTACGCCACTGTTTCTCATTTTCAAAGTTTATTTCGTTACATATTGTAGGACTTCATGTTAGAGGTAAATTGCAGTAAATTTCACATTTGAGGATAACAAAACTGCCACCTGACTAGTCTCATGGGCAAATCGTGGAACAGGACAGTCTACTTCACCACTTCAAGCTGGGATGACTGCATTTCGCCTAAAAACACGTTTGCTAAAGACAGGGTAAACAACATGCTGGGCTAAAGTGGTGCTCCGCAAATAAACGTCTGTCCTTTCAATGAGAAATTCATAAAAGATAGTATATAGCCTTTAATAAAGGCATAATCCAGTGGCTTTTCACCTGCTTCTCCTAAGAAAAAATATTTCATACCTTGTCCTCCATACCCTTTTGTAAGTTATACCCATTTTCTTAGAAGCTCATGATATCTCACTATAAAGATTGTTATTTTTGTTGAAAAATAACTCTACGTTTGAAAAAAATACAGAAAGTTAAATAATTTAGGCACTTGATGTGAGATTCCTTTTGTTTTTATGCAGTAGTGAATTTCATGCCGATTGCTCTTAAAATTCGACACTCTTGGAATGTTGGAATGTTGATACAGCATTACTCCACAGACTGTAACAGATGTAGGGTAGGCTATAGCAAAAACTGTCGTAAAAATTCCCTATATTCAACGGCATCAAAATAATCAGAAAGTGGATGCAATGTGAAACTTTGTCTCGATATCATTTCCCATAACGCACCAAAGCTCAAGAAAATGGAATTCCTTTGATAGGTAGTGTCTTCGGAATGCTATATCGAGGTGCAGTTTTCACCCCCTGAAAGAGAAATATTTTTCTGCATACTCCCAAAAGTTTTCATTTTGCCTCAGGAAAATCGCCTACCATTATCCATTGCTTTACAACATGAAACAAGCTTCTTCTTCTTTTTTTCATTGTTTTTTTCATGTGCAAAGTGGCACCATGCACGGAAACGCCCATTGACCAAACCATCAGTGTGTGTGACACTATGGCGGCCAGCATTCTCTTTCCCGTCGTGCCCTTGAATATTAGTCATTTTAAAAGATAATTGAAAGATGGTGTATATTTGCATCGTGGACGCCATGTTACATTTGTAGACATGAGTTACACCTTCAAAGTCATGTTGTATAACTTGGACATTCCAGGTCTCCCCCTTATCTTGCAGACATGTTTTTCACCCCAGCTTATCTCCATCCTTCCATTCTACTTATCTCTCACGGCTCTCTAAACTTCATCATTATCTTGACACGCCCTTTCCTAGTTATATCCTTCCTGACATTTCATGGTGAGCATATACATGCTCTTAATGTGTAACTTACCTTTGCAATGCATGCTGTGTAATTATATATAGTAGCTACTGTGCATTTTTGGAATTTTATGTCAGTCAAAGAGATGTGCAAATTGGGAATTTTTGGTCGACCCGAGTGAAATAACATTTTGAGGTGACCAATGACTGCAATTAAAAATTCACTTTAAGAACAGTTTTAATAATGATTGAAACGTTCCGATGCCTGGACTGGGAGTTTGACGAATATTTGAAAGCTGAAGAAAAATGTCTATGCCGCACGTTATTACTCGTCAAACTCTAAAACGAATGACAAAAACAGGCGTGAAGCAGGTGTAAAGGCCTACGAGTCGGAACATCATCTCCTAAATTCGAAACTCTGGCCTTCCAAATTCCGCAGCAATGAGTTGAACGGAAACACGTCGTCCACTCCGCGTCTGTAAGGTATAGACAATCGATCCCTGGTCACAAGCACTCCGTTGGTGATTAGCTTTAGCGCCGACGTTTTTAAATGAATTTCCCCTTTGCATTCCAATCAAAGTTAACTTGTTTATCTCCTTCAATTTAGAACTGATATAATCAAAATACTCTCAGTACCGTTCATGCTATGTAATATAAGCTACTCTGCACAAGGTACTCTGCATTGTTTGAATTAGCTGTCAATCAATTCAAAGAGCTGAGCCAATGGAGAATTTTGGTACCCCCGAACCAAAATTGTAGTCTGGGGTGAGAGGTTTGGCCCATTAACTACCAACCTCACGGTCTTCAGGCCATTCTCATCATGTATTCTTTCATGCATTGATCCATTCCACTGGAATATGAGCCTTACCAAAGAACCTTTAGTGAAAAGAATCAGCCTATTTTGCCTGCGACGCTCGGTTAGCGTAGGGGGGGGGGGGGGGGGGTAAAGGTCCTTCAGGATCGATGCCATAGACCCAGGTTCCCGAGAGAAATCTCCACAGACAAAACGAGCTAGCCGATCTCCTCCGTCTGAACGCTTTCTAGCTTATCCTTTAAATGAATCCGGTGTGGATTCCACACACTGATAGCAGATATTCTAATACAGGGAGGAGAAGACCCGCTTGTAAGCCAGTACAGTATATGCAGTTTTTACCATAGGCGGTTTTTACCCGTGGTTTTTACCAGTCCGTCCTAGTACAAACAGGTTTTTCCCCAACTTGGTGGAAAAAACTGGTAAAAACTGGAAAAACATATTGTGCTTCACAAAATGGAATAGAGACAATTGTTTAGCTTTACAATGTTAAAGTCTGCATGTACAGTTGTCCTCTTTATAATAGGCCTTTCTATTACAATGCCACAATTTTGACAATATTTCATTAGACAGTAGCAGTACTAGTAATAATTCAGTACAGCAAACAAAAGAAAATAACACTGGTTTATAAGTTGTGTTATCTTAGACGGTAGTAGACCAATAAGGCTATACTTAAGTTGTGAAAAACTAAGCTTATAAATCAACATTGTTATTTTGTAATGTTCAATTTCTGTTGTATTACAGTACCTGTAATAATATAATAACACTGAAAACGCAACATACGTACAATATGGACAATATACTCTCTCAAGTAGCATTGAACACCAACTGGAAAAATCTTCAAACAGTGATATCAACCAAGCTTAGCACTACTTTTTGCAGTTTTCAAATTAAAAGCAGAACTTTGAAAATAGCTGAATATATATCTTTAACCCACTAAATGTTTACTGGTATCATCTCTTTATTTTTAACATACTAATTAATAAATGCACCTAAACATTGCATGTTTCTTGGCACTTGCATGGAGGCTTTCTTCTTTTCACCAGTTTTTACCGGTAATTACCAGTGTTTACCGGTTTTTACCAGTTTTTACTACTACCCGGGTAAAAACAACCCAACCCTGTTGTAAGCTGCTAACTTAACATCACGAGAACAGAAGGACAGATTCCTTCGGAGCATACCAAGAATTCTGTTGCCCTTATTGCAATAGCCTGAATGTGCTTCCCAGTTGTGATTCCTTTTGATACAAACCCCTGACGGTACTTGACCGAATCTACCTTTCTAACTTCTCACCATTCAAGGCATAACGAAATAAACAGAGCTCCTGCTTTTCCTCGTGAGATAAATAATGTCACATTTGGAGGGCTTAAAACGCATGCCCCAGGTTTAAATTTTAGCCCAACTTAAGACCGAGATTATTAACGTCATCCTGAAGCAAACGACATCATATGAAATCATATGCACGAGCCTAGTCTATAGGGCTTATGCACCTACGTCACTGCGTTGCGCACCTCTCTGTTTTTCCGTCTATGCGTCCATTTAACAATAATTTGCTGTTGTGCGCGCATTTCGGTAACATACTGACTGGCTTTGATCATTTCCATCCAGTGAAACTCGCCGACCCCAAGTGTATAATCTTTTTAGGTGTTGTAGGTGCGGGATTGGTGTGTTTATCCGACGATTTGGAAGATTTGCATGGCCATCAAAACGAATTCCCGAACTCGCTTATTGTTATAAAAGCCCTTTCCAATAAAAAAGGCTATATTTTGATGTAAATATGGTTTTATAACTGCAGACTTGCAAAAATATTCTTCTGTTACACTTCATCACACAGCTGCATTGAGCTCTCAAATATCTGGGCATGTGAAGTTTACAAGTTTATAAGTTTACAAGTTTATTTCTTTCTCTGAGGTGTGAGACCCCTTTCGGGGTATAAGAGAAATACAATCACAATAGGTTATACTTTACAAGCACGAAAAATAGAAAAAAGGGATAATTTTAAAAAAGAAGATCAGAACAAATGTTTTTAACTTGAAAGACAGAATGAATACGAATATTGAATACCGCCAAAACTTGATAGATGCTTGCTATACATAAAACGGACGGCAATGTCTACTAAAGGCAAAAACAAGATGGGTTACATCAAGCAAAATGGTTCATGATTATGGAAACAAATTTAGCCAATTTTGAAAGTAGATTTGTACTTTTAACGTTGAATAATTGTTGGAACTTCCAAACACTTTTATTAACAAAGTAAAAACGTTTGACATACAATGACCTTTGTCGAGAAAAGTATGGGCATTTAATAACCAAATGATATTCATCTGCAACATCTCCAGAGTTACAGAGAGTGCAAATTACAGGATTAAAAGAATCTGAGTTGCTTTCAGCAACAGTGGGAATACTATTGTTTCCACATCTAAAACGACATAAGTGCATACGATCAAAATATCCCAATTTCACAAGATAACTTTCAAGTTTATTGTCTAATTTGATGATAATATATGTCACACAATTTTTGTTCCTAGCCATCTCAGCACGCCAGTTTTGTAATGAGATATCCTGTAATCTTTGTTTTATCACAGGCAAAAAGAATTTGTTGTAGTCTTGACTAGTCCAAACACCAGAAAAACCACCATTGTCAAGAATATTTTTGACTTTTAAAATCCACCTTGAATGATATTCATTTGACATATGTAATTTATGTAACAGGGGTAACATTATACTAGACAGTTTTGAACTTTTACCTTCAGAGACTCTGATCCAAAAGTTTAACATTCTTCTCTCAACAATGCTAGACGTCGACAGCGGGGATGCTCCAACGTTCCACGTAAACCATGCAACTTGGCTTTAAATTTTTCAATCTCATGACTTTTTTCAGAAATTTTCTATGGAAAATATCGATCTGGTCCAATTTTAACGAGCCCCATATTTCACAACCATAAAGTAAGATTGGAGTAATCATCTTATCAAAAAGATTACATTGAATATCAACAGGTAAAGATAATGTTCTGGCTTTAGCAATGAGTGCAAACAAAGCTTTACGTGCCTGAACTACCTGTTTATTAATTGTTTTGTGAAATGAACCGTTGTAATTAAAAGTTGTTCCTAAGTAAGCATACTCATCTACAACCTGGAGCTTGCTATTTCCAAATGAAAAATCAGGAGGGTTTCTCAGTTTTCCTCTTGAGAAAATAACGACCTTAGTTTTGGAAGTGTTGACTGTCAGGTGCCAAACATTTCAATAATCATTTACAGCATTGAGTGCTAATTGAAGGTCAGCTGCAGAATCAGCCATGATAACGGTATCATCTGCATAGTAAAACATACAATTTTACAAAATATACGATATCATCATCACTTAAAATTCTATTAATCTCAGAATTGGAAAATTTAAGACCACTGTATTTTCTACTGACAAATTTTCAAAGTCATTTAGATAAATAGCAAACAAAAGTGGAGAAAGATTCTCTCCCTGCCTAACACCCACACAACTGTTGAAAAAGTTTGAAAGATTTGGACCTTGCTTTACACAGGATTTAGCATTTTCATAAATTTTATATATCACTCTGATAATATGGCCATTAATATTATTTGCCAATAACTTGCTCCAGAGAAACGATCTATCAATGAGGTCAAATGCTTTCTTATAGTCAACAAAGGCACAGAATAATATCTTTCTCTTTGAGAGATAAAGATCGATTAAGGAATGTAAAACAAACATGTGGTCAGTGGTACTATAACCTTTGTGGAAAGCAGCCTGTTCTTCACCCAAAATCCCAATGGAGTCCAGGTAGTGTGTAAGTCTGTTATTAATACAAGATGTAAACAATTTACCCATGCAACTAAGTAAAGTAATACGATAGTTATCCGGATCAGTGTGTGATCCCTTGTTTTTGAAAATCGGCTGGATAATTCCAATGCACCAATCGGTGGGAACAACACCTGACGAAAATACAAGATTAAACAGTTTTGTTACAAGTTCAAGCTCATTATCAGGGCAGTGCTGTAAGAATTCATTAATGATGTTATCAATACCGCTGGATTTGTTATTTTTCAATTTTTTAGCAATACTTTTGACTTCATTCAATGTGAATGACTTTTTGATCTCCATGTTAATAGAGTGATCATGAGTACTAACAATGCTAACCTCGTTACCGGAAACACTGCTTTGACCCAACTTTTTAAAATGTTCCATGAAACTGTCAAGTGAAATGTCGTTTTGTAAATTTGCTTTTACTTTACAAAGGGCGTACCACGAACGCTTCTAAGGTTTGGTTCTTAATGAACACGCATGCTACCTCTCTTCCATTACTCGCGTGTCTCTTTCGCAAGAAAGTTTCTTGCGTCGTGATCGCCAGCGCATCTGTCACCAGAATCCCTGTTCTTGATGTAAATTTTTAACACTGAAGACCGTAACTTCAACCAAAAAATGCAGAGAATTATGTAAGATTCAGATGAGTCATTTCATACTTTAGTATAGCATATTTACAACAAGGAAGAATTCACGAAAATGGCAAAAGCTCTTTATAATCAACAGCAACCCCTAGAGTAATTGAAACTAACGTTAGGTGTAACGTTATAACACAAGATTAACCGAGCTGTGTTGCGACAAACCATTCCCTGACCTAGGCTGGGCCTACCCGAGTGCAAGACCATCCATCAAAGCGCTCATTTATCAGACGAATCCTTAAACTATCAAGCGGCATCGGGTATTTTGTATGTTTTGGATGCGAAACTAGGCTAGTTAGTGTTACTTCACGAAATAGTTACCAGTTCAAAGAACTTCGCAGAACCGGTGTATGTGTGTTGCTCTATGCAAAGTGCCTTGCTCTAAACTGCAACCTGGCAAAGAAGGATCGTGATTGTTGTTGAATTGCCTGTAGGCCTAGGCACCTAGGCCTAAGTTAGGCTAGCTATTCTGTAACTTAATTATTATTACTGTATTATTAAGGGCCTTGAGCTTAGCCACTACACTGTGGCATCCAAGCAATGAATTATTTCTTCACTATGGAGCCGGGGTAGCTGACCCAGCCACTACAAGGTCATTAGTTGGGCATAGAATTTTTGCACTCCCTTATGCAGTGAAGGTAAAAGCAATATATTATTTCTTCATGGTGGAGCCAATGTGGCCGCATAACCACTGAGGGGACATTGGTTGGACTTAAAATTTTCTTCACTGAATTTAATACAGATCAAGCACATAGGACTAATGATGAGTCATTCTCAAAATTGTAGCCATTAAATTGCAAGGGTAATTCTCACTTGGCGGGGTATTCAAAAATTACTCAGGACCTACACAGGATTCCTCAATATGTCAACCAGTAAAATACATGAACAGAAAGTGTAACAAATATACAGCAGTATGTAATGATAAAACATGCAAAAGCCTAGACCCACACTACATGCTGGTTAGACCAATGCAAATGTTGGAGTAATTAACTAATTATAGAATATGCAAAGGTTGTTTCTTCCCATCCGTATGCACAGTTGCCCAGTGGAAGATGATGTATTACTTGCTCAAACATTATGACAAAGTCTAGGACAGATCTTTTTTTGAGTGGATGCTCGGATGCACAGTGGAAGATTTCAGTACGTATAAAATGCAAGTAGGAAGGCTGTATTGGTACAATGCATCAGTTTAATTTGAGAATGAGTCATTGTTTTCCACACCTTAAAGACCACAATCATATTGAGGAGTGGATTAGCAGATGCAGAGTCAGTTTATTTATTGATTTTTTATTTAATTTTTTTTTCTTTTTTTCTAATCTAATCCCTTCTTTCCAAGCTGTGTCCTGAGGGGATGCGAGGATGCTGGGATGCACAGTGGTAGTCGTAGACAATGAAATTGGGATAATGTTACAATGCATTTACTGTACATGTCTAATTTGAGAATGAGTCACTTACCCATGCCTTAAAGACAACAAACATTCTGGAGAGGATGCCTGGATGGGTTGTAAATGTTTTGCAGTGTCACATTGCATTGGTGATTCAGGATGCGAAGTGGTGTTCAGTAGTAACCATCTATTCTATAATTGTACCCAAATATCTGTTTGATGCATCAGTGTATAGCTACAGTAGACCTACTGTATGCTCCACAGGTACAGTACTTAGCTACATGGACCGACTGCATTTTCAGGTGGTTAGCATCCTACCTGGGGTCTGCAGGTGGAGTCATGGTTAGGTCATATCAAAAAGTTTAAAAATGGAACCTGTCATTGTGCTTGGTGCTCAGCAGTTTTAAAGCAATGGAGTATGGAAAACAAGCCAGTGAGCCACAACTGGAAAAGAGGCTGTTACCAGTTTGACTTGAACGGATTGGTTGGAAACTGGGCCGTAAAACTTCATCTAACTACAGCAACTAGCTAACCATAGGGAGCTATGTAATACTACTTACTGTACCCAAGGCAGTGGAGTAAACTTTGGTTAGGTCATGGTTATGTAAAACTTTTGTGTATAATAAGGTCATCACCTGCCTTAATTATTACTTAACAAGAGCAGTCCCCCAAAACTTATTTTGAAGCAAATCTCAAAATTTCCATCTTATTTCTCTTGTTTCATTTGGGCAATGTTTTTATGCAAAAGCCATAATCAATCAAAAAGGCCAAAATTGCAGTATGTCAGATTTTCATTTTTTTTTTTTTTTTTTTTGAAAAATTGGTATGGAAATGAATATAGAGAATTTGTACAACGTGTTAAATTCAAAAAATTGTTACTGAAATTCTTAGTAAAAAGTACAATGAGTTAAAAACACCCAAAGTTTAAAAAATGCAGATTTAACAGTTATTTTCTGTTTGGATGCCTAAGTTTGTTGGTGCTCCTACAGACTCTGCCAGGACTCAAAATAAGATCCAAAAAGGGCATAGCCAAAATACGCAAAATGGCTATTGGTCTATGATATTCCAGTGGGACATTTTTGAGGGGCACCATCTAGAAGGGCAGGATAGCCATGGCTATCTGTGCAATTGATTATTTCAAGCCCTGCTCAGTTGTTTGGAAATAAATTGATACAGTATACAGTATTGTAAACCTTTATAACAAATGCTCATGAATTATTATAGTACTGCAAAATTAGGATTAAGTTAATCATACAGTAGTCATTGTTAATGATCATTACCTACATCCATCAGGTACAGTATTTCACTCAGACTGTAACCTCAGTGGACTGTAGGACAAGTTTACAGTACTGTAAATGACCTTAGATGTTCAGCGTGAACTGTTGTTTGAATCTTCTATGTTGCATGATCCAAATTTTTTAAAACATTATTATTCTAAAATTACATCAGTATAAATTGAAAGGTTTTATATTCATTTTATTTATTTTCTTTCAGTAAACCAAAGACGCAACGCACCAAGCGGGCACTTCTGAAGCGAGAGTCACAAATCAACGAGAACACTAAAACTGCAATGTTTATTCGAGGTGGCCAGACGAGTGATATTGTGAATAATGTTTTAAGAGAGGTGTACCTTATGAAAAAACCAAATGCAATCATGTTTACCAAGTAAGGAGAATTTTTTTATGGGCAAGAGCATCCCCCCAAACTTACTTGAAATAAACAGTTCTAGGCCTATCTCCACAATATTGCCTTATTTCTCTGCCATCTACTTTTTTGTAGTTTTCAAGAGTTTGATAAAGTATTGCATGTCTAAGGTAAAGCAGTGAGCAGACGTAGCCAAGATTGTGTCATGGGGAGGGTTGTGGTGTCATGGAGGGGGGTTTGGGGGCACGACATGAGGGAAAGTCTTAAGGATAGAGAGAAAGAACTGCTATTTTAGGTGTTTTTTGCATTGCAAGGTTGTGTCATGGGGGGGGGGGGGTTCTAACCCCTAAAACCACCCCGTGGCTATGCCACTGGCAGTGAGTTAAACCCATAAATTTCAAAATTCTCAAGAGCCATTTATGAAATACAGAAAGATAGACTTTGAGACTCAGTATTCCACCTTTGGGGGAACTGCTCATTCCCTTTAAATCCCCAATACCATCATGTGACTGTCCTGTATTTTTGAAAGAGCAGTCCAGAGTCAAATTTATTTTTAATACATTAAAGAGGAACATATTCATACCTTTTGGGTGAAGTTGTTATGAGCTACTGTACCCATGATCAATTGCCAAGATATTGGAAATTGAGTCTTAAAGTTGGCCATTTCTCTAATCTTGAGATACTGTAAGATTGGTTAATACTGTACAGTATTAACATGAAATTCATGTTCTGCTCTTTGTTAGGGGGATTGCACCAAAATTTTGCTTTTAGCCAGGTCCAAGAAACTACTTGAATTTCATACATTTTAGTCCACATGATTTCAGTCTGCTCCAGTTAACATAAACTATTTCCCAGCCATTAACATAGTATTACATATCCTGAAAAGTCTCCCTTCATGGCCATGTACTTACTATTTGCAACATAGTTTTCTACCTCTTGGCCCAAAAAGGATGTTGTTACAGTGTTCTTTTATTATCCTGAAATATTTAAAACTTTTAGGAGTTTCAAAGTTATGTATAAGAGAAAATGACTTCATTCTTTTGTTTCATTTTAACTCTTCCAGAAAAAATGCTATCAGACCTTTTGAAGATGTCACATCACTGGTGAGTATTATAGTATATTCCTGCACAACTGTGGTGCTTTAGAATTGCTAACATCTTCAATCTGTCATTGTGCTTGATGCTCAGCATAAGCAATGGAGTGGGGAAAACAGTCCAGTGAGCCACAACTGGAAAAAAGGTCGTGGCCGGGTGGCCCAACTTAAACCAAGTGGTTAGAAACCATACACTGCAGGTGGAAATTCTGTATCCAGAGAGAGCATATTCCCCCACTTTTTGACCAGGAGGGATGGCTAACACAATAACTTTCCTAGATTTCCCAAAGAGTGATAAAAAAATGTATGAAACTTATCATAAATTGGTTAAAACTTGATAGGCAGAAGTGGCGGGGGGGGTTTAGGATTTATCCCCCCACACTTTTTGACAAGAAGGGATGGCTTACAAAATAAAGCATCAGACTTGCAGTCCAAAGGCTGGGAGTTTAAGTCCTCGCTACGTGTAGGTCATACCGAAGACTTTAAAAATGAACCCTGCTGTCATTGAGCTTGGTGTTTGGCATAAGCAATGGAGTAGGGAAAACAAGACACAAGTCGGAAAAAGGCTATGGCTGACTCAACTTGAACCAATTGGTTGGAAACTGGGCCCTAAAATGCCATCTAATCCAAACTACACAATCATCCCCCAGATGCCCCAAAGAGTGATCAAAATTTGTATACCTCTTACAGTATCATCAACTTTGTTATGTTTTAACATTGATTCCAAGACCATCAGTCTTCTGGTCTTACAAAATAATCTTTCACATTTCCTGAGCGCTAAATCTACGAATCCTCCTCACATTCATAATTCATACTCTCACAGATTTATTAGCTAAATACAGCAGCAACTATAATACAATTGACATGGACATCCATGGGATCCCAAGCTCCAGTCAGTAAGAAACGATAAAAGAAGGCCCTTTGATATGAGAAGGGAGTTGGTGAATTGGTTGCCACAGAGCAACCTTGGTAGCAGCCTATCAGGTGTTGGTAGCATGTACTGTAGCATGAACCATTGGTGTGAGGAATGCACCCATAGAGCCTAAGGTCCTGGAGTAATAAATATCCGCATAGCAGGCAAGCACATTGAATCAAAGGAATTCTGTTACTCATAGATGGGAAGTAATGGAAATTCTTCAGTGTACATTGCTATTACAAATGACAAAAATGTGAACCTGTCCAGCACATTGTGGGCCAATGATTAAGTGAGGTTTCTTTTGAACATGAAGATGAAACATTTTAAAACTGAAAGAGTTTTGAAAAGTAAAATAATGAAGAATAGTATGGTGTTAATGGTCTTAGTGCAAGTGCCATGTTTGGTGCACTATAAGTGTGCTCTTATCTTAGATGGGATAGTTGACAGATATAGACATCCATTAGAACAGAAATTATCAATTGAAAGCCTGGTTTTAACCCATGTCATTATTCACATACTCACCTACAAGTGCATCAGAGACCTACGTGCATGTACAGTACAAGACTTGTAGAAAATTGCAATTTTCCATGTTTGTTTAATTAGGATTCAGAGCCCTCTTCACATAAATATATGGTGCATTCTGATGCTCAAATTAACCAAAGTTATTAAAAAACCCAATTAATCAACCCAAGGAAATATAAAAAGGAGGAGAACTACTGTACAATGGCTTGTAACAGAAAACTGCCTGCAATATGCAAGCATGGTGTGACAATTCTGGCTTCATAAGGTGTGAGGATTTTCTTGGTCCTCTCAACTCTACAAGATATTGCATGTCTTAGTGTGTTAGTTGTGAGGTACAGTATATAAATGAAAAAAACGAGGGTGTTTAAGGGAGAGGAGAGATCCTTAGTTTCTTGACCAGGGAGCTTAAAAAACAAGGGTGTACTTTAAGGGAGAGAAAGAATCCTTAGTTTCTTGGCCAGGGAGCTTAAAAAATGAGGGTGTACTTTAAGGGAGAGAAGAGATCCTTAGTTTCTTGACCAGGGAGCTTAAAAAACAAGGGTGTACTTTAAGGGAGAGGAGAGATCCTTAGTTTCTTGACCAGGGAGTTTAAAAACAAGGGTGTACTTTAAGGGAGAGAAGAGATCCTTAGTTTCTTGGCCAGGGAGCTTTAAAAGCAAGGGTGTACTTTAAGGGAGAGAAGAGATCCTTAGTTTCTTGGCCAGGGAGCTTAAAAAACAAGGGTGTACTTTAAGGGAGAGAAGAGATCCTTAGTTTCTTGGCCAGGGAGCTTAAAAAACAAGGGTGTACTTTAAGGGAGAGAAGAGATCCTTAGTTTCTTGGCCAGGGAGCTTAAAAAACAAGGGTGTACTTTAAGGGAGAGAAGAGATCCTTAGTTTCTTGGCCAGGGAGCTTAAAAAATGAGGGTGTACTTTAAGGGAGAGAAGAGATCCTTAGTTTCTTGACCAGGGAGCTTAAAAAACAAGGGTGTACTTTAAGGGAGAGGAGAGATCCTTAGTTTCTTGACCAGGGAGTTTAAAAACAAGGGTGTACTTTAAGGGAGAGAAGAGATCCTTAGTTTCTTGGCCAGGGAGCTTAAAAAACAAGGGTGTACTTTAAGGGAGAGAAGAGATCCTTAGTTTCTTGACCAGGGAGCTTAAAAAACAAAGGTGTACTTTAAGGGAGAGAAGAGATCCTTAGTTTCTTGGCCAGGGAGCTTAAAAAACAAGGGTGTACTTTAAGGGAGAGAAGAGATCCTTAGTTTCTTGGCCAGGGAGCTTATAAAACATGGGTGTTCTTTAAGGAAAAGAAGAGATCCTTAGTTTCTTGACCAGGGAGCTTAAAAAACAAGGGTGAACTTTAAGGAAGAGAAGAGATCCTTAGTTTCTTGACCAGGGAGCTTAAAAAACGAGCGTGTTTAAGGGAGAGAAGAGATCCTTAGTTTCTTGACCACGGAGCTTAAAAAACAAGGGTGTACTTTAAGGAAGAGAAGAGATCCTTAGTTTCTTGACCAGGGAGCTTAAAAAACGAGGGTGTTTAAGGGAGAGAAGAGATCCTTAGTTTCTTGACCAGGGAGCTTAAAAAACGAGCGTGTTTAAGGGAGAGAAGAGATCCTTAGTTTCTTGACCAGGGAGCTTTACTGCTGCTGTTTGTTTACTTTAATCTAGAAGAGTTGGCTCCTGATCTTTAATGCTCAATCTGCCTTGTCTTTTTGTCCTTTCAGGAATTCTTTTCATCAAAGAACGATGCTTCATTGTTTATGTTTGGATCTCACAATAAGAAGAGGCCACACAACCTAGTAATTGGTAAGTTGCTACCTAGTTACCAACTAACACTCCCGGAGCCTGTTCCACAAAGACTTACGCACAATCTTAAGTTTGATTTACTGTTGACTTAGGGACCGGGAATCAAACTTAAGATTGTGCGTATCTCTTTGTGGAATGGGCCCCTGTTGTATATTAAGAGTAGTATACTGTAGTTGATTTCTTTGAGAAACTGTTAATTTCAAAATGCCAAATACCAACACCATGCAAACACTCCATATCATTATTTCAGGGTTTCAGCCTGAAAAAGTCATGGACAAGTCATGAAATTTCATTTTCATTGTCCAGGGCTGGGGAAAAGACAAGGAGTATTGCAGAAAATTGATAGAAGTTATGGAAAAGTCATGAAATTTTGCCCACAGCAGTCTTTTAATTTTATTAGTAATTAAATTCACCCATTTATTTGTCACGATTGTTGGGTCATTTAAATTTTTATCAACTCTCCGATTTAATTGGCACTGGACTGGATTTCCAGGTACATGCAATACACTTGGGACAAGGTGTGGCTCTAGGCTCTGTGCATGTGTTTTTCAATTTAGTCATGAAATAGTCATGGCAAAAACATGAAATTTGTTTTTCTTGTGTTGCAGGAACCTTAGTATTTTTGGATAATCAATGGACTTCTTTAAAAAGTAGACTTTGAAGTCTCTTTCTTGAGAATATTATTTATATATATTAATTTAAATCCCACAAATAATTCATTCAAGCGTTGTATTCTCTATCAGATTGTCAATTGCAACATTTCGTTTCCTTGATGTATCAAAATGATTTTCCTTTTCCCTCAGGTCATTTGTATGACTATCACATCCTTGACATGATTGAATTTGGAGTTGAGAATTACAAATCAATGAAAGAATTCAAGGTAAGGAAGAATGGACCAATTGTGACATGATTGTATGGCAATATGTTTGTGCATGGGTACTAAAAATAAGACCGGGGTACCCAATCGCCATACCCATTGGTACCCGGTGTTACGGTGACTAAAGGATAAGAACATTTTGTAAGGCATGCTCCATAAGACATGCATGATAATATTTACAGCTGCATTGGAGAGGTAGCGATCACATTCCCAAGTTCAAAAACATTTCATTAGTCAGAAGGGTTTAGTACAGAAAACAGTCAAAGAAGAAAATTGGTACTTCCCAAGGCCTGTTTCAATTTGATATTGAATTTTGGGACGCTTTCCTACTTGAAAGGCAAGCATACTAAGAGCTCCAAGCTTCTCTTCTTTTAAAACACGGATTTGAAAATATTAACCAATCAGAGCCCTGTATTATGGTATTCTCCTCCACGTCCAAAATTGCTGACTGTAAACAAACGACGTCATGTTTGTGAACTTCGCTCACACTAATGCACACTGGTGCGTTGGAATTATCACTTTAAGGGCTATGAACGTTCTTACGTAGCTACTGTAGCCTTGTGTTGAGTCTGTTGACATCCAGGCTTGGTACTGTAACATAGCTTTCACTCACACATAAACTTTGTAGTTTGCGTGAGTGCCATTTTGGGGCAAAATAAGGTAATATGCAATGGCCTGTTTCAAAAACCTTTTCCGTGAATGTTATGGTTTTATTACATTGATGTCTTTCTGTCTTTCTAAAACTGACACGTTTACCCATTATGAAATATCCGAGGATTATATTTGAGGAGGCATACTGTATTAATTATAAGATTGAATACATGCAAGGCTCAGTTTACAGTACATAGCATGCCGAACATTACGGTCATAGTCTTTGCAAGCTGGGCAGGGGTGACATCTGCTAGTGTCTGTGTGAAACAGTATAGTGTGATTGTGAATCACCATCAGATACAGTACCGGTTTGTCGAGGTTAGCGCGATCGTCAAGTTGCGAATAGTCCAAGTTAGTCAAAGATCGTCAATGTACGTCAAAGCCCAAAGTTTCCCAAATGCCCAAACTGAGATCGTCTAATTTGACGATGTTGGAAATGTTCGTCAAAAATCGTCAAGATTAAAAACAGCCGCACAATAGCTTGCGGTTGTTTGGTAATAAGCTTTGCGGTTTACTACTTGCGACATTTTTACCGACAACACGACAAAAGAAACAAAAGACCACAGCTGAATAGCAGTCTAATTCCCTTCACTAGTTAGCTCCACGTGCACGGCGTAGTTGAAAAGATTTTATATTTTTGGCAAAGCACATTTTAAGTACACAGAAATCAGTTAGCTTCCTCGGCGATCATAAAGTATTGGCTTCCATCTTTGGGTGCACGTCACAACATCCCAGAAGTGCATGCAGATTGTCTTCAAAAATTTTGCATTTCTCATTTAAATCACCACTTTTTATTTTTAGATCGTAAAAGTTATCGTGGCCTTTCTTCAATGTTTGTTTTGCACCTTCATTGCATTTTTCCGTATTGCTGTTTTACCAGCATACTTGTTTGGTATGGCGTTTTGTTTTTGATTTTTTGGGGGGCAAACATTCTGGTCATTAAGTTACAGGTGTCAGGAAATCCAAATCTTTTCAGAAATTGCGCTAAGTCGCTCCATACAGCTTTTGGTTATTTTTTTGCTTGCATGCTTTGGGTTTTTTGTTGTTTTTTCTTGTTCTTCTTCTTCTTTTTTCTTATGCATGTGTGCCTTTCAGTTTTTGACGATCGTGGAAAACTTGAAAGCGATTATTGTTGTGTTCATATTCTGGGAATACACTTCAGTTCCCCAACAGAAAAGTTAGAAATGAACTTTGGGGGAAAGCAAACATATACACAACTGTTTCTAGTTTGTGGATTTACTAGCAAATCTAACCTTGCAAGCAGGAAACCGCTGACTTGTACACTAGCGTTAAAAAGAACAAGTGGGTATATTTTCTCCCGTATTACCCCATACTCACTGTTAACCCAATGATCTCGCCGAATTCCTCCATTGCATGTTAGACTAGAGCCTAGCTATGTACATATAAATAAACCGAACACACAGTTAGCAAGAGTACTTAGCTTAGTTTACCCAGCTTTTGCCGAGAATTTCCCCGCAAAGATGACCAATATTGCACTAGTCTGCTCTCCAACCTGTGCCGTCGACCGGTAAGCCGACACAGTTTTATCGGACAAAACGATAGGCCTAGATCCAACTAATTATCGAGAGAAAATTGAAGGAAGGCCGAGAAGAACAGCAAAAATTTCTTACTGTTGCTTCATATAAAATACTAAGAAACAAGCTGCAAACGGGCAGAATGTATCGCTTAAATGAGTAACTTTCACTTTTACACAAAATAAAAAACCTCTTGGTCAAACCATCGATTAAAAAAGAATTTTTTGAAGTTTTCCAGAAGTACCCCCGACTCTCGGTAAAGGGTCAAGCCGCTAAACCAAACCACTGTGTAATGCATCGCGAACGGGTGTACCATCGGTTCTTCCCTCTTTCTGCCCGTAAAGAAAATGCCATCTATCATTAATGTTTAAGCCTACCTTATGCAGCATAAGTTTATATTCTGTGCCTCTGTTTTTTATAATCCGAAGTATTAATCCTGCAGGTTGTGCCTTTAACCGTATAAGGCCTGTTACATGGACGGTCCCCAAAGCATAATGGAAATAATCTCTTCGCAATAAATATTTACATAGAACTCGTGGAGCCAGTTGCAAAATAAAGTTTTAAGGCCCGTCTCATAAGTATTAATACAGGACCCACTATATCTCCGCATCGGTGCAATTAGTGTTGCAAATTTCTGCACGGAGGTGACTGCTCTTTGACCTCCGTCAAAAACAGTGCTTAGGAATTCGTTTACGTTTTTAAAGTTTTTGTAAATTGCACAAACCGTTTTCGGTGAATTATTGTTTAAACCATATGTCGAAGCAATTAAAATCTCCCCCTCTGTAACCGATGTTGACAAATTGGACTCGCCTTGATCTGCCGACAATTCACGCGCATATTTATCATGTACACAGACTAACTCATTTGCATGTGCAAAAATAACTACTGCCGTATATGGCGCCCAAACTCGATCACCGCGAGGTTCACGTGGCCATGCTTGAGAATGAGATAACTGGACTCGTTCGTACTGTTTCAATGCTGCTATACTGTAGGACCGCAGTACACTCAAAATCATGTCCCAACATGTTTTAAGACAATACTGCATGGTCCCGCACGGCTGTACAGTTCGTTTTTAGCTTCCGAAGGTTCCACGTAAAACACACCTACGCATTTATCCCGCCAATGACCGTGGCGTAAAACGTCATGTGCTTCTCCGTGACAACAATTACAGCAAATCAGCGGCGAGCGTTAGTGGGACTTTCCAATGACGTAACCAGTCTCTGTTTCTCAGGCCGACGCAGCCCGCTCGAGCTGTCAGCCACTTGTACGACTCGCTCTCTAGTTTAATCGTGCACACTCTGTATGCAAGTAAAATTCAGTGTAGAAGTATTTACGAAGCACTGTTCAGTAGATCAGTTGTTTTCGTTAAAATGCATGGACCAAGTCAGCGAGTACTGAAGTCGGTCTCAAGAAAAACTGGAATGTTTGTAACAGATAGATTTGGTGGAGTGATGTGGGGCAATAAAATTATACAGAAATATCTGTCAGAAACGATTGGATACTATTGCTTCGGCCAATGTGGTTTTCGTTCATTTTTGTAAAGGGGGTTGGGCGGGTGGGTGGGTGGGTTAGGGGTTGTAAACAGCTACGAGTTCCAAGTTTCACAGGGTCGTAACCAGTGGGGTGGTCAGCAGGCACGGATTCAGACATTTCAAAAGGAGGACCTGACTTATGAGAAAGCAGGGTTGTGAGGGAGTTGCTCTGCTCAAATTTCCTGTTTGGTTTGTTGTTGATTTGACGAAAGGGAGATTTAGCGGATAAAATCCCCCCTCTTGGATCCGCGCCTGGGCATACTTGCATGCAAGATTATAAGTGATATACATGTGATGTGTGAGAAGTAACTCACTAAGTGACGATAGCACGGTCTGGCAGCACGCTGATAAAAATTTCAACTTTGGAAATGAAGTACAAACAACTTCCAAACTTACACATAATTTCCTAGGGGCTCTATTCATTCTCGGTCTTGGAGAATGGTGTCCAAAATGGCCAAATATTTTAACCCATTACCCTGGGCATTGGCCTAAATGGGGTGATCCTTTTTGCATGCAAAATTTTTTAAGATTCAGGTAGTAGATTTGGAACTGGTTAATATGATGACAGGCAGGTATAAGGGTACCTGGGTAGCCCGTGCAAACACTAATGGCAATGCACTATGGGCATTTTTTTTTTTTACAACTGCCACCTGCCTTCATGGCAGGTATAAATTCAGTAGACTAAGTACTGTGACAATACAACACATTTGAGTGGATGCTCACTCGGCAGGCATTCATTCCTCATGCATTAATGAACCGGCAAAAGAGTTCACGTGACTTTGAGGCCCAGTCTGAAGTGCTGAATTTCCCAGTTCGTCTACAGTATAGTCAGTTATGAATTTCTTTAAGTCTTAAACCCTCTCCACACCATAAAACATTTCATCAAAAACATGATCACATTTGTGTTAAGTTGCATCTGGACAAAGTAATGCAGGCCATAGCCTGGTCTAAATCTGTACAAGCTTCAAACACTGCCTACATAAAGTGCTACCATCATTTAACCTTCTACTGTATGTACAATTTGGAAATCTAGCTTTAATATTGAGGGGGTTTTTTGCACAGATTTCAGGGAAACATACATTTCACATGTCACTTATGGCATTACTTTACAATATTATACAAGTTGGTTTGATAGTCACATTGAAATCTGACAAAGTGTGAGGATTATCACTCCTTATCCCCAAGAGTTTTTATTTGCAATCAAGAATGAGGGTCACTATGTTGAAGGGTTGTTATTCTGAAAGAAGTACTGTAGGAGGGTTTATTCCTTGTAAAGGATAAGGGTCATTAAAAGGAAACTTAAATTAGCAGGCAATATGCAAGTAGAGGCTCCTAAATTTAAAGTAATGATCTATAAAGGTTACTCTTGATTGGGAATAGCAACCCTTTTTCTCAGTGATGAAAAACAAGCCTTTGGAATAACAGCCCCAACTTTTATTGACCCCTCAGACCCTAATAACCCTTCAGAGGATCAGATCCAGTTTTTGCATACATGTATGTATCAAAACCATTGGTGCTGTTAGTGATTTCAGAGGAAGTATGAAAAAAAAAAACTTCTTCAGATATCTGTACCTATCTACTGAAAATATTAAATGCTTTCTCAACTTCAGTTACTTATCTAATTTATGAACTTTCCTCTTTACATCCTCTTTACAGAATTCTAAGCTGACCACCGGCAGCAAACCTTGTCTGCTGTTCTCAGGTGAACTGTTTCATACAGATCACACTCACAAAAGACTCCAGACTCTTTTAATAAGTAAGTAATGTACAAATTAATATGTGGCAACGTCTAAACACAGCTGTTTCGTTCTAGACATGTTTCACTTGATCCTATGGAAAATAAGTGCATTTGAGAATGAACCTGAATTTCATTAAGATATCATCGCAATTGCAAAAGTACCGTTACATATGGAACTGTTCCATTTCCTGGCTTCAGAATTAATTAAAAAAAAAGACCATTGATGGCTTTTGTGACTTTTAGTATTAAAAGTATACAGCTGCTAAACATGATGAGAAAAATGAGAAGCAACAGCTTAGAGACGTTGACTTCACTGTTAGCATATTCTTAAGTGATTTCCACATACATTGTGAACATTTTGAGAGGAAGGGAGGCCAGCCTTTTGGACCCCAGCCTATTGAGGCAAATGCACAACTTGCATGCTTGTCATGCACCTGGCAGGTGTGTGGTAGACGGTTTGCTTCAAGTTCTGTTTTCCAAGTTAATGTTGTCAAAAACGAAACGTGTTGGAACTGGTCTTGATTAAAATATTTGCTCAAGTTTCATTCTTGCTTTGCCTCTTAGTTATGGATAGGCAATATCCCAAACATAAACATTAAATCCAGCCCAGGAAACCTCTAGTCAAAGCATGTAGAGGGTGTAGAATTTTTTTTCCACAATCTTGCCCAGTCCACCATGTAATTGTTTACAACGTATTTGGACAGGACCTTGTTGGTGTAGTGAATATTAACGGATCCCAGGTGTTGGGAAGTTGATAAACCCCCTTATCTTATAGAAAACAAAAAATTAAAAATCATTTTTAGCTGGGTCAATTCAGCATGCCAAAACAGGCATGAGATACTTCCTCTTTTTAGAAGAAATTACCTCTTCTTTTATTCTTTCCTCTTTTTTGCACCAAATACCCCAAAATTTCTGTCAAAAATGTCTTATTAATCTCAACTATTAATCTTGTAAAAACAGTCCTCAGAGTCCTACTCAATCAGAAGTCTGTATTATAATGACATCTAGGAGCCCTTGAGCTTGCCCCTTGGCCTCCCACAATGATGCCTGCCTCTCAATTTCCTCTTTTTTTACAAGTATCAGGCTCATTTCCTCTTTTTTAAGAAGCCTTAGCTCATCCCTGCAAAAACAACTATGAATTTCCTGAAGTGTCCATCATGTATTGAAGAATAAAATTGAGACTGGGGAGTGGAGAATAAGGCCAGCTAATTCTTTGCACTTACTAAAGTTTAAGAGCTGTTGTGGATATTTCTTTTGTCCTAGCTAGGAGGGAGTCATATGTAACATATTTTGTTGTCAAGTGTTTCACAGCTTGGTCATTTTCCTTAGAGCTCCTGTAGACATTATACTATAGACCCAGGCCTTTAATTTTAACCAATGATATGTTGATCTCACTGTCCCATAGAAAATGAAATCGGCAAAACAAAATACAAATTTTCAAAATTTGAAGGCATGGCTTCAGGGTTTTGTCGTAAAAAGTGATTGTGTACAAAAAATTTTAAAAATTGAAATAGGCGCAAGTCAAATGCTAGCAGGTTGCACAGTTGTTATGAGATACATTCGCTGGAGACAAGCAGTAGTGTTTGTATTTTCATGCCACAGTATGTAAGGCTTGGTTTCCAAAGAACTTCAACCACTGGGTGGGCCTCTGGGAAACAAGAATTTAGGGCGTTTTGCTTCTGCTGGGATCTTGAGCTTTTCATCAGGTGCTTTTCTCAAGGTTTGATGTTAGGATGTTCAGTTTCTTCATTTATAGATTTGAGTGGAAAAGTCTGCCAGAGTTGGTAGTAAACTCTCCATCTGTGTAATGCTTTAAGGCTAATATTGACAAGTTCTTTGGCAATCCATGACTGTGGTGGAAGTAATTGCATGGACTTGTTTTAGTAGGTATTGGTGTAGTTGTTTGTACTGAGGTTTCTGCTACAGGGCATCATATGGGTCCTTAGCCTTCTTTGTCCTTAAACCTACTATGTTGTTAGGTTTGAAGCAAGCGAGATGTCCCAAATTGAAGTCTTACTGTAAGTATAAAAGACCTGCAGAGAATTCATGCCAAATGTTGCATACAGAGGATTATTGAATAGTTTTTTTTTTGCATGTATTGTTTAAATCATATTAAAATGCTATTTACAAAAATAGTGCATCCCAAAAGCACATTCCACAACCTATTTGGTAAAAGGGACTGGGGAGTGAAAAAGTTTGTTTTCATGGTTGTCTAAAGCTGTTGCTTCAGAAAAATAGCAAAGGTTTTCTCTCCCTGCCAGGGTTGTAGAAATGGCATAAATAGTCCTACAGATGTTAGCCAAAAATAATTGCCATTTTGGGTTCAATGCATGCAAATCCATTCCTGGGGTCCATTCCACAAAGAGTTACGCACGATCTTAAGTATGATTTACTGTTGGCTTTAGTATGGTGAATCAAACTTAAGATTGTGCGTAACTCTTTGTGGAACGGCCCCCAGTTGAGTATTTTGAAGTATCTTGCAATATTTCAAAAATTGAAAATTTACGAAAAGTACTGTATCAGATTGGTGATGAGCATTGGGTAATGTTCCATTTGGAGTAAAAAAGGTAGCTCTTTTTATATATCCATCGTTCTTTTTCACAGATTTCTTCAGAGGTCCAGTTGTACAAAATATACGATTAGCTGGTCTGGAGCATGTGATTTCATTCACCGCTGTCGATGGCAAAATTGCCGTAAGAAGTTACAAGTAAGATGCCAAGATCTCTTCTTATATTCATGGGACTTAAATTTGTAAAACTATGGTCCATAGCTCCACTTTTTTATATATCAGAGATATTGTTTTGTCCTGCTTTTTGCATTCAAAGTGTTTGTATCATATTAAAAATTACAGCCATATGCTTAAAGGTAGTGTGACATGCTTGTCAACAAAAAGCCCTTTTGAATGTTTCTGAAGCAATTTGTTGCAATATATGCAAAAATAATGATGTGCTGCACATTTTTGACATTTTTTTTTTTTTTTTTTGGGGGGGGGGGGGGGGGGGTAACCGTTTGTTAACTAGGTCTTAACTTCTCATCAGACAGGTTAAGGTATGGTAGCCTAATTGCTACTGATGATTACCAAGGACATAATTTGAACTTTCACAAAACCCTCATGACATTCTAATGCTACAACTTGTCCTTGAAATGAAGATTGCAAAAATAAAGGGTACTATTAGCCATATATGGAATTTTCCTCCCTAGGGAACACAAGATGTGCATATTGAGGTCGTGTCAGGGATTCCCCCAGAAACACAAAAGGAGGGGGGGGGGGGGACTGGTTACCACTAAACCCAAAGTCCAAATAGATTTTGTCAAAGTTTAAAGTTAGAAGTGGGTTCATGGGGCAAAAGCTTGCTTCAAGGCTCCTGCATGATGAAACGTTCCTTCCTACTTTTTGTTGCATTCTCCTTCTCTGCCTGATTACCTCTTATTGTCTTAGGGAGGAAGTGAGGCTCACTACACCCACATTTGATATAGTCAGATTTCATGTCTGATTAATCGATCGACAGTATCATATATATTAAAATACACAAAAAGTTAGGTAACATTTGAGGTTAGCTAACAGGTCAATCAAGCATGTGTTCATTGCTTTTCACACAGTGTGAATACAATGAAAGCTTAGTTCATTTTAGGGCCCAGATCATGTGACAAACTCAGATATTAGTTACACCCCACACCGCCTTTGATGTACTGGGGTGTCTATGTTGCTTTCTCAAGAAGAGATGTCACGGCATGTGTTAGATGCAATTTGAAGGGGTTTAAAGGCCATTCATTTGTGTAAAGTTTTAACATTGCTGAAAAAGTGTCCTCTCTATGAAAAAGAAACCATGACAGGAATTCCCCATTAACTACTCTTACCAGACTTGCCAATGGCAACTCGGGTAAGAAGGATTAGTTCACCTTATTGATTTGTTGGGGGAAGGCATCCTATTGGCCCAGCACAGCTTTTCAGTGTGTCATGCATATGTTGCTTTCAACTTGTAAGGTCTCAGAAGTCAAGATAAGGTTTATGTCTGCCAGAAAGTTGAGTGAGTTAAGAGGATCAGTTGTGTTGGACTTTTTCTAAATTCTGGCTAACGGGCATTGCCTGTAATGACCAAGATACTGACAATTTCTTAATTCTTATGGAAATGAAAAGGGGGGAATGTACCCACCTTCTTTTGGAAACTTTTCGAAAGGGGGGGGTGACAAATCCCCCATTTCCCTAAACACTGGTTCCCTAAACACTGGTTCATTAAAGATAATGTGCAAATAAGAAATTGCCCTGTAAAATGGTTGATTTCTGATGGATTTTGATAGGAATTGTAACTTTTCTCTTGATTTCTGATACTTTTTACATCCAGTACCAAATTACACCATTTTCCTGTCACTTGACCTTTAAAGGAGATGTAATCTCAAATACATTCATACATAAACTTATGGTTCTAAATACAGTCCATTACTGAAAATAGACAAATTGGGGAGCACTGCACTTTCAGCTTGAGTCACAATTTCAAAATTACCATGTCCATTGTTTCACCTCTGTGCACTCTCATATAATTACACCTGTAGTAACAGTCTGTTCGTTGAAGTATATAATTTTTGCTTTGGTTGTAATAGTGTGCAATTTCAAGATGTCGCATAAATGTACAACTGCTGTGAAGGTGTAAGAATGATCTAGTCTTTGACCCACCTGAGATGCATTGCCTGTTAATGTTTTCTGAGTTGTGTATTGATATCCACTTAAACCATATCTTGACTCTGATTGGTCATTGATGGTCAGTGATAATTTTTACAATCAGTTGTGTTTCTAATGGTTAGTTTAAAACAGTTGGGAGTCAATGATGTTGGTCAGAAATTAAAAGTCAGTGCAGGCTACTGTGGCTCTGTCTGTTAGGATGGATGGTTTTGTTTATAAAATAGGAGAAAAGGCCAGAAGCAAACTTTGTTAAGTGAATTCTTATAAAGTGAAGTTGAACTGATTATTTCAAGATGTCACATACACCAATGGCTTTTATGAGACTATGAGTGGTCAATAAAAGCTGTCCATCGATGTGACATCATAAAAAATTAATCAGTTAACAATCAACAAATGTTATGTGTACTAGACAGGTGGTTTTGGAGAAGGAGCCAGAAGGAAACTTAGTTGAGTGAATTTTTATTGTGTGAAGTTAAAGTAATTATTTTGAGATGTCACATCCACAGACAGCTTTAAGTGGACTGCAAGTGTCTGATCAATACTGTCAGTTGGTGTAACATCACAAAAAAATTAATCAGCTAACATTTCATCTTTAAAGACCTCTGATGCGAATCATATTTTTACATTGGTTGGCAAATTTTGGGTTCTCTCTAGCCAGAGGTTTTAATGAAAACCCACAAAAAAATTTGATTGAAATTCATTGTAATGTGACCAAAGTTATTCTCAGCCTTCAAATTGCTGTGTAAAAAATTTGAAGGGATTGTGATTGACGAGATACTATAATTTCAGGTCAGGAGGTTTATGTATTTACTTTTTCCTGTCTTACAGAACTTCTTTAAAAAAGTCTGGAACTAAAATACCTAGAGTTGAACTGGAAGAGATTGGACCATGCCTAGATTTGGTGATAAGAAGAACACAACTTGCTTCAACAGATTTATATAAGAGAGCCCTGAAAGTCCCCAAAACTATAAAGGTAAGAGTTAAGGTAGCGAGGCACTTAATGATTTCAGGTCATTGGATTTCAAAATTAGTGGTTACACATTTGTTGGATCCATTGGCCATCACCTTGGTAACCAAGGTAACCGACCCTCTTTTTGGTTCTTATATACCAATCCATGGGTGGGAACTGATTAGTAATTGTAATTAGTTTTGGGGGTCCGTGTTTGCACCAGTAAGGGACCACCACAATCGAGGTGAACAATGGTCAGTCCTATGGCCTGTGACTTCATGACTTGCTGCTGCTGTACAGGGCTCCCAATGATGCCATCTTTCCTATGTGTCCTTTACTTTTAAAGAGAAACATATTTCTCTGTTGAAGTGTCTCATTGAGTTGATTCATGAAATTCAACGGATTTTTCCAAACCTGTTAAGTTTTCTTTACACACCAATGACAAATGGTCAAACTGAGACAATCTCCACATCCTTCCTACTCTACAAATAACTGTTTTATGAGTAGTAATTAATGGTTCAAATCAATGTCAAAAATTTGTGACCACACACTTTTGAAATTATGCCCAAAATTGTTTCAAGTCAGAACACCACAAAATTCAAAATTTTAACTTTTTCCTTCACTGTTAGAAATGAAACTTGACTTATTATGCTTACTAAATGCATTGCCATGTGGTAGTGACCCTATAAAACTCTCATTGAAATGTAGATATCAACTCAGTGACCCCCTTTAAAAAAGGGAAACCTATATTTGCAGTGTTATTTCATGTAAATGTCTGTTTTCACCCATTCAAGTCAAAATGTCTCATGAAGGGCTTATTTTCATGATCTGTATAGGCCCTTTTAAAACAAAAATGCCTTAGTGTCATTTGAGAATGACACTCTTTCCATCATACAATCCAGTGAGCCACAACTGGAAAAAAGGCCGTTCCGGTTCAACTTGAACCAATACTGTAGGTTGGAAACTGGGCTGTAAAACTGCATTGAACTAACTACATCAAAAATTGTAAATCGCTTTGCTCATCTCATGTTTAATTGTGTGGGATTTCCCCTAAAAATTTGCAACAGTTCTTTGACTACCAGTTGAAAGACCAGTGAGCTGTGGTGTAAAATACCCACACACACAATAGAATTGAAAAGTCCATGTTGACAAGGGTGCACAATGGTATTTCAATACCCTATTGCACTTTAACTTGAAGAACAATCTCTTGGGCTGATTGATTGAATTGATTATGAGTTATTTTATGTTCTTCCCAAATAGCCTACATATTTAGTGTATAAGGGCATGAAAATTCTCAGTTTAAGTTTAGGCCTACTCGTTGATTGGTATCAGTTTGAAAATTTTAAGAGATACAGACTTGCTATGCCACGAAATGCAAAGAGAGTGCTTGGATTAGTGCTCGCATATTAAAGCTTTGTATACTTGTAAAGACATGGCCTTGGCAATAAAATAGGCTCATGACTGCAGATGGAGTTGCTTTATACACTTATGGGAGGAGCTTCAAATTGTTTAGTTTAAAGTTTGTTCAAGGAGCAGTATTGTGCTATAGGTCAATGGTCAACAGGTAACATTTTAATGCATGTTTGAGCTGATGGGGGCATGTAAACACTGGTAAAACAGTATGCTATACCTGGCTTGTGAAGGGCTTAGATGATTTGTTACCAGTTGATAAAGCAAAAAGATCAAAAACCATGCTCAGATATAAACTTGGAACTTATGTATTTGATATGCTTGGGATGAAGAAAATTGCCCTGTAATCCTGTAAAATCTTACTGAAGGAAAAAGAATTTTTTCCATTTTCATTATTCAGGATAATGTGACTCAACTTTTTCAAAGAGCTATAGGTTAATGCTTCAAAGATGTATGCACTTTACAATTTTTACCTATAGATATTCAAGAGCTGAGTAAGCATCGGCAAATATAGTGTAAGGGCAAGCTTTCCAAAACAGAACCAAAATGGCTCAGATGCCCTGACATTTTAGGGGTCAATGTAGAATTGCATTTTTATTTGCTTGCAGTAAATAGGTTGGGGGGTTTTCATCAAAGAGCAGGTTTTTATACCAATCTGAATTTGTCTATCGTGAAAAATCTCAAGGCGTTATTTTTTGGTTCCTTGCGTTAGCAAAAGGAACCTATGTAGTCAGGTTGGCGTGTGTGTGTGTGTGTGTGTATGTGTTTGTGTCTGTGACGCTAGCTTGGGTACGCTGTAACTCAACAAGGGAAAGTTGGATTAAATTGAAACTTGGTATATAGAAGTGCCATAATTTGAAGGTGTGCCCTCTCGTTTTTGGTGGAGGTCAAAGGTCATTTGGGGTCACCAGAGGTCAAAAACTAAAGACCTTCTCAACATGATATTTCAAGGTAGGAAACTTGGATAGATGTCATACTTGGTGTGTGGGTGTGTTATTGTGTAAGGATGAAATCTGATATGTTTGGTGAAGGTCAAGGGGTCATCTGGGGTCACCAGGGGTCAAACACTGAAAAACGTTTTAACACAGTATTTTAAGGTAAAAAGGACAGATTTCAAATCAATCTGTGTTTGGTTAAGGTCAAAGGTCATCAAGGTCACTGGAGGTCAGCCACTGTAAATGTTATTTAGAAAATGTTGTAAGCTAGATAAAGATAGGCTCAATAGATTTTTTTATCTCACCTGGTTTTGCATGCTTACACACCCAAACACCTTAGAAATTTGGCCTTTACATTCGTTCAGTAATGGTTGCTTTGGGGTGGAAAAAAAATTTTGGATCATTCAAAGTTGTAAGAGGGCAATAACTGAAATGTGTAGATTTCACTGAGCACAGGTCACACTGCATTAAACTGGCCTCTCTGCCAGACTGCCAGTGGAAGCAATGCATGGATTATACAGTATGTCTCTTTAATACTGCTGTGCTCTGTGGGGTAACCTAATCCTCATTCTATTATCACACCCCATTAATTACTTGCTTTCTGCTTAACTGCTGAATAAACCCAGTTTTCTGTATAGAGATAGCAAAGAGGACAAATGGTACATTGTTTTTAAGTAATAGCAAGTTTATTTGAGAGCAGGTAAAAATAACTTATGAGAGAAGTACAAGGGGTGTTTTTCTCTCTCTAACCACATTGTGTATTGTTTATGGGTGATAATATCAAGTTTGATTACAAGCATAAATACATATGGAAATGAGGAAATGTTTTTGAAGGATCACCTAGCATTAATACAAGTTGAATGTAAGTAAGGCCACAAAAATTTAATCATTGATATCATGTAATATAAGTACTAAAATACCCCTTGTGAAGATGTTACAAACATTGAGTATGAGCTTTCACTTCGCTCTGTTTCAAAGACTGGCTGTACGTTAGTTCTTATAATATCCAGCAAGGAACCACAGTGCCCATTGGGCTCTTGTTCAGTTTTAGTGTTTAAATAGATAAATTTCCGGCCATTAAGTCATTTAAAGAACCTTGTTTCACATAAAATATACAGTATAACAAATTTCCCTGAAATTATCTTTTTATTGTATTTTATTACTCCTTTTCATATACAGTACTTCAATACAGATACAGGTGGTTTTCACTCAGGCAGTTTGATTCTCTTGAGCAACTTATTTCTAGCCCCTCCCACAGTGCAGGGCTTGATTTTCGTGGTTGTCCGATTGTCCGGGACGACTAAAATTATATACGGACAACCAAAAGTTGAAAGTTGGTTGTCAGATGGACAACCATTTTTCTCTCACAATGAATTTTATTCAAGCAGCCTGCTTTTTTATATAATGGAAGAAGTATATACTGCTGACTGAACAACTCTTTCAACTTTTTCCATCATACAATTTCAGACTTCAAGTGATTTTGTCTTACAAAACTTATTCCTGTTCTTTAAGAGTGATTATAGGTAAACACAATTACTGTTTTGTACTGTAGTTGTGCGCAAAATGTTTTGGACAACGAAATTTTGTTAAGGACAACTAAAAATACTGAATTGGTTGTCCGAAGGACAACCATAAATTTTTCCGAAAATCGAGGCTTGCTGCACATAAAACTCATCCTTATCCAGATACAATCCTAGTTTTTTGCTTAAAGGAAAATATTGTGTTTTAAATGCTCCAGCATAGCATTAAAAGAAAATAGCTCTAGTTACTATCAAATTATTTGGTTTCAACAATAAACCCCAACAATAGCTTCATCTTCTCAAAATATTATGTGCTAAAGGCATTATAGAATTTGCATCTTTTGAAATGTTGACAGTTTGGGTGAGCAAATTATTCTTGAGCAACCAGCAACTGAATATTATCTGAGGGAACTTATTTTGGCACAAAAGGCTACCATACTGCCTTATTTTTAATTATTCATCACTCTTTATCAATATACAGTAAATTGGTTTTAAAAGGATGAAATTTCCTTGTTAAACAAATGCAATATTTTGCCTCAAGGACATATGCTGGCAATTATGCATAACCATGATGCACAATCAGAACTCTTTCAGGGCATGCTGTGTAATATGAGCTACTCTGAATTATTGTTTGAATTCAGTGTCAATCAGGGAGCTGTCCCAATATAGAATTTTGGTGGGCCTAATGGCTATTGCATTATTTTATTGGGGTCCACTCTATAGTCCCCCATCTCATTGGTCCCCCCTTTAGTGTAATTCCTCTCATTAGTCCCCTGTCTCATTGGTCCCCCTCTCATTATTTCATCTCAGTGGTTCCCCATCTTATAAGTCCCCCGTCTCATTAGTCCCCCGGGTTAGGGGACCAATGACGTCTCATTAGTCCCCCGGGTTAGGGGACCAATGACACGGGGGGACCAATGAGACATAGGACTATTGACACAGGGGAATATTTACCCAGGGGACTATTGAGATGGGGACTATAGACATTATCCCAGTTTATTTTGTACTTTTTTGCAGCCCAAGAAGAGAAAGAATATTAGCATCGATAAGTTTAAAACAACTCACGGCAGGGTACACATGCAGAAGCAAGACCTTGGCAATCTACAGACTAGAAAAATGAAAGGACTTAAGAGATCCAGAGATGAGAATGTCGGAGAAATTACTGGAACAAAGAAATCAAAACAAGAAGCGAGCTGAGGAGGCCATTCGTGGCTGAAGGGCAAGGGAGTGATGAAAACAAACTTGCCAACTGTTTCATTTTCTGATTTTTAAAGCCCATAAAGATCAGAATATTCTGATTTTTTACTGTAATTACTAGAATGTAAATAGTACTAAAATGGTCAGAAAATTTCCAAAAGGCAACTTTGTAAAGGTACTGTACTGTTGATCTTTGCATACACCTTGTTGGCTTCCTCGTGTATTGTGAACATTCAGAGAGGAAAAAGGGAGTTTTGTCCCTTGAACCTATTGAGAATTGGTGGTAGTGCGATCATTATGGACAGCGGAATCATCAGCCACATGTTATGTGATGTTGCTAGTTGACATCATGCTTGAAAGGAGTGAATTTCATTGTTGAAAGGACATGCTATTCTTTGAAGTGGTTTTATCCAGGTAGAATGGAACTGGTTCACTTATACATTTTACACTGAAAGTCTGGAGTATTAATTTTAACTTAGTCTATGTTGGGGATCCATTTTGCTTTTAGTCAATTGATCATAGGAATTTCAGTCTCTGAACATATTTATATACTGTAGTTTAATGCAACACGTATAATTAGAAGGGCAATCTAAACAATACATTGCCAGAATTTTTTTTTGGTTGTTGTTTGTACCTTCATCTGCAAACAGTGCCGCTTGCCGCTTGCGAGAGTTCAAGCCTGGCACGCTTTCCTCATTCACTGGAGGCTCATAACTGGCATAGCTACCCGAAAAAAAGGACACTGCATTGAGTTCTGGTACATGATATCCGGGCACCTGCCCTCCCTTCAAGCATTCACATGCTGCATAAGCTCACCTGCTAAAGGGAAATTCTGATGGTTTCCTTGCCAGACATTGTTGTCAGTACCCCATAGGGCTCTGAGTATGGGTACAGTAAGTGCTGTTTGGGTGTGCAACTACAAACAATGCTGCTCACAAGAGCTCAAGCCTTCAGTTGCATGTCTTTTTTTGATCACTTGGGTGCTTATTACTAGCACAGCTTCCAGAAAATTTGGACACTGAAATGAGTCCGAGAGCCTGCCCTAGCTCATGGCACTCACATGCTGCATGACTTAACTGACTAAAGGGGAATTCCAATGATTGCCTTGCAGGAACTCCCTTCTCTGTACCCCATAAACTTTGAGTACGGTTATTTGCAATGCGTGTGTTTATTGGGAAGCATTAAGTTGCTCATAGTCAAAAAATTGCAAGAATATTTTAATAAATTGATGTGGCTTAAAAGTTCAGCCCAGAATTGAATTTATATCTTATTATATGTTAAAGAGGAACAAAATGTCAGCATTTTGGAAAAAAATTTAATTCATTATCCAGGTTTGGTTCTTAGGAGATAAACAATTGAAGTTGCCACATTTTAATAAAAGTAAATGTGAAGCCACCTGGTGTGGCAACAAGCCTAATGAATGGAACAACCTATATATTACATATCCCACACTTATTTTGTTGACTTTCCTCAGAGATGACAATCCTACCTGATTCGATTCTCAGGGAGGCTCCTTGAAAATTCAAGGTTTTTTTGTCCATTCCAGGTAGCAAATATGACAACCTCCCTGATTCAAGAAAGTTTTTCTCTCATTACAGTAAGTTGCTGAATTCTGGATGTAAATGTTGGCATCTCTGCTTTGGGGTCTCCAAGATGGGCTCATTTCAACATGGTTCCAGCAGGCCCTCCAGCAATGCAGGTTGGTGCAGGTGGTTGAATTGATGAAATTACAGTAGATCCCAGAATTTCCACATGTGCCCCATAAAGCGTTGTGCATTTCAAGTTATATCTTACTCTCACTTCTCATGGGTGAATCTGCTGCAAAATTCAAATGTCAAAACTAGAAGGGCAGAAGCTGGTGACCGTAAAAGAGGGAGAATTTTAAAGTCTGTGTAGTAATGGCTTGGGGTATACACTTTCTTTGTTACTTCCCAGTTTCCAAAGTTAAGGACAAATTAAATTACAGCATCAAAGATTTGGAAAGCCAGAAGAGCCATGTCTCACCCTAAACCCTCCTTCCCCCCCTCCCCCTCCAATAAGCTAGTTGCGGAATTTGTTGCCACGTGGAATTTTGGGGCACAGCGTGGGATGTACAAACCAAGCTCAGCACATAGCGCAAGGCGTTCGCTTGCTTTCGTCAGTTAATGGATACGGCACTATATTTCTACAGTAGCCAACTCGAACGAAAGTAGGGGTGTTAATCTTACTTGACAGCAGATTAAAATGAAAGTTTTTACACGAAAAGGACCATTTACACACAATCCACAGTGCAAGACTTCACTTAAGATCCCTCCACATATTTTGTGTGGATTAAGAAAGGATGATTTCAGGAAATTTTCATATAAACTCGAATTTCGGAGTGTGTTGTGGGTGTGGGATTGGTTTAATTTATCTCAACATTTTTGGAGGATTTGCACAGGATTATGTATCTGAACAGTAAGAACTTCAGAGAAGATGGTCCACTTCCCTAACTCCCTGGCTTTTCCAGAACCTTTCAAAAAGTTGCTCATTTTGCCCGACTTTCCCACGATTTTCACGACCCTTGCAAACCCTAGTAAATGGACCAAAAACTTGGCTTCCATGATGCTAAATCTTGCACCAGATAGCATCTGAGCTAAGTACTGATAGTAAATATTTATAACTTTCTCAAAGGGGGCAAGGGAGGGCTAGCAAGCTAGCATTGTAGGTGGCCACCTCCAATCCCAGTTATGTCATCAAGTGAGGAAGGACAAAAGCTGGAATAGTTGGTCTTGGGGTAAGAGGTGCCAGATATTCTACCTGCAACGTATTTCCAGACACCAATCATTGGTGTTGCTTGGGATATCTAAAACCTGTATCAATATAAAAAGCTGTGGTTGTACAACTATTTGCCTCATTTTCCATATTCTATTTAAAGACTGAAAAACGAGCAGGAGGAAGCAGTGTCTCTAATTCCAATACCATGCATATTTTTATTTTTTCTTCTATTTTATTATTACATAAGATGAATGTTCATATACATTTATGTTGAACAATAAAATGTGCAGAAAACAAGACGTAAATGTTTGAAGGTTATGTTATTCTTTTTCCATTTTTTTTTTTCTTTTCATAATTAGGTTAACTTAAAAGAGCATTGAAATAAACCAGACACTGAACATACAGTATGCTGGTAAATGTTAAAAAGAAAGGTAATTTTCTTGACTAGTTATTTCTATGTACACTTCTTCCTACTCATCCTCTAGCTCTCAACCCCCTTCCCCAGCTCCCCACCCCTCAAATTCACACCACTCTTCCCCACAATGCTGTCATTGTAAATGAAATCAAGCTATTGACTGGTAATATCTACCATTTAAGAATTACACTTCATCCACAGCTAAATGGAATTTACCATCAAATTGCATACAAAAAAGGTCCTAAAATGCCCACATTGCTTTCCTTTTTGCAGAATTGAATCACCAACAGAATGAGCAAGAAAACAAAAACCTGCAGTTTGAAACTTAATTCTTCTTTCCCACTTCACATTAATATCAAAAGCAAAGTGTAGAAACCATTTTGCAACATTAACATTTAGATACATGTGTAATTATCTCTTCAAACTTATCAATGCAGACATAGTTTCTGGGCTTTACTGCCAACATACAACTAAATACAGTAGGCCTTAGAAAGCTTAACATCAGTTTTATGAAAACTTTTGAAAAGCTTATAGCACAACAGCTGTACTTTCACAACTGCTTCTCCAGCTGCAATGTTAAAATGACATCTTTAGAGGGCAAGAGCAGTCACCCCAACTTAAAGTAGTGTAGTTGACTGTCATGTTTCATGATTGGCTGCTAAGAGCCATGTGACAATAATTTTTCTCTTCAAATGTGAAATTTCTTTAAAGTTACTGCTTGCTTTTCATTGAATATGCAACATTGAAGTTGGAAAGTGTGATGAAAGTTACTGTAAAGATAAAAAAGAGGAAAATTGTGAGATTTAGCTGTTGCTTCAAAATAAGTTTGGGGGGACTGTTCTTGACCTTTAAAGAAATCATGCCCTTAGTGGCTTTTAAGAAAATATACTTACTATTTTGTTCCTTATCACAATTATTTCAATTGGTTTTGCTAAAATTCCACAAAATGGTTGAAACACTTGTTACAAATTTGTAGAAGACCTGTCATTATGTTTTTACAGCATTATACAGCATTTTAATGATGAAAGCTTAAAGGCCTGATCCTTTTTGCCCCAAACTTAAATTTTTGTAGTAGTCCACTGATATTCTCAAATGGCTCAGCTCTTTGATTGTCAGCAAGTTAAAATGCAGAGTACCAAAGCTCATATTACACAGCATGTACTAAGTTAGCCTAGGCTTGTATACTTGCCCTGAATCAATTAACTGAAATTGTATCTGGATATGAGGAAGTCTGAATGAGGAATGAGGATGAAATCAAGACAGTTGGGGGAGGGGCTAGGTTAGGAGAACTGGAACTGTTTGGGGTGAGAGGATAAGGTCTTTAAAAGAAAGCATAAAAAACAGATATACCCAGTGCTTGCACAATGCATTAGTGTCCCAGCGTATGTTTATACTGTAGGTTTGGCATGCAAGACAAACATTTCTCATGAGCAGACTTTAAATCTAACCTGAGGATTAAACCTGTTGATTGAAAGCTAACTGTATAATAAACAGATGTTCCTGTTATTGTTTGAGAAAATACTTAAAGTGTACCTCAAGAACAAAAATTCAAAAATATATAATTAAGATCATGCAAAATGAATTTTAACAGTCCAACTCCCATCTTCATAGGACATTCCTGAGCTGTGATATTAAATGTTGAAGTTTATTCCCTTAAAACAAATTGGCCCATTGCGCAATAATTTGTGACTCTCTTGTTGTACAACTCACAGAACCTGCTTTGTTTTCCTTTAAAAATTAAAAATGTTTTTATGACCTTGAACACTTCCTGTTTGCTTGCACAGCATGTTGCAAAGAGAGGGCTTAATTACATCACATCACCCCATTAGAGTAAGAGTGCAAGCAAACCTTGGTACAAGGTGCAGTAACGTTCGGAAAAACAAAGAAATACAAAGATTGTAATTTGAGTAGTACAAGAATGACATCACAAATTATTGCGCAATATACTATTTTAAGTTGAGTGAATAAAGTTCGACATTTTATATCTCAGCTCAGGAATGTCCTATGAAGATGGGAGTTGGACTGTTAGAATTCTTTTTTCATGCTCTTTAATATACATTTTTGATTTTTTGACTTGAGGTACACTTAAATTGCGCCACTTCAAATCCCCAAAATTCTTAAAAAAATAATAGCTTTTCCATGCATCACTGAAATGACAAAAAAGGGGCCTGCCTTTTTCAAATTACAGGATGACATGAGTACTCCTTTGATCAGAAAGCCCTCTAATAGAAAACTAATACAGTATCTAACAGTATCTCTTTTACATAGAGCAATTTAAATATTACTCTATGCAATGCCACCAGTTTTAAAGTCATGCTGAGGATGACATTATTTAATAGGGGGGAAGGGGTGTGTTTATACTATTGGATTTGTTTCCCCAGTTGCCTATGCCCAATCAAAGAATTGTCTGTTTCTGCAAACCAGCTGAAAAGGTCAATATTTTGTATTGTCGTCCTGCTATGAACAAACATCAAAGCCTGTACTCAGTGCACCTATGCCTGTATGTCTTCTGAAATTTATTGAACTATTACCATACAATAGGAGGGGGTGACATTCATTATGATAAATATATGGTAACATTGAAAGAATCCACGGATAGGGACAGAAAATTAAATAACTGTGATGATGTAGGCACCATGTAAACTCCATAGGCAGCTCCCTCAGCCATACTGTAGATAGCCTAGGCTGCTGCCTAAGCCATGCTTTGTTGCGGAGGACATTATAACGGCAACTGGTCTACCATTAACTCTAATCTGCATAGTAACAAAGCATAGCTGAAACAGGCAGCCTGGTTGGGTGCTTCAGCTTGGACGTTTTAACATGACACGGGAGTAACTGCCAAATTTTTAGGTCCCTTACTTGGTTCATACTGAAATCGTTAGACATACAAAAATAATATTATATGTGAAGCAAAACATGTAAAGCTATACTGTAGGTGAAGAAATGATAACAGTACAGTAAAATTGTAAGGGTAAAATCTTTAAAAGAAAGAATCAAAGAAAACTAAAACGTAACAAGTAAATGACCTACAATAAAGCAAAAAATGAAGTGTCAATTTAAAAGAAGGGAAGGAAGATTAGGGTTTCAAGTGAGGTAGAGTGATTACTCCTAGGTGAAATTGGGTATGAAGTTTACCTATGGTGTTTCAAGGAGCACCAAACAGCACCATTAGACATAAATTTACCAATTTTCTCTTCCTTATTCTTCTTGCTCCCCTTCTTCCTTTAAATCTAAGTTAAATGGTACTGCATTGACTGGGATTTTTTCTTCTTCTTCGTAAATACAAATTATTCTGGCATTTTAACATTTTAACAATGCCTGTACACCGGACATGTACAGAGTATAATCACAAACCCTATCATTTTTTTCATCTTGTTGCCTGGAAAAGAACATAAAGGCTTTGCATATGACATCCTAATACTACCTGACAGCCACGATGGAGTTCTTGCAACTACATATTAGACCACACAGGACAAGCTGGATGAATCTGCACACACTTTGTATGCCACAGTGCACACTGTGCAATACCTTCAGCACAAAGCCCTAGATCGTACTTTATAGCATGAATATACTGTAGTCTGGCATGGCAGATCCGTCATATTATTGCAATGCCTCTATTTAATGCCTTGACCATGGTTACAGATGATATCGAAGAAGAAGGTACACTTTGTAACAAATTTTCAGTGTGTTCATTGAACAAAAAGGTAACTTTTTTCCTCTTTCCAAAATTTCTATCCAAGTGACCAAAATTTCCTGGGAAAAAACTACATTTTTCTGACCATTTTCCCCAAAGGCCATATCCAACCATCATCTCCAAGTCTCCACCCCCCTCTCCCTGATTCCCACTAAGAGTCTCCACACATGAACTGATCACCAGCCTTGAGAAAGGGTTTAAGGAGAGGAAAGACACCCATACATCAATTAATTTTTGAATTTTCATTTAGGAACCTTCAAATGCAATCTGGTGCAACATTTGGCATCATTAATATTTTTTGTTTTTTTTTTTGGTCACCTGCCTTGTTTTAGCACAATTCAACTGGAGAGGCTCTCTGGCTATGCCACAACATATGGCCACAAGAGTCTACACATGGAATATGCTTTCATTTTGACTGGTCTAAATTTTTCAGCAAATTGTTCCAGCGTTGCCATTATGATGCACTGCGCCACATGTACACAGTATGGTTATACTACAATGAACAGGGAGGGTTTAATTTCTTTAAATGACAAAGTTATTCAAACTAATTTGTAAAATGTTGAAAGTAAATGACAAGGCCATGCTATGATGTAAAGGGGACAATTTTAACAGACAATTTGGAATTAAATCCCAACCATGGCATACACATATTTAACATGTATGTTATTATATCACCACAAAATGAAATGCAATATATCATGGCTCATGGTTCCTACCTTCATTTGTACACAAAAGCTAAAAGTATACTTTAGGTGTAACAATTTTTGCTTAATCATGCTACCATAAAGACATCAATATGACCACTTTCTTACAAGAAAGAACTTTCCCTTGCCATTAACAGTACTTCTGCTGTATTCTCAACTGCAATTCAAATCCATCAACTTTTAATTTTAAAGCTCAGAATTTGGAAACACATGCAACCTTAGCAAAATGTTAAGTCCATTACAGCCAAAGTATTTTGTTGGAACTATTTTTTGCTTCCTACTTTTAACTGCTTTTATTCTTCAAAAAGTGTCTTCTTCCCCTCAAGAAACATCTGAAGAAAGAGAAAAAGAAAAGAAATATTATGTAGTTAGTTCGAACGGATTTCACGACACAACAACACAAGTGTTGTATACATTGTGCAGTGTCATACTGTTCAATCATCAGTGTGTCAAATACTATGTAATACAAAGAAGTGACTATGGTTATACACTAGTGTTTGCACGGGTAACCCGGGTACCCGCCCGCCATAGTACTACCCGGGTCCAAATCTACTACCCGAATCTTAAAAAAGAAAATGCATGCAAAAAGGATCACCCCATTTACGCCATTGCCCACGGTAATGGACTAAAATATTTTGCCAGTTTGGTAAACATTCTCCGAGACTGAGAATGAAGAGAGCCCCTAGAAATTATGTGTAAGTTTGAAAGTTGTCTGTACTTCGTTTCTGAAGTTGAAATTTTTATCAGCGTGCGGCCCGATCGCGCTATCGTCACGTAGTGGGTTGCTTCTCACACATCACATGTATATCGCTTATAAACTTACACGCAAGCATCTGACGGCCGATTCAAAATCACATCGTACTGTTTCACACAGACATAGCAAGACATACCTGTACTGTATCACCCCCGCCCAGCTTGCAAAGACACTAGTGCCCGTAATGTTCGGCATGCTAGGTAAACTGAGCCTTGCATGTATATATGATCTTTTTATTAATACGGTATGCCACCTTGAGTATAATCCTCGAATATTTCTTAATGGTTAAAGGTGTCAGTTTTACGGAAATCAACACTTTGCGCTATCTGCAAAGCAAAACGACATAAATGTAATAACACCGTTAACATTTACAATTTTTTTTTTAAAACAGGCCAGTACATATTACGTTATTTTGCCCCAAAATGGCTCTCGAGTAGACTACGAAGTTTATGTGTGAAAGCTATGTTACCGTGCCTGGATGTCAACACGAGGCTAGCTACATAAGAACGTACATACCCCATTAGTGATAATTCCAACGCACATTGAGAAGTAGTGTGAGGGAAGTTCACAAACATGACGTCGTTTGTTTACAATCGGTAATTTTTGACGTGCAAGAGAATACCATAATACAAGGCTCTGATTAGTTGATATTTTTCAATCAGTGTTTTAAAAGGAGAAGCTTCGAGCTCTAAGTATGCTAGCTTTTCGAGTAGGCGTCCCAAAATTCAATATCAAATTGATATAGGCCTTGGGAAGTATAATTTTCTTATTTGACTGTTTTCTGTTTTTTTTTTACTCGTCATTTTAATCTTAAACAAAACGAGACGATTAAACCTGCTAAAAAATCAAATGTTTTTGAACTTGGAAATGTGATCGCTATAACTATCCAATACAGATGTTAATGTTACCACGCATGTCTCATTGGGTATACTTTACGAAATGCTTGTATCTTTTAGTCACCGTAACACCGGGTAACCCGGACACCCGACGGGTATGGCGATCGGGTACCCGGGTCCTAATTTTTAGTACCCGTGCAAACACTATTATACACACTAAATCTGCTCTCATGTACATAGCAACATACTGCATTACAAGGTATTTAATACTTCATTATTCCCCATAGCAGTGTTTCTTTAAAGAATATCCCATTGGATCAATACACTCAAAATGACAAAAAATTGATTCACTACAAATTTTGTAGAAAGGTGCACATAAATCACCTTTTGGGAAAGATGAAACCCATCTCTTTTCATTTGTTCCAACAACATCAGAATGTCAAATGGACATGCCATAGTGCCAAATTTGCACCATACCTGCTGGGCAGAAACACTGTCCATAGGAAACAAAGATTAAGATTGCATTTTGAGTGACCTACTTAGCATCTTTAGCAAAGTATGAGCTTTTGAGCGTATTTACAGGCAGAGAGTTTTTATTTGGAAGGAGATACATGGAAATTTTAATTTATGTTAATACTTAAAAAGACCCATTTAGAGCAATGAATATAAGCTGTATAACTGCTGAATATGTATTTCCTTCCTTTACTCGCAGCGCCACTTCAATAGAATTCCTGGAACATCATCTCATTAAAGGCAACTAATCCTTAGATGAGTGGCTCATGCTGAACAATACTTTGATAGGTAGGTTTGTACCTACCTGGTGAACTAAAATACATCAATTCATTCAGCACCTCCCTTAACAAGGCATGGCGTGCAAATAAGCTGCACAGGCAGAAGCTGAATTGTTTGACAAACACAGGAGTTTCTTCAAATTTCTAGAAATAGCCAGATATAACTTCTTGTTCTGATTTCTGCATACTGTACAAACTAAAGGATATTTTTTTATATGCCACACCAAGCCACACTGACTGAAAATTATTTTCCTGATGACTTGCAATGCTGTGGCAGTGCAAAAAAACTGTCAGGCATTCCGTAACCATAGCACATAGCACAAATACCTTTTGTGTGTAATTTCTACTCCCATATGAGCATTATACAAATGCCAAGAATAATGCAAGAGAGAGATTACTGTGTGAACTTGACCAAGCAACCATCATTACAAAGTGCTGTTTCTCCAGCCAAATCACAGCTCTTTAACCAGGTACAAACAGGACAATACAGTAATATACATAAAAAATATGTCCACTACCCCCATTTTGCTCATCATACTGTTATTGCACAGACAAGCACCCAAGTAAGATTTTCCTTCCCTCCAACGCCCCCCCCCCCTCCACCCCCACCAAAAAAGTGCTATGATATTTATTTTTGAATGCAATTACAGTATTGTAGAACTTGCACTATCCAGTACTGTAAATACAAGTATCCTAACATGATCAGAGGATGAAAATAATGCAGAGCCTGGTGCTGGGTTACTGTCTCCAAATGTGGGTATGTAACCTCTGATTAAAACAAGCTTTCTGTATTTATAGGTGACAGTTTTCCTGTCTTTTTTTCCTAGCCTTATACAAAAATGGTGAAACATTTTATGCACAAAGCTTTGAGACTGCAATAGATGTCGAAACCATGACCTTTAACCTACTGAACACATAACAATCCCTGGTTGGTAACCAATTGTCAGAAATTTCTATTCATGGCATAATCAGTCGAACACTAATCATTGCAAGGCTATGTACAGTCATTAATGATTTTGAAACTTACAGCTGGCTGCGTTGTCTCCGAATCGTCTTCTCATCTGGTCCTGATTGAATCTTACAAAAGAATCATATTGTTCTGCAAAGACAAGTTAAAATGGTTGATGTAATAACAAAGTGACCGACAAACAGGTGGGCTGAGACTGAGGCACCTTACAGCAAAATTATGTTTTGTCTTTCCTAAACACACAACTTCAATAAAAGCTTACAGCATTTGGTGCCATACTGTGGGCCTGTGGACTGAAGAAATCCTTGAAACAAAACTTTCAAACCAAATCAGTCTATCTCAGCTGTACAGTATGCAAATTCCTTAAGAACCATGATCAACTGGAGATTAAAAAGTGGTACCACCATATTGCTGGAAAGTGAATATACAGTAAAGTCTCTGCCATAGGACTGTATAAAAGACTGTGAAGCAGTCTTTGCCAACCAAAACTACGGTAGTATTAAGACTGCCATACCCTATACTTTTACAAACAACTGACATTAATCAAGGGCTTAAATTTTAAGAATTGCCCCACAGCACTTAATGAGTAAAAGTTTATAAGAGCAAGTGAATTCTGAATGCCACTTACCACACTAGGCAAATCATATTGAGAGTTAATGCAAAGCCCTGCACTAGACTTCTCTCAAATGCAATTAAGTACAGTACAGTAAAGTGAATTTAACAATTCGATTTGAGGCTGTGCACATGAGCACATTCTCTTAAATTTTCACGACAAACAAACCTCTCTACACAATAATGACATTACTAATTTTTATGCAATATTCCATTTTCAATTAACTGAATAAACCAATTTATATCATATCTCAGGAATGTCTGCATGAGGATGTGGGTTACAATGTCCAAATTATTTTTTCATGCTCTGCAATATACAGGTACTTTTTTAAATTTTAAGTTGAGGTACTGTACTGTGGTACCCTTCAAGATGCTGATCAAGTATTGAATAATTGGTTTGTTTCTCACCAGCTAATTTGCATGACAAAACCTTGTCATACTCTTCCTTGATTCGGGATTCTTGTTCTTTAAGCATTCTTTCGCAGATCATGATGACCTGACTGAGTGTAAAAAGTGGTTGCTCTCTAACACGATTGGAGTTCCCACGAGGATCATGTGAAAGAGATTCTTCACCATTAACCTCTTGGGACTGCTGTGATGTCGAAGGCGTGAAATTGAAGGAAGAGGTTGTAGGAAATGATGGGGAGGATGTGGTAAATGCTGCTAACGAGGTGGATGAATCTGGAGGAAATGATGGGTACAACCCATGTGAAGTAAGTGATGACTGGGATGGCTGTTCATCTGGGTAGGAGTCTCCTAGCCTCTTTCTCCTTTTTAACCGCTTCCATTCTTGACAAATATTTTGTGCAAGTTGACCTGTTAAATAAATTTAAGAGTAACCAATGAATATCAAGACAATGAAAGTTAATAACTGCTGTACCTGTACATGAATACTGGGTTCCTGACTTCAAACAAGAATACTGTAAGACAGGTATCTGCACAGAATGAACAGTATTCCTGCCCATAGCCAGTCATTTAGCCCTCCTACAAGTTCATCCCCCAGCAGTTTTCCCCCAAGCGTTCACCAGTTCACCCCAAAAGGCCTGTCAGTAAGCCTCCCCCCCCCCCCCCCGCTCACTTCGCTAACCAGTTTGTCCCCTAACCTCAGTAATCTGTGTGCAGCAGTTTCCTTTCAAAAGTGATTGTTATTGACAAAATGACATGTCCATGAGCTGACAATGATTGAATTGATATTAGGGGAAAATCTGTACAGTATTGCTGTCAAAATTATGAAATTTCTGTTGATTTACAGTTCAATGTTGGTAGCTGTAGCTACAGTAGCAAGGGTTCAACACTGGCACTGCCACACTTTTAAGTAAATGTTTTTGCAGTGATACTCTCAAGTTTTCAAAAATTGCAAGATTATTGTTTACTACAATTTATTGTGGTAAGCTTAATTTTTATCAGATATTGGTCAATAGACATAGATCAACACTAAATATAAACAAATACTGCACATTAATCTACAACCTTTAATGCTTTCACAAAAGTGGAAGGGCTTTCGCCAAGCGGCTCCTATACAGCAACTGACTCAACCGGAAGTTATAGTAGAAATAGTATGGCTGTACAGTGTTAAATTGTCCCTGACAAGTGACAACAGCTACTGTACTGTACCAACATAAACCAGACTGACACTTTTTTTCTGAGCGGGGAACATGAACAAGAAATGGAAAATATGCACGGATCGGAAAACCCAGCATACCAAAACATGTTTGCCGTAGGGCTGTGCATTTTCGGTTAATTCACTATCCGTTAAACCGATTTTATTAACTGGCAGTTAACCGTTTAACCGAAAATGACGTAATGTTCACACAACAACAGAAAGTCATAATTTCCAAAGAGCGCCATCACTTTTGTACAGGAAAGTACAAGTCTAAAAATGGCGCCATAAGTCATGTTCGCCCATGTAAGTATGTGGCAAAAATGTTGGTATTTTGCGCTGAGTTTATATCATCTTTTCACAGTAAAAACCCATCCTGCATTTACTGAAGCTTTCTTGAGACCATGTGCACTTTTTAAAATTCCACCAACAGTTGTATTCCCACCTGACCCTATGTTATATTGTCAGTTATTGCATGAAACACTCCCACACCGCTGTTTTGATGCAGCTTGCTTGTAATGCAGTGTTCAATACATGTACAGCGCTCACGTGTTTGTCATAGTAGCGATTTGTACAATTGCACTGTAAACGGCCCACCAGCCACAAAAAACACAACCAAGCCCTATTATCCTGCATAAATTAAGGAATTCCCAGCATTCCTACCGTAAAGTTATTTACAGTAGGACTTCTGGAATGTTATCATATGACGTCGTTACGAACAAAAACAATTACACACGTGCTCCCATGCATGCCAATCCGTTTTTACCACTAAACAAGGGACCATGTTTTGCTCCATGACATCATATTCACACGATCTATTGCAAAATTTGAATTGCCTCTGCCTCGTGCCATCGCCTATGGGATTTAGTGAGTGAAAATACCAGACTTTCGAACGAATTTCCCAACTGAGTTTGCGTTATGACGATCGCACTTCGGAGGCTTACATAGCTGGCATGTGCAGCCGGCCAAGCCCTGTGCTAAATTCACCAAGAAACGGTAGTACAAATCTCTGCGTACTTGGATTTTTCGGGGGTCTGACTTAAGTGTATTTCATTTGCTAATTATTTTGAAACAAGATGGTAAGGTTTGGACAAGAAGAGGCAAATAAACGGGGATATTTATAGCAAGAAGGAACCAAAAGATAACACTAATCAAGCCCATTTTTTGCTGTCCAACACCACTAAAAATTAGATCGTTTTTACGTGCATCATAGGGTTGACTTCTACAGTACAGTACATTATCACAACTACAACCCAGTCAGTTCAACGAACTGCACAGGGTTTTCCCTAGGCGTTTTGAACGTCGCGGCCCGCGAAGTTCAAGCTTCAAAACCAAGGAGGCCGCGACGTTCAAAAAACGGCCGCGATGTTCAAAATTGCTGCCAGCTAGCCTCCACAATTTTTCTTCTTTCTGTCAACGACTGCTTTTGTTGTTAATACAATAAACGACAAAATCATTGACTTATTTGTAAAACTGCAACTAACTTTTTTAATTTCCATGCACATACCACTGCATGCGAGTCGGAGCTCTGTATGTATATCCCCTAGAACCTACTATTGAACGAGTAACAACACAGTATTATTATTATTAACTAGCCTGCACTTGCCGTCGTAGGCTTGTATCAGGAAAATGTTTTGCTCACTCCGGAGCACAGCAGCTGTGTGGCATAACACGACTTGCATGACCAAAACACATACGCCTGCCTTTGGCAGGTTAGAGGCGGGGCTAATGTCTCAGATTTGCGAAATTATCAATCAAACGAACGAACCATGCCATTGTATCTTCACGATGTTATTCCACATATTTCCTGTTACTTCGTTCTTTAAACTTACGACAAGATTGTTTTGCCCGGCTACAACCAAAGTTTGGGAAATTCGATCGTAGCGAAAATGAAATGGGAGTATTAGGGATGGTTGCTACATGTTTTTCCTACACAGTAAAACTGCATTGACGATGTAACAAGTATGATCGGCTGATTAAACGCAATAATGAACCAATCACGATGTTTAGAGGTAACTTAAAATAAGTGCGATGGACCTTATGTGTATGATGTCATAGAACATGTTTTCATGAAAAGATCGGGACGCACACAACCTGTGATCGCTTGCAGCCACATGCTCCATTCCTTTTGTAAATTCTGGCACTCACTTGATCATTACTCCCGATTATTTGCAAACTGAAAAAGGGGTTAAAATATGCTTGAAACTTGCCCTTAGTTTCATTGAATTTCTGTAAACTCAATCCTTTAACTTCCCACCAAAACTGGTTGCAGTGATAATCACAAACGTAAAATTTTTACCCCTGCCATGGAAGTGATCGTTTGATATTTTCTGCTATAACCCTGTAGTATTACATGGAATTAGAATTGCATTCAATGTCTTTTCCTAGCTTATCGCAAAAAGCGCCGCGTAAGTTGCTGTACAAACTGTTTTGCACAAAGCAGACTATCGAGCTGCAGTGTTTCGCCTTTTTTTAATCCCAAAGCTTAGCATACATGTCTGTGGACGTTTTGTACACGTAGCTCCTAGAATCTTGTGAAGTCCGGTGATTATTATCTTGCATAAATTAAGTAATTCCCAGCATTCCTTCCGGCCGTAATGTAATTTACAGTAGGACTTGTGCAATGTTGTCATGCAACCTCGTTGCAAACAAAAACCGTGATGCACGTGGTCTCGTGAAGCGAAATTCTTGGCACACGCATGCAGTAGACTTCCGTGCGTGTCCGTTTTTTCCGCCAAACAAGGCATCATGTTTTGCTTGGTGACATCATATGCATACGACCCATTTCAAAATTTAAATTGGTCCCTGCATCGTGATTGGTTCAATTGCATTGATTCTAGCCAGCCAATCATAATTCGCGCCTTCGCCTTTGTGATTTAGTGTGTGAAAATACTCGGTCTCGAGACAAGTTTTCCGATTGAGTTTGTGTTACGACGATCGCACTGCCAATGCTTATATAGCCGGCTAGCGAAGCAGGGCCGGCTATATAAGCATATGGGCATGTGACATCGACTGCAAACAAATCTATCGCAATAAAAGTTGATTTACATCTCCACTTTTGAAGTGAAAATATATTACGCCTACAAAAATGATATCCTGTTCGTGAAACGAACGGAAATTTTCCCAATATTTTCTATCCTGAACTGGTAATATTGCAAGCCGGCCCAATCACGTAAATTTTGGTGAGCAACGGACGCGAAATAACGGCCAACCGGGGGTAAAAATCTTCTGGTGCCAGCGCTTAATAAACGCCATGCCGATGAACCAAAACTTTTGAAGCAGAAATTACGGTGACGTGGAAGCCAATGTGACCGCTATCAGTAGATCAAAATTTGTACGAATGCGAGTATCGGTGCTAATATTTTTGCGTCAACTTACAAAAATTGTGTTGACTACTGTAGTTTGGCTCAAAAATGTCACCATTTTGCGTCTAGGGACTTGCATAAGTCACAAAATTTCCAAAAGGGGAGGGGGACACCCCCTCCCCTTATACCCCTCCTCCAGGCCGGCGATCCACCAATGGACGCATCAGATGCACGACGTTCAATTCTAAACACAGGGAAAACCCTGCTGCATATGCTTATTCATAAAAGTCAACCAGGAATGTTCCATTTTATATGATATTGGGCAAACAACAAAATGGGGGGGAATTATCTGGTGCTTACGATCATATTTTTACAGGTTAAATTTTTTCCAAATACTGCTACTAACAATGAAAAATAATGAAATTTACAGAGGTGTAGCATGATAAAATATTTCGAATAGCTACAGTGGGAAGACATTCAAATATACTTTTGTGCCCTAATCATGGTCTCGTGGAGGTTTTATTGCCATAGAAATACAGGGCTTGGTCACTTTTGTTACAGCTCCCTGCTTGTCTTGTGACTTTCTTTTCGCTTGGTAATCTCTCAAACATGCCGCTAATTTCTAAAGTTGTACTTGGGTGTTGCTATTGAAGGGATTAGGAGATGAGCACATTAAGTTCTGCTAACGAAAGTAACAATGGGTGAGCCACTTGTCACTCATCATATTGTACTTAACTCGGGGAGCTGCCACGGAATTACATGTGTATGCATATGAACACTGCTGTGAATGCATAGATCTGCTTTGGTAGCTGTGTGTACGGTCCATAGGCTCTACATTAAGTAAAGGCACAATTACGCGTGGAACAACTTAAAATCGGTAAAACATGAGCAGAATTCCATTAAAATTTGCCAAAGTGCACTGACAGAAAAACAAGACAGTTTGGCCTGGGCTGCCAAACTTAACAGTCTGGACATTTACTGTAGCTGTCAATTTTGACATCGATTATGTGTAGGTCTGAATGTGTGACAAAATTAGGAAAAGAGGGCTGTCTTGGTGAACCCATTGATGGAAAATCTTAACTGGGAAATTAGGAAAAGGGGGCTGTCTTGGTGTACCTATTGATTGAAAGTCTTAAAAGGGACAAATTTGGTCACAAAAGTGTGGCACTTATTATGCCTGAATCACATGCCCAGAATGTTCCATTTAACAAAAAACTGGGGTCATCACAGTATAGAGATGGAATAAGGATATTAAAAAATGTCAAAAACAGGTTTTGCGATTAATCCCTTGAGGCTTTGTACTAAACGTTTATTCCACATGCGATGGTTTAGCAATTAATCGCTATACGTTCACAGCCCCAATGCTCATTTCTCTCACAATACAGCCCTTGCATGGATAATGTTCACAAACATAGTAACTAGCCAGGATGCCCACAGGACCTCATCTCTTGCCAGTCTGTCTCTTGCGTCCCCAAATAACAAAATATTCTCACCAAACTTCACACACATGATCTCTGACACGGCATTTACTTTTCGGCAAAAGATGTCCAAAAAGTCTTATCAAAGGGGCCGAATTCTCACTGCCAATTTTGACCGTAATAGTAAGTCAACGGGTCATGTTTTTGAGTTCTCGACAACCATTCTCAGTAGTGGTCGAAGGTGTTGATAAGCTTCTATGGGTCCCAGCTTCTGTCACTTAATACTGGCCGATGTGCACTGTTTAACAAAACATTTCCTCACTGGCTAACAATAGAGCTCTCTAATCCTAACCTGAACAAAGAATACAATTAATACAATACAATGGCAACTGCCAATCAAGGAACGCCTTGTTAAACACAAACAGTGAGCATCTAGTCTACCCCTTAATACTTAGCAACTGCATTCCAATCCAATCATACACCAAAAGAAAATGGCCGCTACTCGTGCAGCAATGACAGGATGCAACACCAGATTTTTCTTTTATATCTTGTTCCAAATGCCTATTTGCAATTATTTTGTTGAGATCTCAAAAATAACTCATTTGTCATTCATTGGGTTTACGGTCAACTCGGCCCCTGGGACAACTCGGCCCCTGGACAACTCGGCCACAGAGACATGTATCTCTGCCCCTGGTCAACTCGGCCACCGAGACATTCAAGGTAACTTTAAACCAAGTAGTTTTTCTCTTATAAACTATTTGACAGTTGAAGATAAAAAAATGTTGTCACATGACTCTCAAGAGCCAATCGAGTAAAAGAAGGGTAGACGGTGGGCCATCTGACATTGAACCTTGCACATTTTTGAGGAAAGGTCCAAAATCAACTTACGGATTTCATGCGAAAGATATTAGGCTTTTTATAAGGGACCAAACTTCCCGAAAAAAGCAATTACGTCCACTGAAGGATCCAGACAGTTCGTAACCAATGTCGGGGCCCACAGACCATTTACAACAGTTATTGAACTGTCATATCTGGCTTTATTCTAGACTGGATGATAAGAAAAGATAATACGATCATAGCCAAAAGGCCGATAAGCAACTACATGTAAGACTGCATATTTCCTCAAAAATGCAATCTCCTAATTGGTTAGTTCACTTAATAAAGTATGGCAATAGAAAGGTTGTCGCACTAAAAATACGACTACACGAAAAATATCAAACTTCAAGAATTTGACTGATTCACATTGTTAAGTACCCTTTTCTAAGCAACCATGCCAAATTTTATCAAAATCCAACCAGTACTTTTCAAAATATAGCTGATTTTATGTCTCCATAATCCTTACGATTTCTCCAAATCGCCGTATGCTTAAGTGTTATGATCTGCCTGCAAAAGTTGGTCAAAAACAACATCGTAACTGCTCACTCAAACGCTTTGATTACAGTATTCATTACTGTGTTACGTACACCAGATGTGCCGGGCTGAATATGCAACGTTACTGGGCAACACGCAGTGACCACGCGTCCATGTCATCAGGGTTTTCCCTGGGCGTTTTGAACGTCGCGGCCCGCGAGGTTCAAGCTTCAAAACCAAGGAGGCCGCGACGTTCAAAAAACGGCCGCGATGTTCAAAATTGCTGCCAGCTAGCCTCCATAATTTTTCTTCTTTCTGTCAACGACTGCTTTTGTTGTTAATACAATAAACGACAAAATCATTGACTTATTTGTAAAACTGCCACTAACTTTTTTAATTTCCATGCACGTACCACTGCATGCGAGTCGGAGCTCTGTGTGTATATCCCATAGGGCCTACTATTGAACGAGTAACAACACAGTATTATTATAATTAACTAGCCTGCACTTGCCGTCGTAGGCTTGTATCAGGAAAATGTTTTGCTCACTCCGGAGCACAGCAGCTATGTGGCATAACACGACTTGCATGACCAAAACACATACGCCCGCCTTTGGCAGGTTAGAGGCGGGGCTAATGTCTCAGATTTGCGAAATTATCAATCAAACGAACGAACCATGTCATTGTATCTTCACGATGTAATCCCACATATTTCCTGTTACTTCGTTCTTAAAACTTACGACACGATTGTTTTGCCCGGCTACAACCAAAGTTTGGGAAATTCGATCGTAGCAAAAATGCAATGGGAGTATTAGAATTCTATGCGAAGACGGTTGGTTGCTACATGTTTTTCCTACACAGTAAAACTGCATTGACGATGTCACAAGTATGATTGGCTGATTAAACGCAATAATGAACCAATCACGATGTTTAGAGGTAACTTAAAATAAGTGCGATGGACCTTATGTGTATGATGTCATAGAACCCTTGTTTTCCCAACATGTTTTCATGAAAAGATCGGGACACACACAATCTGTGACTGCTTGCAGCCACGTGCTCCATTGCTTTTATAAATTCTGGCACTGACTTGATCATTACTCCCGATTATTTGCAAACTGAAAAAGGGGTTAAAATATGCTTGAAACTTGCCCTTAGTTTCGTTAAATTCCTGTAAACTCAATCCTTTAACTTCCCGCCAAAACTGGCTGCATTGATAATCACAAACGTAAAATTTTTACCCGCCATGGAAGTGATCGTTTGATATTTTCCGCTATAACCCTGTAGTATTACATGGAATTAGATTTAGAATTGCATTCAATGTCTTTTCCTAGCTTATCGCAAAAAGCGCCGCGTAAGTTGCTGTACAAACTGTTCTGCACAAAGCAGACTATCGAGCTGCAGTGTTTCGCCTCTTTTTAATCCCAAAGCTTGGCATACATGTCTGTGGACGTTTTGTACACGTAGCTCCTAGAATCTTGTGAAGTCCGGTGATTATTATCTTGCATAAATTAAGTAATTCCCAGCATTCCTTCCGTAATGTTATTTACAGTAGGACTTGTGCAATGTTGTCATGCAACGTCATTGCAAACAAAAACCGTGATGCACGTGGTCTCGTGAAGCACAATTCTTGGCACATGCATGCAGTAGACTTCCGTGCGTGTCCGTTTTTCCCGCCAAACAAGGCATCATGTTTTACTTGGTGACATCATATGCATACGACCCATTTCAAAATTTAAATTGGTCCCTGCATCGTGATTGGTTCAATTGCGTTGATTCTAGCCAGCCAATCACAATTCGCGCCTTCGCCTATGTGATTTGGTGTGTGAAAATACTCGGTCTCGAGACAAATTTTCCCATTGAGTTTGTGTTACGACGATCGCACTGCCAATGCTTATATAGCCGGCTAGCGAAGCAGGGCGAGCCCCGTGCCAAATTCACCATGAAACGGCATCACAAATCTCTGCGTACGTGGATTTTTCGGGGATCTGACCTACGTGCATTTCAGTTGCAGATTCTTTTTAAACAAGACTAAGTTTTGGACAAGAACTGCTTAAAATTTCCGGGGATGTTTATACCCGAAAGGAACCATAAGATACGTTAATCGGGTGCAATTGTTGGCTGCCCAGAACTGCTAGATTCTACTTCTAAGATTATCATGAATGGTTGCTCTACATGGGGTTCGTATTAAAGCAGGAGAGTCGCTTCAGTATAATATAGCAACTACAACCGGCCAGTGCAGAAATGGAATGCAATAGTTCCGAAATGATTGGGGGATGAAAAATAGAATGAGCATGATGTTGGCCAAAGAACTAAATTATTAAAGCCTGGGGCATGTGCCATCGACTGCAAACAAATCTATCGCATTAACAGTTGATTTACATCTCCACTTTTGAAGTGAAAATATATTACGCCTACAAAAATGATATCCCGTTCGTGAAACGAACGGAAATTTTCCCAATATTTTCTATCCTGAACTGGTAATATTGCAAGCCGGCCCAATCACGTAAATTTTGGTGAGCAACGGACGCGAAATAACGGCCAACCGGGGGTAAAAATCTTCTGGTGCCAGCGCTTAATAAAGGCCATGCCGATGAACCAAAACTTTTGAAGCAGAAATTACGGTGACATGGAAGCCAATGTGACCGCTATCAGTAGATCAAAATTTGTACGAATGTGAGTATCGGTGCTAATATTTTTGCGTCAACTTACAAAAATTGTCTTGACTAATTTGGCTCAAAAATGTCACCATTTTGCGTCTAGGGACTTGCATAAGTTACAAAATTTCCAAAAGGGGAGGGGGACACCCCCTCCCCCAGGCCGGCGATCCACCAATGGACGCATCAGATGCGCGACGTTCAATTCTAAACCCAGGGAAAACCCTGGTCATGATAGCTTGCGTTCTGTGTACGTACAGTAACATGCATTAACAAGTGGCACATAGCCTGCTTACACACAGTCTATGCTATAGCAATCCGTACAGGTGCTTACGCACACGTACACAAGTACGTAATTTACTAACCGTACTTCCGTATTGCAAGTACAGGTATATACAATGCAGTACTGTATGTAAGCATATAAACATATCAATGTCAACTCAGTACAAAAGATGTAGGCGGGGATCAATGGGCCGTTTCATCGTGCATCGGGGCTGAGAAAAAAATCATTTTTTCCTTCAGAAATGGAAAGATCATAAAAACCGCTATAAAATGATACCTGGAAGCAATTGCGGATTTTTCTGGAATCCATTGTAATCATGTCACCAATGTTTTAAGCCCAAAAATGGTAAAGAAATATTACTTTTGGCAATCACTTCCCTCCATTATAATGTAGAGTTCTTTTTCTTCTTTCTAACGATGTATGGGTTGTAGGGGTCAAAGGTTCAGCCCCAATGCACGATCAAGTCAAAGATGGCCGTGTGTGGCATTTTACATGTGACCAAAACTCACTTTTGATCACCGTTGCAACGATGCTTCAAAGAGATTGTTAGAAACTGTAACATATTTTTTCTTCTTTTTGTTTTAAAGCTTATTTGGTGAAATATTATAGTAGAAATACGTCTTTGGTGTACTAATTTTACAGTGTAGCCAAAATTTCAACAATTTTGACTGTCGTAAATTCAGTTTTTAAACACACTATTCTAGCAACTTCGTGTTTGGGTTTGAGTAGTTCCGCAAGAATTTTGGAGAAAAATTCTGTGTGCGTACGACAACCCTATCAAAAGTGGCGATGTCTCGATGGCGGAGTTGTCCGGGGTCCGAGTTGTCTCAGGAGCCGTGTTGTCCAGGGGCCAAGTTGTCTCAGGGGCTGAGATGTTCAGGCCAAGTTGTCTTGGGCCCCAAGTTGGGGGCCGAGTTGACCGGACACCATTCATTGTATGATGTTTAAATTGGTAAAAGTATTATTCCAGGTCAGTTATTCCATATTTTGTGCATCCTGGTTAGTGACTACGTTTGTGAACGTAATCTGCACAAGGACTGTGTTGCAAGAGGAATGAGCCTGGGCCATGTAACAAACACAGTCCTGTTTAGGGCTGGCCTTCGCTGTAACAGGGATAGCCTAGGCTAGGTGCCTAACCTTTAACCAACCAATACTCATAACCAATTCTTAACAGTAAACCTGCAAGGGGGCAGTCTAAGACAAGTTCGCATGTCATTTCTGACTTTCTTGAACAAGTAATTCAGGCTTTGGTAGGTGTAGTGTACGGTAGGATAGTCAAGAAGGCCTCAGCCTAAGCTTTTAAATGGGCTTGGCCGTTACAGTAAATCAATATGAATACGTTAGCCACCTTAGAAGCTACTCAGGCTGACCAATATTCGATACTTACTTGGGGAAATTTTAGGCGAAACTGAGGAAAATGGCGACGTTTGACGACAACCTATATGTGGTGAAGTAGATGTAGAATGACCAGGTAGGCACCTTCTTCTTTTAGGTGACCCTCCCGGGCTGTGCAAAGGGTCAAAATCCAGCGATCTTTTCATAGTAGCACAGGCCATTGTTGACCGTTGGCGATATCAATCGCTCGCAATAAGTGTCCTAGAAAATGTTCAAAATGCGAAGAGACTACAGCACAAATGAAACCCAAACAGCTTAAGTTGTATTTTGATGATTCTTATACGTCCAACATGAGAAAAACGCGAAAAAAGAAGCGTTCTTCGAGACGATTGATTCGGATCCTATTTTGTTTCTCAACCGGTTCCCGAAGCTCGGTTGTTTCGTTATATTGTTTGGAACGTATGTACCGTGTACGGACGTGTGCATGTAATGACTGTAAATACTGTACACACGCACAACACACTAAGTACACTTACAGTATACGTACAGTATGTGCATAAGATATTGTCACCACTCAATAGTGTCTGAAATTTTGTATGTAGGCACAATAGTACTGGCATTTATAATGCAATGCAATGTACCAGTACAGTGTCACGCAGTTGCTTTCGCTAAGTTCTATCGAATAATGATCATAACAAACTAATAATAGAGGGCGCTTCTCAATTCTGCTTCTGCTGCTTCGCACTTGCTTCTCGATCGGTCCGACTCTTTGACGTGGTTGAGGTCCATGATCGATCCGACCAGGGAGTTGTTAAGACTAACGGGCCCTGATCAGGGGTGATTCTACCCCTGATCAGGGCCCGTCCCAAAAATGCTACCCCCCTCCCCAAAGAAAATGGACAAATGATTTATGTAAACTATCAGTAACAAATTAAGACAAAGATAAGCTTTTAAAATATTGTTCATTGTACTACATGGAGTGGAACGGTTTGTTTCATGGCGTTGTAAAATATGTTATAATCCTGTGTAGGCATACTGCCCAATTACCGGAGTTAATTTTACACTCGATGTCTCAAGTTTGTCTGATGTGACATCGAACACACCTGCAAGCAACCAACGTAACAACAACCCATGGCACAGAAGTGCGCTCTTTGGGCATCTGTGTATTGTATTAACACACGGGAAGCGGGGAAGGACACATGCGTATAGGCCTACTCAACCGTGCACATCACAAGTTTTCTTGCTTTGCAAGATTTGATTGTCCATGGATTTGGCCAACGCTAGCAATTGCAATGTATTTGTGTGCCCTTTATTTTAAGAGTCCCCTTGGCCGAAACCGAAGGGTGAAAACCAAAACAGATTTGTGTGTACCGGCGCTCAGTGGCAGGGTCTAGGCTACTGTAGCACTATGTTAAGTTGTTAACCTTTGAAGGATGTGTTGCATGTAACGCACGCGTATATGTAACGTACATCATTCAAACGTTTCTTGGTATATATTAGGAGTGCGCCGAAATATTTAGGTTCACTGTAACTTAAAGGGAAATATTGTGTTTGAAATGCTCCAACATAGCATTAAAAGTAAATAGCTCTAGTCATTCTCAAATCATTCATTCTCAACAATAAACCTCAGCAATAGCTTCATCTCCTCAAAATATTATGCACAAGAAGAGTTATGCAAGGTGCATCTTTTGAAATGTTGAAAGTCTGGGTGAACAAATTATTCTTGAGCAACAAACAACTGAATTTTTGTCTGAGTGACACTTTTATCTTGAAAAAGGCCTACCATACTGACCTATTTGTAATTATTTATAACTCTTTGCCAATAAATATTGGTTTTAAAAGGATGAAATTTCCTCAGCTTGTAAAACAAACGCAATATTTCCCTTTAGCAGTGCACGAGCTAAACACACGCATACGACGGGCGGCAATTTATTTATGTATGAGTGAATCGCAAGGCAGCAAGCAAAGAGAGAACACCTTGTAAAGTAACGTGAACGAATTGAGCCCCCATTTTCCCGGTTTGCAACAATTTAACCAGAAAAATTTCTGATTCATCTTTATTTTGGGAAGAGTAAGTTTTTGGAGCCAGAGATCTCAAAATAAAGAATATCTGGATGCGCTTAGCAAGGTCTGACATGTGCCATTTCCTGCAATCTGGGAGGTTTTTTTGGTAAGAATTTTCTTAGTACGCTACGCGCCAACTGACTGGCGGCCCTCCGCTTATATAGATGGTGAAACGTGAATTGTCCCCCCCCCCCTCCAAGTAATGTTCCTAGAACCGCGCCTGGCCCTAATCCAACATGATTATTCGGAAACACAGTTCTTGTTTCGTGTCATGGTATTAAGAAGCAATTGTTCGTCGACTTGTAAATAATGGCTGCAATGTTTGCCTGTATACTTATGAAAATCAGGACAATTATGTTTCAACTTGAGCCGCTGTAGCAGCATTGGGGACATATATAGGCTATAGTGTGAGCCCCACGATTAAGTTTGTGCCTAGGGGAAAAGTGGTAAATCTAGCCTAAATTGTTCAATATTGAGCAATCGGAAGAGCTTCTTACTTTCCGAGGTTTTAAATCGTGATGTAAACGACTCGAAGGACGCAGCTCTACGGAGCTAATTCTTGGATACACCAACTCCCTGGATACACTATGTTCGACTAAAGACAGACCTTCACTTCACTCTTCGGATTTTATTATCCTTCATCGTCCTTTTCTATGATCTGCCAAAGAAAAGCTACATTCAAAGATTCAAAGTTAAAGTGGGGGACAACATCAGCCATGCATGACCCCGTCTGCTACAGCTCTCCCCGGTACGGATATGGATTATCAGTGGTAACCCTCCGAAAAGAAAAGCATAATTAGTGAACAATGCTACTTTGTGATTTCGCCAGCCTGGGAAAGGAATGAGACCTAGCTACAGTACGCGACTTGTTGAATTCATTTCTCACCTTTTGTTGGCGTTAATTTGAAAGGTCAGCTATAGACTTTGCGGAATCTACTGGGTAATTTTGCCATAGAAATGTCGTACTTCCACGATTCCATCAAATCATTCAGTCGTCGCTCTTAAGGGACTGTTGCCCTTCCTCTTTGTGTGGTCATCCTCCGGCGGACATGGATCTAGGGCCGACGCGAATTCAGGGCGTGCTGTAGTATACTATAAACGTTGCTAGAGATATACAGACGGAAAGAGTTCATTCTACCATACTATCTATGATGGAGAGATGTTGGATTGGATAAAAGGTTAAAAACATTTGGGGGAGGATGACATCACCGAGAACTTAAACTGAAGACTTTGCAAAGACTTTGCTAGCTCGGGTACAAAGAAATGCTTTCGCCAATTTTATCAAGTCACGGTTTAAAGTGGGTATTTCTGGTGAGTTCCTGGGGAAGGATCTGAGTAGGTATATCAATTTTGTTCTCCCCTCTTTGGGATCATCTCCTAATCAGTTACAAAATTGTCTCCAAGGGTCGAAAGCACCCTCCTTGGGAACCACGAAACTAAGATCAACAAAGCGGTTTTTCAGTTTCAGGAAGAATAGATAGTTCTCACGTGACGTTCCACGTGGAATATTCCAGTCATGTTTGAGGACAACCCCGGTATATATATGTACAGGCTTCACCTCAAACATGGCGGTTGCTTACGCATATTTGTGACGTCAGTGACAACTATCTATTCCTGGTTTCAGCAACCTTTTGGTGTGTACACTTACCCTTAAAATATTTGTTTCGACAGTTCGAGAATTGCCAGAAAAGGTGTTAAATTTTTCGGGCAAAGCCTTCATGCCCAGACCTTCCCACAGGATCAATGGTCATTAGATTAGCAATGAAATAGATAATTGCGGCAATAGGGGACTGGTGAGAAACTGATACCTTACGGTTGATCACAGCTGAAGCTACTCTTCAACAGTAATCTGCTGTTTTTGACCCCATATTTACATTTTAGAGAACCTGTCCGATTCTCATTATTTCAGGGTAATTTAAAGGTAATTCTGTTACTGGCTTTACATGCAGGCTGGTCTAAAAATTAGCTCCCAGGGAAACTTCAAGTAAGATTTTGTTGGTAACAAATTTAGTGAAACTACTACCGAGAGAGGATCCGGATGACATTTTAAAGAAGGGAACTTGAACAAGAAAACGAAAGATGGAGCAGTTGATGGGCAGATAATTGTGATTCTCTCAAGGAAAGGTGTAATCCTGTCTGAACGGTTACCTGATCTGTGGACCACCTTCAATTGGCGTGGACTGAAGTGTGAAGAAAATTTTGAAAACAAAAAACGCAATCCCTCGGAAAACCGGTAATGGCATTATCCAGATGTTTTCTGCGATATTTTCATTCGAAGAACGTAAAAATTTCTGTCTTGTATTGTCAAAAGAAAAATCAAATATATAAAGTTTATTATTCACACTCTGACTACAGAAGGCATACATACCGAAGACAAAAATGGCAAAAGGTTTTTCCAAGGAGGTGCACTTGTCCTTTGGCCCCCTTGGCAACGCAACAGCCTATTTGTCATCCGCATTTCTTTTAGTATTTTACCCGAACGCCTTAATCATTTGCAGGTCGGTCTTTTATTCATGTAGGAGGTCGACAGGCACATTCATAGGGAAGTCAAATTTCAAGAAAGTCACAGAAAGTCATAATGTGGGCACATTTCCCCATATTTCTTTTGTTTTTCTCAATAAAACCCTGTTTGTTCTTGACATTTTATAATGTTGGAATGTTTCAATATCTTTTCCTGTAGAACACCATCGTTATGTTAGGTATATAGCAAACCATGTTCATTTTGCTTAATTAGATTTCCCTGCAGTGACATTAACATTAGAAACTAGAAAATGTGGTTACGTACCGTAACCACAATGGACATGACATTGTGCTAGCCTTTGCACGCCCATGTAGGGGAAGCTAGGATGGACTGCCTGGTTAATCCGACGGACAACAGGGACGTCGATCTGGTATGTGGTTTGGGGGACAAAAATTTTCCAACAGACTATGTTGAACCCTATTTCGTGTCCAGGACCGGAATGATCTATAAGCAATCAACCCTATGAAAGCGAGTGCACTCGTAGGCCTACATACACACACAACCAGACACACACCCAGCCAGCATGCCCAGCTGGGCCCCAATTGGGTTTTAGCTGGGCTACTTGCTGTGCCCCAGCTGGGGCCCATCCGTGTTTGTCAGGTGTTCCCACGCGGGGCCAAACTGGGCTAGCCTTTCCCAGCTGAAGCCCAGCTGAAGCCCAGCTAGGCTTCAGTTATTGAAGCGGGGCACAGCTGGGCTTCAGTTGGGAAAGGCTAGCCCAGTTGGGCCCCACGTGGGAACACCTGACAAACACGGATGGGCCCCAGCTGGGGGCCCAGCAAGTAGCCCAGCTGAAACCCAGTTGGGGCCCAGCTGGGCATGTTGGCTGGGCATACACACTCACAGACACACATACACACTCACAATGACATGCACATGCACTCAAAGTGACGTTTTCAAGAAGCCCCCCATATCCCAAAATGTTATTACATTTTGGTTATTCTCTTTTTTTTTATTTTTTTTTTTATTTTTTTATGTTAAATTTGCCTGAATTATTGGAGGGGCAAGGCCTATGTTTGCTTCCCCCAATATTTTCATTGGTGATTGGCAATTAGTGTAATTTGCACGGGTAATAACCACTCGCCATCCTATAACCCGGTTCCAAATCTACCACGCGAAGCTTGAATATTTTGCATGCGAAAAGGATTACCCAATTTACGCTATTCCCCACGGTAATGGAATAAAAGCGGTATTCTAAAATCCGTGACGTCATCACGGCCGTGATGCATACCATTTGTCACGGCTTACCGTTACGTCACATACTGGAGTCACATTACAGAAACGTTCATGCTGCAGCTATTCTCTTTTCAATGTAGCCTAGCCAAGGTAGGGACTATAGGCCTATAAAAACATTTGCGGTCACGGGCTAACACTCACTAAACTCACTAATGAACAGGTCACACAACAGCGATTTCGGATCGGATTACGATCCGATATTTTTTTTTATTTTATTTTATTTTAATTTCGGCTAGAAATCGTAACCATCACAGCAGCATTTATTGTAGGCTAGGCCTAACCAGTATTGCCACAGGCCCTAGACATTTCTTTCTGTGTAGTGAAAAGCCTCTTTCACACCAAAAGATTTGGCGTGTCGAGCATTCAACGTTGGAGCGGGGCGCCCAGCAAACCGCTCGAGACGCTTTGCGCGTTGCTCACTCACGCTCACTGGCAGACGGTGTGAAACCGACGCGCGTTTGACTATATAGCTTTTCACATGACGTCATAATACTCTCCGGCGGCCATGTTGGAGTACATGTAACTATGTAGTAAACCATACGGGACGCGCTTGCTCGTTGAATTTGTAAACACCACGCATATCACAGTGCACGCTGTGCAGTGCGTTCGGCACAAAGCCACGTGTATTTGGCATGAATGTCCTCCAGCATGGCGGTTCCGTGACGTAATTGCAAAGCCTCTATAGGTGCGCGCTCTCGTTCCATAGGTATTTAAATCGCTTTGCTTTGCTCTCGATTTGAAAGCGTCTTATGCTGAGAATGTGCTACTAACTTAATAAGTTAAGTTACTTCTAGCCTAACGTCACGCCGTCACGGTTTCATCACGGATTTTAATTTCCGTTACGTTCGTCACGTCACGGGTTTTAGACGACCCCGAATAAAATATTTTACAATTAATTTGGTAAACATTCTCGGGGCCTGAGAATGAAGAGAGCCCTAGAAATTATGTGTAAGTTTGTTTGTGTTTTGTGCTTAATATGAACCAAATAAATAAATCAAAAAGTTTGAAAGTTGTTTGTACTTTATTTCCTGAAGTTGAAATTTTATCAGCGTGCGGCCCGATCGCGCTTTATCGTCTGGTAGTGAGTTACTTCTCACACATCAATGTACGTCACTTTGTTCGAGCAAGCTATCCGACGGTGATTCAAAATCACTTCGTACTTCACGCAGAAACTAGCAGACACATCCCCCCGCCCAGCTTGCAGAGACAGTGCCCGTATAGCATTCGGCATGCTAGGTAAACTGAGCTTTGCATGTATACGATCTTAATACGGCGGTATATGCATGACACCTTTATGTCACCATGTCCGGATGTCAACATGAGGCCTGCTACGTCAGAACGTACATAACCCTACAGTGAAAATTCCAACGTGCATTGTGCATTACTGTGAGAGAAGTTCACGAGCATGACGTCTTTGTTTACAATCGGTAATTTTGGACGTGCAAGAGAATACCATAATACAGGGCTCTGACTGGTTGATGTTTTTAAACCGGTGTTTTAAAAGGAGAAGCTTCGAGCTCTTAGGATGCTTGCTTTTAGAGTAGGAAAGCGTCCAAAACTTTAATATCAAATATTGATAGAGGCCTTGGAAAGTACTTATTTTCTTATTTGTCTGTTTTCTGTTACGTTTCTTTGAGATCATGTCCACTACGCGTCCGGTCGTTCCACTAAAACTTAAATACACTTGGGTGGTGTTTAAGGCACAATAGATGTTCCAACAATTAACAGCCCTTTCTCGTTTCTTTTACTTGTCATTTTGATTTAAAACAAAAGGAGATGATAAAACCTTATGGCAAATCAAATGTTTTGAACTTGGGAATGTGATCATCACCTCTCCAAAACAGCTGTAAATATTATTTTGCATGTCTGATATAGAGCATGCCTAACAAAATGTTCTAATCTTTTAAGTCAGTGTATAACACCAGGTACCCGACGGGTATGGCGATTTGGTACCCGCGGGTCCTACTTTTTAGTAGGGCCTATACCCGTGCAAAGGCACTTGTTGTAATTCCCTACCTGCCACCGAGGATTGACAAACCTGTCCGAAAAAAGTACAGCAAGTGTGTAGTATTAAATTTGTCTCTGATTTAGAATAATTGCCCGGAATGAAGCGAACTTGCGAATGTACGTGCAGTTAATGTACACTAGCTACGTTCACGTTTGACCTCAGCTGGCCTATGCCAATCGAAAACCTATAATGGTTTATACGTATGGTAAAATAGGAGATTTGCATCGAAAATTCGGACTTGAGGTTTGATTGCACTTTGCCTTCGATCGATCTGTACGACATTATGTAAAATTCTTTTTGTTTATACGTTCAGTCGGTCACATTGCTTGTACATGATCGCAATGGACCGTACATAATGACTTTATACTGCTGAACGCTGCGCCAAACCCGGCACTTACACTACTGTACACATTTTATACATTCCTTCACTGAAAGCAGTTCAAACGGAGACATCGTAGCATGCCGCTCAGTCGAACTTCCAGGGAATTGCGACAAGAAAATAATACGAATGTTTTCAAATTTATACAATTGTCTTTATAATCACTTCATAAGTCAAATGTAAAATTAATTTGGTGACCAAACAGTTCTACTAAATAAAGTGATGTTGAAAATACAGACCAAAGTAGGACAGCATCCCTCGCTTTCATGACTGCGTCATATGTAAAGTAACAGGCATATTACCTACTTAATATTAACATTAGCCTACTTAATATTAATATTAGCCTACTTAATATTACTATTAGCCTACTTAATATTACTATTAGCCTACTTAATATTACTATTAGCCTACTTAATATTAAAATATCAAGTATTTGACGAAAAATGTACCGCATTTCGTAATTAGCGACATTTTTCACACAACCTTGTCACATACCGGTCTCCTTTGCTGTACAAATCTTTTCCCAAAAGATCGGTTTGTTTCTCATTGGGAGTCGTCCGATAAACTGAACGAAAGAAATGGGGTCACGTGATCATCAGAAAATGCGACCAACCACAACTAGAAAATGTGGTTACGTACCGTAACCACAATGGACATGACATTGTGCTAGTCTTTGGTTGCCCATGTAGGGGAAGGATGGACTGCCTGGTTAATCCGACCTACAACAGGGACGTAGATCTGGTATGTGGTTTGGGGGACAAAAATTTTCCAGCAGACTATGTTGAACCCTGTTTCGTGTCCAGGACCGGAATGATTTATAAGCAATCCACCCTGTGAAAGCGAGTGCACTCGTAGGCCTACATACACACAACCAGACACACATACACACTCACAATGACATGCACATACACTCAAAGTGACGTTTTCAAGAAGCCCCCCATATCCCCAAATGTTAACACATTTTGGTTACTCTCCTTTTTTATTTTAAATTTGCCTGAATTATTGGAGGGGCAAGGCCTATGTTTGCTTCCCCCAATATTTTCATTGGTGATGCAATTAGTGTAATTTGCACGGGTAACCACTCACTATCCTATAACCCAGTTCCAAATCTACTACGCGAAGCTTAAATATTTTGCATGCGAAAAGGATTACCCAATTTACGCTATTCCCCACGGTAATGGAATAGAATATTTTACAATTAATTTGGTAAACACTCTCGGGGCCTGAGAATGAAGAGAGCCCTAGAAATTATGTGTAAGTTTGTTTGTGTTTTGTGCTTAATATGTACCAAATAAATAAATCAAAAAGTTTGAAAGTTGTTTGTACTTTATTTCCTGAAGTTGAAATTTTTATCAGCGTGCGGCCCGATCGCGCTTTATCGTAACGTAGTGAGTTACTTCTCACACATCAATGTACGTCACTTTGTTCGAGCAAGCTATCCGACGGTGATTCAAAATCACTTCGTACTTCACGCAGAAACTAGCAGACGCATCCCCCCGCCCAGCTTGCAGAGACAGTGCCCGTTACATTCGGTATTCTAGGTAAACTGAGCTTTGCATGTATACGATCTTTATACGGCGGTATGACACCTTTATGTCACCATGTCCTTATGTCAACATGAGGCCTGCTACGTCAGAACGTACATAACCCTACAGTGAAAATTCCAACGTGCATTGTGCATTACTGTGAGAGAAGTTCACGAGAATGACGTCCTTTGTTTACAATCGGTAATTTTGGACGTGCAAGAGAATACCATAATACAGGGCTCTGATTGGTTGATGTTTTTAAACCGGTTTTTTAAAAGCAGATGCTTCGAGCTCTTAGGATGCTTGCTTTTAGAGTAGGAAAGCGTCCCAAAATTTAATATCAAATATTGAAAGAGGCCTTGGAAAGTACTTATTTTCTTATTTGATTGTTTTCTGTTACGTTTCTTTGGGATCATGGCCACTACGCGTCCGGTCGTTCCACTAAAACTTAAATGCACTTAAAATAGGGGTGAAGGTTGTTGGCTGTGGGTGGTGTTTAAGGCACAATAGATATGTTCCAACAATAGCCCTTTCTCGTTTCTTTTACTTGTCATTTTGATTTAAAACAAAAGGATGATAAAACCTTATGGCAAATCAAATGTTTTGAACGTGGGAATGTGATCATCACCTCTCCAAAACAGCTGTAAATATTATTTTGCATGCCTGATATGGAGCATGCCTAACAAAATGTTCTAATCTTTCAAGTCAGTGTAACACCAGGTACCCGACGGGTATGGCGATTTGGTACCCAGGTCCTATTTTTTAGTAGGGCCTATACCCGTGCAAAGGCACTTGTTGAAATTCCCTACCTGCCGAGGATTGACAAACCTGTCCGAAAAAAGTACAGCAAGTGTGTAGTACTAAATTTGTCTCTGATTTAGAATAATTGCCCGGAATGAAGTGAACCTGCGAATGTACGTGCAGTTAATGTACACTAGCTAGCTACGTTCACGTTTGACCTCAACTGGCCTATGCCAATCGAAAACCCGGGTTTATACGTATGGTAAAATAGGAGATTTGCATCGAAAATTCGGACTTGAGGTTTGATTGCACTTTGCCTTCGATCGATCTGTACGACATTATGTGAAATTCTTTTTGTTTATACGTTCAATCGGTCACATTGCTTGTACACGATCGCAATGGACCGTACATAATGACTTTATACTGCAGAACTCTGCGCCAAACCCGGCAATTACGCTACTGTACACACATCCCTTCACTGAAAGCAGTTCAAACGGAGACATCGTAGCATGCCGCTCAGTCGAACTTCCAGGGAATTGCGACAAGAAAATTATACGAATGTTTTCAAATTTATACAATTGTCTTTATAATCACTTCATAAGTCAAATGTAAAATTAATTTGGTGACCAAACAGTTCTACTAAATAAAGTGATGTTGAAAATACAGACCAAAGTAGGACAGCATCCCTCGCGTTCATGACTGCGTCATATGTAAAGTAACAGGCATATTACCTACTTAATATTAATATTAGCCTACTTAATATTAATATTAGCCTACTTAATATAAATATTAGCCTACTTAATATTACTATTAGCCTACTTAATATTAATATTAGCCTACTTAATATTAAAATGTCGAGTATTTGAGGAAAAATGTACCACATTTCGTAATTAGCGACATTTTTCACACAATCTTGTCACATACCGGTCTCCTTTGCTGTACAAATCTTTTCCCAAAAGATCGGTTTGTTTCTCAATGGGAGTCGTCCGATAAACTGAACGAAAGAAATGGGGTCACGTGATCATCAGAAAATGCGACCAACCACAATAATGGACATGCTGTGTCATGTCCATTAATAATGGACATGCTGTGTCATGTCCATTAATAAATTGAACGAAATGTTCTCTTTCAAGTTTCTTCAACGTTCTGAACACATCTTTTAATCAAAACTGCCAAGTGTGAAACGTTTCCCGAAAGGATAATTAAAGGCATATTCCCGGAAACAAAATTTATTTACTTCAAGATATGCAGAAAATTTTCTTTTTTTAGGAGGCGAAAACTTCATCTCAATAGCATATAGCGTTTGTAAGATACAAATTTAAAAAGTAATACAACTTTTTTTTCTTTTGATTTGGTGCATCATGTAAATCTGTGCATTCATCGCGGCACATTAATTTGACATTACATTCAATTTATTTATAATTTTGACGCCTCTGCAGAAAATATTAACCACCAGTGGTGGTTGTATCCAACGTATGGTAAAAGGTAATGCTTGATTTACTACAGGCAAAAATATTTAAACATTCCCACAGTATAAAATTTCAAGGACTATAGAAAGACAAACCGAATGAGAGACAATTTGCCCACATTTACATAACTTTTTGTGTTTTTTTTTTTTTTGAAGAGGAGCGGTATTTTTTAACAAAAGTTACCAATTTTTAAAATGAGATATGTTGAGTTAGGAAAAGGAATTGCGACAGGGTCTCAAGGGCACGGCGTGGAATATTTTTTTTTCTCTTTTTTCACAAAACCCTGATGAAAAGCCACGTGCCAAAAGGCCTTTAAATAACTGCTGACTGGAGGGAATGATGCCTTCCCCCAAAGTGCTAACGCATATGCCTTTCTTCTGTAAGCTTTCTCTCGGCTTCCATACGTTTTTAATCTTTTTTGAAACGCGACAGATACCTATTACGTAACTCAATGCCTCAAAGGTTTGAAACACTTCAAAGGAGGTGAAAATATTTCTGTCGTCAAAAGTTGCTGTTCCTCAAAGTTTAAACTATGAAGTGGAAATCTGTTATCATAATATGCATTCAAACAGAATAAAAAGTGTTCGGGTTTTTTCTTCAATTGCAAACAATACTATTTTTCTGGATACAGAGCACACAATTGCCCGCGTTATAAATGGTCTCGTCTGGCTGAGTCATCAAAACCAATTTTCGATAAAGCCGGTGTTTGGCTTCAGACAGTGAACAATTATGTAGAAGCGTAGTTCTTGTGCACTAATGTTAAGAAAGTCGACACATGTTTTGCAAAAGAGTCTGCATGAGTCCAAAGGTTTTCCCTTTCGGGAAACCAAAAATCACAATCCTACAACCAGATAACGCCGGTAAACTACGTAGATAAGTCTGCGAAGGCTTTACTTGGAGAAACGTCATCGGCAACGCGCTAATTTAATGATTAATGAAGCTAGAAGGCATCACAGACGCTACGCGACTTACGCACAACAAAAGCAGCAAATGGGGCAATCCAACAAAAACAAAAAGGAGGGTTTGCACAACCAAAACTTTTTCGTTGTGTATGAACATCACTTTTATGGTTTACCCACCTGTGAATAGAACCCCGAATACACTAAGTATAACGAAAACCGTCCCTAATGAAACATCGTGCGTCCACAGACTGCGACGCTCTTCAGCCTGAGAGGCTTATGATCGCAACTTCTTTTCGATATGCGGCGGCTCTACCTACAGTTAAATCAATTGATACCAGTTCAGTTCAGTTTATTTCTTCCATCTTTCAATCTACCATCCGTGCCGATTAAAAGGTACTATTTAGCACTTTGCGCACTCCGCCCCTTTGCAATCCATCCTGTAAGGTGAGTTCTTATGTGATTATGTGCTATAGATGAAGACATTTGGAGCAAAACTGTCAGGTAGAAGCTCTGTTCAAACGTTTCCTAGGGAAAATGCAATGGCGTACTGGAGTAATTTTCTATGAGAAGGCAAGAGCATTTTTTACCCGAATAATGTCACAGTTAATCATGTTTTGCCCATGTTTTGCCCGAATAGACCAACTCCTTTTGTCCGAATTGGGAGGTCGATTGCCCCCTGCACCCGTCTCGTACGTCTATGGAAAATGCTGCTCTTGCCCCACCGCAGCGCCGCCACTGCCTAACGTTGTACTTAAGTCAAGAGAAACCATCAAAATATAGGCATATCAGCGGCTGGTTTCTCCGTCTTCCAACACCTCCACACATTATCGATCTCTACCTGCATTCAGTATAACGTTGTGTTTCCGGAACCCTCCGCCCACTTCCATTTCCTTCCACCATTAGTTGATGCGAAGGTTATTGAAAATTTTGAAAATTGGACCTCTCAGATAGCCGGAAATGACGTTTCCCAGGCCTTCAGTTGGTTTAGGTGTATGGAGTTTAACAGAACATTCGGTCCCAACATATTGGTTCAAGTCGAGCCGACCAATTAGGCCTTTCCTTCAGTTGTCGCTCAATGGCTTAAATATAGAAATGAAACAGTTGCCATTTTGAGTTTCCTTTGGCAATAGTAGAAAAAATCAACAACGTACCACTATAACTGGATGATATAATTATGCTCATTCCTGGGAGAATCCATTCAACGCCGATTGAAATTTAACATGCAAATATTTTTACTCTTTTGCTGCTATATGCATAAATTCAAGATGTACTGAAGAGTAATGACATTGTCTAACGTGATCTGCCTGAACTCTTGACCATAAAATATTCTACCTCTAACACCTTTTGAAAAATATCATGTTACGAGGTGAATTTATATGAATTTTCAGGAAACCCTATGGGAAGAAAATCACACTGTAACCGGAAAAAACCTACCCGATTTCGATTCTCATTACCCGTTGCCTGAATTTCGACTGTAGGCAGGTAGGGGTAGGATGGACGGCAAACTAAAACTAACTAACCAAAAATATTTTCCACTGAAGATGAACACTCTCCCGTTTGTCCATTAAACAGTTAAATTTATTTGGTTCCGGGTAATTGCAAAACATCTCAAAATTTTTCTCAACCTTAGTCCGAACATTTTACCATTTCGGCTTTTGCAAGACCACGGTATGAAAAGTGGCTAAGGAAAACATTCCATGATCTGTCCCAATGTGTCGCAAATCTATGTTACCATTTTTATTTTCCATGTAAATTTTACTTTAAAAATAGTGTCTTTTGCTTTTCGCGCAAAGCTTTTGCAGGACAGCTAATCAGCCATTATGGGCATTGTGTTTCGCAAGATAAAAAATATGCCTCGATTTATTTTTATCTTTTTGATTTTTCGTGAAGGCACATATGTTACCCTGACTATGATAATTACCTATATTTCAGGTACATTTTCAAAAGAATTTGGATATTCGACCATTTTGGACTTAGCGTTGCAAACGACTGTCAAGTGAAGCTCACGAATAATTTTTTTGCACGGATGTCTAACAATTTTTTATGTTGTTGACTTTTTCACAAATTTTACGGCAACTACGATGCTTTTTGTTCCTTTTTCGGTCACATCTTTTGAAGATTTAGGCACACTTAGGTGATTTCTAAATAAAACCATGCTCACTTCAAACGCTTAAGTGACTGCCCGATATTTTCCATTTTTTTCCAATTTTCTGCCCCAATTTTAGACCTATTCTTGTGGAAATGTGGGGAGTTGTCCGTCCCGCCTACTACCCCTATACATAGCATCTCCAGGCCTTTTGATCTGCATTGAAACTATAGTTGTATCTTTAAATTGACATGTTTTGTTCTGCGTAGCTAAGGGGTGATCTCTACCCAGGAGAAAATTCCTGTTGAGACCTGTTGAAATTCCAACAGGTTTGAACAGGTATTAACAGGTATGAATTGGCAGTGTTCCAATTACCTGTTGGAGTGATGAAAGTCGACAGGTGATAACAGGTAACACCAAAAAAGCCAACAGGTACCTGTTGGTACCAATTAAAATCCTGTTACAAACCTGTTGATTTTGTTCCAATTACCTGTTGTGCCTGTTGAAACCTGTTCAACAGGTTTCAATGGGAATTTTCTCCTGGGTATGACGACCTCCGACTTCGCTGACAAGCAGCACCCATGCAGCAGTCGCGCAGTTTAGGGCCTACTTCAACCCCAAGAGCCAAGAAGTTGAGAGCAACGAATGGCTTGTGGATAAACGGCTGTTGATTTTTAGTTTGGAATCAAAGCAAGCATTGCAAAAACATGTGCTCGCGACTGTACAAGGGTAAATGACCATCTTATTAAAGGAGCGCCACACATCGAACCATTTTAAATTTCAGTGGAAACTACTTCTGAACTAGGATGTAGGTGCTTTTGAATATCACATTTTCAACTTCAACTCTAATCGCGCACCTTTGTTACGTGAATTACCGAAATTCGGAAACATCCGATTTCCCAACCCTCGTCCCAACCACATTAACCCAAACTGTTTAAATCGGTTCAAAATAAGACTGATATGCCGTCTACATTACTCTTTCTACTCTTTGTTATACAATTTTTCCCCAGAACATTTACCTTTCATATCCGATTTTCCCGGGTATTGCGATGGCGAAGGCTAGACCCCCAGCCCCTTCCCAGATGACTACGCCACTAAGCTGATTAGTTTTCCTCTGAAATTAACATCTATTCACTAAACGATCCCAATGCTTGATGACCACACAGCTTTTTTACACAAGCTAAGCGTGATGTATATACCAAAACTTTCTTCTGAAAACTTGATTCATTGGCCGGAATTTTAGAAGTGTGGGGTTTCTCTAATTTTAAGGAACTTTTTTGATTGGCAGACCTTGCCAGCTTTCTTCCAAGTTTACAGAGTAATATTACTGCACATTTAGAGTGGACCTAGCTTAGCCTAGGAGGAGAGTGGAACATGACCAGAGAGTTGGTAATTAAATCTTAAAAAGTAATGAGTAAATAAAGAGAGTGAAGGACAAATGCAGTTGGTCAGCCAAACCTGAAATACTTTTCCGTTTTATGATTGTCTCTTGAGAGTCACGTCGACAATCACTATAGCATATACAGAGGGTCATTGGGCCCGCCCTTTTACACACGTATGCCATTATTTATCGTAAACTGGTAAAAATACGTACTTAAGTTGCAGTTTTCTCTTCAAAAGGTAGCATATGTGGCACCAGATTGCACACAAGGACGCCAAGGGGCGATGATTTTCTTTCCAAGGCCCTCGCCCTAGATGATGCCAAGTGTTTTTTTTTTATAATTCCTAAAAATACACAATTTTTTGTCAAATTCCAAGTTTCATTTCAATAATCGGTAGCATCTGTGGCACTAGACTACATATTTTTGCAAAAGTTTTCAAAAAAGAGAGGGCCATCCCTTGGACCCCCCCCCCCCGGCCGGCATAGACGTACGGGAAGGGGCAGGGGGATGGTTTTCAGCTGAGGTTAGCAATAGTTTTTCATTCATCATGCAAAAGATTATAGGAATAAATCATTATATCCTGGAGTTCGGGCAGTCACATTGACGATTTCACCAATTTAGTGGATCTTGAATTATGCCAAGCCTGAAAAACACAATAGCGAATCATTAACATATTTTCAATAAAGTTTGCATAGCGTTAGAAAATTCACCAGCTTGAAAGTGGGCGTAATGGCTTGGCCGATAGCATCGGTGACTTGGTCGTTTCTAACGATAGAAACCGCAAATAATAAACCGACCCTTAGTTTTCTATTTGTTCACAGTCTAAACAAGTAGGGATGTACCTCACTGATAGAAATATCAAGGAATAATGCTCGTTTTTTTTTATTATTAACGCGTTTTCGCTAACGTTAGAACATGAAGTAGGCCTATCTATTCGATATGTTTTTTGTCCCAAATAACAATTGACAGATTTAAATAGAAAGTTTCAATTTTATTCCACCATTTTTTAGTTTCATTTTTGTGCATATCTTTTCTAAATCTAAACCAATTTTTATGGTTCGAGATTCATTGTGTATTTAATTAGCCCTTAAATTCTACTCAAGCCACATTTTACATGGAAATACAGAGTAATTCTTAAGAATTTTTCTGAAGGCTTGTGCCAAGTATCCTAAGGTTAACCCCAAGAGTACGCCATTTCACTGCTGGATTTGGAAACCAAGGTCAAAGTATAATTGTCCGCCGTTCAATGCGTGGAGTTCTAGCTCTAATGCCCCCTACCCCCGAAAAGATTCAAGACCATTTAATCAAAGGTGGTGGTACATTTTATGTGGTTATTTCCTGACCCCTTAGCAAGTTGCTGATCAAAATGGTAGCAAACAAAAGATAGCAATAAAGCCTGTTCAAATTCTCTTTACAAGCATGCATAAAGACAATGATTTTCGGCCATCTAAGAAGTCGCGATTTTTCCGAATTTTCTCTATGCCTCGGGCCAACTAATGGTGACGTCTGGACACTCCGCTTGGATAGTTTTTTGGCATAATTACATTCTCTGGGTCAAATAATTTTTGAACAATGTTCTGATCACTTTGCAGTTTTCGAACTTGAAATGAGCATTTTTTTCAAACAACTTGAAAAAAGAGAACAGTTGCTTAAATTTTACTTATAAGTCTGGGAAATGCTATTCCATGGCCATCTGAGGGGAACAAATTTTCGAAATCTGCACGTTCAACAAACACCTTATTAAACAGTGCGCATCTACCCCCTGATGGTAAGTTGCGCTTCGTTTAGATAGTCCTTATGGCAGAATTACTTTTGTGGGCTAAATAAACCCCAAAATGAAATGCTTCAGTACGCAACTATTTGCCGGCCGATGTTTTAATTGACTTCTACTGTAAAAGCGCAGTGCGCAACTTTATTCAAAGGCAAGTTTTACTTTAACAGGAAAGGTAGCGTACCCGGCATTGGATTTTCATGTAAAGACACAGAATAGTCTTCATTATCCGCATCAGTCACCAAAATTCAACCTCTAAAGCAGGCGCAGTTTTAGAGCCTTTTTTTTGGGGGGGGGGGGGGGGACTAATTCTTGTTTTACCATCTGAGCGGAGCGCCACCATCAGTTGATGCGTAGTGTACCAAGAAAATTGTTGCCCAAAAGCCTGTTAGATGCAGGGTATGGCACTTCTCATGCCTTGCTCAACGCATCCAGACATTCGTTATTTTGAGATGTCGTGTTCCAATAACTTATTCTTCGGAAAATAAAGATAAATCAGAATTTTATCTGGTTAACTGTTGCAGTCCGGAAAACTCGGGGCTCAGTTCGTTCACGTTACTTTACATGATGTTCTCTCTTTGTATTGTTTTCTTTCAAACTTAATCTTTCCAGTAGGCTGGGGCTGAGGTTATAAAATTTTCATATTGTTTTGACGTCTTGGCAGCAGCAAATGAACTCTTAAGCTACGTTCACACTTGTATGGCAACGGTAACGGCAATGGCAACGACAAACGCTGCGGCAACGGAAAGATCTTAAGACGCATGCGACATTACAAAGTTAGAGTATATTCCATTATTTTTGGTTCAACAGTGATTCGGTGACAATTTGGAAATATATATTAGTTTGTGGATTTCTTGAAAATCACGAAAAATATTTGAGACTTAACGCCGGATTCGTCGTTCTGCTACACTGCAATGGTAATTATATTTGGATAATTAATTTAACGTGACATGGGTAGAAATTAATTCAGTGACAAGTGCTTTAGAATATGCGTACGGGGCCCATCTTTTTTGCTAATTGCGCCCATGCGGTGTATTTACCTGTAGTCTAACAATATGTGAATAATCGGGTATCTTCTTTTTCTTCTTCAAAAAGGTGACACATCCAAAGGACATTCTTTCACAACGCATGCGTCGAGAGGCTAGAAAGGCTAAATATGCCCAGTAATATAAGTAACTAGGGCCCTTATGGACAGATGCAACCTTCATTACATTGAGGGGAAGACGATTCCAATCCTTTATGGTTCGAGGCAGAAAACTAAATTTATAACAGTTAGAACTAGTACGTGGGAGACAAAAATGGAAGTCGTGCATTAAACGGGTTCTACGAGCAGGTCGCTGGAGACAAACAACCGGTATGAGAGCCTGGCCAAACACACCTTTGGTAAAAAGAATCAATCTACTTTGTCTCCGTCTATCGGTTAAGGGCAAAAGGTTTAGTTCCTTAAGGAGACTGGTCATTGATCCCGGCTCTCTAGAATAGTCAGAGGCAATGAAACTAGCTGACCGTTTTTGTATGCTCTCAAGCTTGTCACACAGGTAAACCTGGTGAGGGTCTCAAACAGTACTGGCGTACTCCAGCACAGGCCGAAGAATTCCTTTATAAACCAGTAACTTGACATCACCAGGGCCCGGCGCAGGAAGATAGGTTTCTATACAAAATACCAAGAATTTTATTTCCCTTATTACAGATATTCTGGATATGTTTCTCCCAATTTAGATCTTCAGTGATGGTAGTTCCTAGATACTTAATACTATCTACCATTGGCCCGGCCGGGGAGCTCAATCCTATTTAGTACATACCTAAAAAGTATGGGACTTTTTCCGAGCAAAAGTAATAACGCTAAACATTCAATAATACGGTAACAGACACAATCACCTGCAAAAAGGCGAACCTTGGAAGAAACAACATCGAAAATATCATTGATATGTACTAAGAAGAGAATCGGTCCTAGGACAGATCCCTGGGGAACTCCAGACAGAACTTGCATCGGGGGACACCGCGTTCCATTGACAACAACAAATTGTTTACGATCACCAAGAAATTCATCAACCCAACGAAGAATATTTTGAAACACCAAGTGTATACAGCTTGGTCTTAAGCAGTTTATGAGCTTCTGTCAGCTTTTTTGAAAGTAGGACAAACATTTGCAGTCTTCCAATCCTCTGGAATGCATCCTTTTGTGAGGGATTCCTGAAAGAGATGGTTTAAAACAGGTGCAAAATCGGTGGCAATCTCTCTCAGAACCCAAGAATGGATGCCATCTGGTCCCATGGCCTTGTTGATTTTAAGACCATGCGTGCAAAAGCTTTTCAACACCAAAGGTGGATATATAGTTATATCAAAAGTTCATTTCTCGTCACGTGGGCCTGATGAGGGGTACAGTATGAAACACTGTTTTAGTGAAGGCACTGCAGAACTGGTTATTGAGAGCACGAACTTTATCCAAAACAGTTACAGCTAGCTTATCATCAGTCTTAAAGGGGGGGGGGGGGGGTTATGCCTATATCTTTCTTTTGACCATTAATATATCTCCAGAAGGGTTTGGCATATCGCCAATCATTCAATTGATGTACTTTTTATGGGAGGTGTGAACCTCTCTTTTAATTTTAGTTCGTAGATGAGCCCATCTCTCATAAATACCAGCAGTTCTGTTTTTTTAAAGTGCGGCATGCAATCTGTTCCTACGCCCACAAGTAATCTGCGAATATTGTCGGTTATCCATGGAAGAGATTTTCTTGATTGAGCCAATCTAGTGGGAATATTAGCCTTCACAGTTCTTTCAAGAAAGGACTTAATAAGTTGAGTGCCAATTGCTTTTCCACAGTACGTTTATCTTGCCCTCGGCCGTTGAAATAGGTAGAAGAGAAACCTCCCTCATAGCAACAAAATCCCCCTTAGAGTATTCTAGAATGAGCCTACGTACGACGTTGCATAGAACCAGGAAACAATTAAACCCTTCAATTTACACGGGTATGAAACAAACCGTTCTCGTGCTCCGTAGCCTACCATGAAAAAATATTATCTTGTCTTTGTTACTGAAAGTTTACATAAATCATTTGTCCATTTTTTTTTTGGAGGGGGAGGGGGGCTAGCAAAACTTGTCCCCTAGCGCCCCCCCCGTATAGACCGCCCCTGTTCTAAAGCGCTTTTAAGGCTTGAAGGCCAAAAATGTTCAAACTCAGGGGCGCCGGGGAATTTAACCCCCCACTGTCGACAACATTTCCTTCTCGACCTCCACTCCTGCTTGAACTTCCATGCAATACTGGAGTTGAAGAGAAGTACCACGAGAAAATGGGCCTGCGACTGGACATAATACCCAGCTCTCTAATTTTTCTATCGTTTCCTCCATATCATTAAATACCCAGCAGGGTTTTCCCTGGGCGTTTTGAACGTCGCGGCCCGCGACGTTCAAGCTTCAAAACCAAGGAGGCCGCGACGTTCAAAAAACGGCCGCGATGTTCAAAATTGCTGCCAGCTAGCCTCCATAATTTTTCTTCTTTCTGTCAACGACTGCTTTTGTTGTTAATACAATAAACGACAAAATCATTGACTTATTTGTAAAACTGCAACTAACTTTTTTAATTTCCATGCACATACCACTGCATGCGAGTCGGAGCTCTGTGTGTTTATCCCATAGGGCCTACTATTGAACGAGTAACAACACAGTATTATTATAATTAACTAGCCTGCACTTGCCGTCGTAGGCTTGTATCAGGAGAATGTTTTGCTCACTCCGGAGCACAGCAGCTATGTGGCATAACACGACTTGCATGACCAAAACACATACGCCCGCTTTTGGCAGGTTAGAGGCGGGGCTAATGTTTCAGATTTGCGAAATTACCAATCAAACGAACGAACCATGTCATTGTATCTTCACGATGTAATCCCACATATTTCCTGTTACTTCGTTCTTAAAACTTACGACACGATTGTTTTGCCCGGCTACAACCAAAGTTTGGGAAATTCGATGGTAGCAAAAATGCAATGGGAGTATTAGAATTCTGTGCGAAGACGGTTGGTTTCTACATGTTTTTCCTACACAGTAAAACTGCATTGACGATGTCACAAGTATGATTGGCTGATTAAACGCAATAATGGACCACTCACGATGTTAAAATAAGTGCGATGGACCTTATGTGTATGATGTCATAGAACCCTTGTTTTCCCAATATGTTTTCATGAAAAGATCGGGACACACACAATCTGTGATTGCTTGCAGCCACGTGCTCCATTGCTTTTATAAATTCTGGCACTCACTTGATCATTACTCCCGATTATTTGCAAACTGAGAAAGGGGTTAAAATGCTTGAAACTTGCCCTTAGTTTCGTTAAATTCCTGTAAACTCAATCCTTTAACTTCCCTCCAAAACTAGTTGCATTGATAATCACAAACGTAAAATTTTTTACCCCTGCCATGGAAGTGATCGTTTGATATTTTCCGCTATAACCCTGTAGTATTACATGGAATTAGATTTAGAATTGTATTCAATGTCTTTTCCTAGCTTATCGCAAAAAGCGCCGCGTAAGTTGCTGTACAAACTGTTCTGCACAAAGCAGACTATTGCGCTGCAGTGTTTCGCCTCTTTTTAATCCCAAAACTTAGCAAACATGTCTGTGGACGTTTTGTACACGTAGCTCCTAGAATCTTGTGAAGTCCGGTGATTATTATCTTGCATAAATTAAGTAATTCCCAGCATTCCTTCCGGCCGAAATATATTTACAGTGGGACTTGTGCAATGTTGTCATGCAACGTCATTGCAAGCAAAAACCGTGAAGCACATGGTCTCGTGAAGCAAAATTCTTGGCACACGCATGCAGTAGACTTCCGTGCGTGTCCGTTTTTTCCGCCAAACAAGGCATCATGTTTTGCGTGGTGACATCATATGCATACGACCCATTTCAAAATTTAAATTGGTCCCTGCATCGCGATTGGTTCAATTGCATTGATTCTAGCCAGCCAATCACAATTCGCACCTTCGCCTATGTGATTTAGTGTGTGAAAATACTCGGTCTCGAGACAAGTTTTCCCATTGAGTTTGTGTTACGACGATCGCACTGCCAATGCTTATATAGCCGGCTAGCGAAGCAGGGCGAGCCCCGTGCCAAATCATAGTCTATAGAGGGCGGATGGTCTGGCAAGCTATTGACAGTATCGAAGTGATGTTATTGTTCTCGAAAAACGAAGGTCACGTGGTATTCAGAGTGCACAGCTTTCGTTCAGTGTACACACGTCTACGCAGTCCTGTACACTTTCAATGAAAGAAACTGACGAAAATAGTGTTCTTGCAATATTTAATGATAGAATTTTAGTTTTGCCTTTCCCTTAAAACATATAAAATCCATGCTAGGCGATGATTTTGCAATAAACTAATGTGAAAATAGAAGACATCTCGATATACTGTAAGCTACGAAGTAACTACAACTATACCCACGTATGCACGTATGTAGTGTATCTTGAGTCGGTCAGTACATTGAGTCGGTCATTGCATAAAAATGTATATGGCACGTGCACAGAGTACAACGCTTATTGATTGACCGACTCATGGTATCACAATGCTATAGACAAATCCGATTAGCGCTTGTTATTAGGGACTGTAAGCAGCCATTATTGGGGTCCATCAGCCTAAAATCGTCTTTATTTATTACTTACACGAATTTCAAACCCCCATATTTAGTGAAATTGGAGAATTCAAGATAAAAATTCGTGTACAACCATCCATGATAGAGGTAAGCAAGGAAATCGAAAGATTTAAAGGTGACGGACCCCAGTTATGGCCGACTGAAATCAGACCATCACTTGCTGTCCGGATTTGTGTATATGCTCACATAGCCTGGGTAAGTGTACCAGGCGAACGGTGGTCAGTTAGCTTCAAGTTCAACGGCGCCGATACTGCAAGTTAGCCGAGAACTACAACCACAGTGAAAAATATATATCTACCGTGACCCTCTATAACAAACCGTCTTCGAATATTTAATTCCATTAGAGGCATTTTTTCTATAAAGAAATAACTGACAGACGATTGGCGAACATTCAGAATTCAGTGGGTCGTTCAACAGCGTAGGCTCGCATGCTGCACAGTGATCACCGACCGACCACGGTAAGTCAATCCAACCGGACCTTTACGGCTTGATCCACGTTGCCTATCCCGCCTAAACGTGAACTTTAAGTAAACAAGTTTCTCGCTCTACGCAGCTTCGATCTCGTCATTTTTCACAATTCCGTCACTCGACCATTTCAGTGGACATCTTTTGGGCCTATTAGGGAATATACCTCTAATTATAATTTCTCTTGATCTTCGTCAGGCCTCAACAATTTATGAAGTCTAATAAGCTTTTTCGAGTGATGAACTTCTTCGATCCAGTATGCCTACATGTTTGTTTAGCCAGCTTTAGATGTTATGAATGCACAGTACACTGAGCGAATGAAAGTTCACAACAACACGGGCTACATTTAGGCTATAGACCTAGAAATGTAAAAATAAACATGATTTCACAACCAATTTCAGAGTGAAGAAGAAGAAGATTACATTAAAAGTAATGCCCTTCCTTCAAGGATCGTCGAAGGGACGATCGAGGCAGGGCTTTTTGGGCTCACTGTATGATACGTTATGTACATACAGTAGGCTACTCTAGAACTACGGGGTGTTTTTGTCAGTTCTCGCCAGATTCAAGTAGAATTATAAGTGATACGAGGCGGCATATCGACTTACAACTCTTGCGAAACGTAAAATTATTGATTTGGTCTCTTACAAGCTCATATTTTAGTTGCATTTTTGGAAAAAGTCCCCTTTCAACATGTCAAGCCCTGAGGTTATCGTGCAGTCGTAGTCACTTCTCAGCGAAAGCTGTGCACCCTGAATACCACGTGACCACGGAAAACATACTGCCTCAACATAAAACCATTAGCTTTTGTTACAGTACAATAGCTTGCCAGACCATCCGCCTATATTGACTATGGCCAAATTCACCATGAAACGGCATCACAAATCTCTGCGTACGTGGATTTTTCGGGGATCTGACCTACGTGCATTTCAGTTGCAGATTCTTTTTAAACAAGACGTAAGTTTTGGACAAGAACTGCTTAAAATTTCCGGGGATGTTTATACCCGAAAGGAACCATAAGATACGTTAATCGGGTGCAATTGTTGGCTGCCCAGAACTGCTAAGATTCTACTTCTAAGATTATCATGAATGGTTGCTCTACATGGGGTTCGTATTAAAGCAGGAGAGTCGCTTCAGTATATTACAGCAACTACAACCGGCCAGTGCAGAAAAGGAATGCAATAGTTCCGAAATGATTGGGGGATGAAAAATAGAATGAGCATGATGTTGGCCTAAGAACTAAATTATTAAAGCCTGGGGCATGTGACATCGACTGCAAACAAATCTATCGCATTAACAGTTGATTTACATCTCCACTTTTGAAGTGAAAATATATTACGCCTACAAAAATGATATCCCGTTCGTGAAACGAACGGAAATTTTCCCAATATTTTCTATCCTGAACTGGTAATATTGCAAGCCGGCCCAATCACGTAAATTTTGGTGAGCAACGGACGCGAAATAACGGCCAACCGGGGGTAAAAATCTTCTGGTGCGAGCGCTTAATAAAGGCCATGCCGATGAACCAAAACTTTTGAAGCAGAAATTACGGTGACATGGAAGCCAATGTGACCGCTATCAGTAGATCAAAATTTGTACGAATGTATCGGTGCTAATATTTTTTCGTCAACTTACAAAAATTGTGTTGACTAATTTGGCTCAAAAATGTCACCATTTTGCGTCTAGGGACTTGCATAAGTCACAAAAGGGGAGGGGGACACCCCCTCCCCTTATACCCCTCCCCCAGGCCGGCGATCCGCCAATGGACGCATCAGATGCGCGACGTTCAATTCTAAACCTAGGGAAAAAACTGCCCAGCTCTAGCAACCGATTTATCTTAAGAATGTGTCCTTCCCAAAGTATTCCCTGTATAGTAGCGGCGGCATTCAGAAGGAGATATCCATGGCCGGGATAGTTCAGAACTGAACTACAGCAAATGGAACGACGGTTGTAAACAGTTCATCGGGCTGAAGGGAATCTGTAATTTAGGTGTACTACCTCACTCAGCCTATATACACAGTACAGGGGGCTAGATTAGCGAAAACGACAGCAATGACAGAGGCACAGCAAAGACAAAAGACGAAACAAAGGGTTTGTTTTCATTTGAGTTGCGATTCTCCGATATTATTCTATATTTGCAAGAAGAAAATCCTTACCGTTTAACTTTTTGTGTAAAATATCTTCGTTTGGTTTGACATTAGAAAGGATCCTAAGCTAATGTTAACTTTCTAAGTTAGGCTAGGCTACTACTATAGTGCTAAGGCCTAACATTAGGCCTAACGTTAGGCATTATGTTAGACCTAGACCTAGGCCCTAGACTGTGACTGTCAGTTTTAGGACCAGTTTTAAGTCGCATTGCCTTTAGTCGGGAAGAACAAACATGTTGGTTCTTCCGACTCTGTGCGGCGACAGTCACAAGGGACTGAAATTCTGACCAATGAAAATTAGGCCTACTGATTTATATGCATGTGATATAAATATGGTGAAAGTTGTCAGATGCTCAACCCGGTGACAACTTTTGATGAAATTTGTGTAAATATTCAGTTAGAAGATGGATGTATGGACCGAGTGGGGCGGGTAGAGGGGAGACAAGCTCGTAGAAATGTGAGAGCAAAGACCTGTATGACTACCTTATAACTGTGGAAGCAAAAGTATTCCTATACCACACCGGAAAGTACATTTGCCTTACGCCAAAGAATCATGCCAAGGTGGAGGTGTTTGGAAGTATACGCTACACCAATTGTTGCAATTGTGTGCCAACTGTTGTAATTTTCCCTAAAGCAGCCGGGTACACCGTACGCTTAATTTGTTGGCGTACGTTTCTGTACGCCAAAGATCTTTCTGTGAAAGGCCCTACCTTCCAGTATGGTTCCTATAGGAATGCTTGCAAAAAATCGTTGAAGAGATTACCCAAGGCAGTCAACATCACTGGTGAGCTGTAAACTTGCATAGGCCTAGTACATTAGCACACAAAGTATCGTACTGTTGCAAACTGTATGCTGTTCTGCGGTTGATGCGCACTGTTTAACAAAGTTTCGTCCGATTGGTAGACAGCTGTTATATTGCATATTCAATTTAACTTGTACATATGCATTTTGTTTTAGTTTTGGATTGTGTTTTTATATGACGTCATCTTATTTAGCCACGCCCACTACACTAAGTATATGTGAGTGTGACAACTGCACGAAGGCCGGATGCGTACATCGTGAACTTGCTTATTCTATTTCATAAATCATTGTCAAATCATCGTCAAATTCAACATTTGCAAGCGAGAACGATTACGATGGTGGTCTCGAATGTCACGATGGTGATCTTGAATCTTTCTTTACATGCAGTCGATGAACAGACAGGTTCTCAGAACAGGAAGGAAGCCTTTCCCTGGGTAAATCTTATGATCCAATTGTAGCCTTTAAGTTTAACGTTAACGTAGGCCTAGGCCTAGGCCCTAGGCCTAACGTTAGGCCTAACTTTTAACTTCGTAAGTTCGAAACTAGCCTAGCCGAGGCCTAACGTTAGGCATAACGTACTGTAAAGCAACCAGCAGTATCGCGAAATTTTTTATTTGGGCATGAAATCAACCATCAAGGTTGTAGGCCTATGTAAGTATTACATTAGTAGACTCCTAAATCCTTTGAACGAACCTAGCCTAGCCTACATACTAAGGCAGCACTGCAACACTGGCTCTGTTTAATTACAGTACCAGTTGGCAATACATAACGTTAGTCTTACTGTAGGCCCCAGCATGATAAGCAAATCTGGGATTGCATTCTACCGTAGCATAGAGCTGATAAAATTGAGTGTATTGTAGACTCCGGGGCCTAAGTAGGCCTAGTAACTAGTAGCCTAGGATTAGCTTAGAATTTACTCATGCATAGCCTAGTAAGCTACAGGCCTTAATTGGGTTTAGAATTTCAAGATGTGCTTAAAGTCACACTCATTAGAAAATTAAGTGATCAGTAGGTGGGCAGTTTTATAAATTTACTCATTCTTAATAAAGGTGTGCAAAAATTCACACTGCTCACAGCGATTTGAGGCAAGTGCTTTTTGGGGGGTCAGTTAGTTTCTGCCCTTGGTAGTTTTCGCCCATTACTTTCCGCCCCTAAAAACCATGGGGCAGAAAGTAATGTTTGAACTTACATGTGTTAATAATAACTTTTAATTTTAAATTTCGAAATTCAAGTAAAAAACTACAATGAATTTTGTTAATGTTGATAGGCCTAAAACTTTTTCAGCATTCTCGTCGAAAAGAAGGAATTGTATGATCTTTTTATAAACATCAAGTATCGTCACAGACTTCTATTTTTTTAAGTATCAGTAGTCAGGGTGTCTATAGGTAAGCTTATGCTGAATGTGTGAACAGTTTTTCACAGCACTGAATACCGTATACCTGTACGTAAGTAAGTATTAGTATACTAAAGTTTTCAGTGAGAATGTTGCTTCGAAAGACGTCAACATGGCAGTAACGGGTGTCGCATTGAATAGTAACAGACATCGATGAAGTTTGAAACTTTAAGGAAAAGTTGGTGGAATCCTCATTTGACAAAAGCACCACTGATATTACTTTCCATTCCATTTCTCTGTGACCCAAAAAGATGTTTTTTGCTTAAAATAAAAGGGGCGGAAACACCTTTTTTGAGGGGCAGAAAATTCGAGGGCGGAAACTAATGGTAACCAATTTTTTGCACACCTAGATGTAGAACAGGGGCTCATATAAATCAATTTAAGTTTAATAAAATAGCACACCTATCAAACTCCTTGATTTCCTGAGGAGTTTGATTCATAGCATACCTGGAAAATGTAAAACTCAATGCCTGATGAGTTAACACAAATGTGTAGTTTAGACAAAGATGAAATAAGAAGATAACAACTTTATTACACCCTACAAAGGGTAACTTGAAGTTTGCATGAAACAAAACCAACAAAAAGACAATAAGAAAAGATCAAAATATACACAAACAAGCAAAACTAAATCAGAAAATAAGAGAGAGGGCAAAGGCATAAGAAACCAACCAGACAAGTATTAGCATTTTAAAGTGTGTGAGATGGAATTTAAAACACTGAGATTAGTAGTAAAATAAAATGAGATCCTACAATTAAATGGCAGAAGGTACAGTAGTACTTCGGTTCTAATGCTTATGAAGTTAATGAAGGGGCATTCCACAGTAAATTGGACAAGAATTTGAAAATTGCAAAGAATCCACCACTGTTTGGTCAATTATGCTAATTGCTTATTGCTGTAAGTTGATGAAGGGGCATTCCACAGTAAATTGGACAAAAATTTGAAAAATTCATATTCAAAGAATCAACCATTGGTCAGTTTATTATTTAAAGGCAGTCATTCGTCACCCCAAACTGCAGTTTCAGTATACATATCAAAACTCTCAATTGGTACAGCTCTTTGATTGGCATCACATTCAAACAATGCATCATAGCTAAATTACACAGCATGGGCACTGAGAGTGTCTTGATAACACATTATGGACTTGTATGGCCACTGGGACAAGCCATGAAGCAATAAACTAGGATTGTATCTGGATAAAGATGAGTTTTAGATAAATGTGGGAGGGGCTAGAAGTAAGTAGGTTGGGAGAATTGGAACTGTTTGGGATGATGAAAATATGTCTTTAAGTCAGCAAGTCAAAGTTTAAAGCTGTAAAAAATTTTTCAAAGAAATGACTCCTATGTAAGTTTAATACAGTAATTAATGAACAAAGTAAAGGAACATGGGAATAGTGCCATGGACGAGTCACTACATTTCCTAGTACTACGGAGTGGGACAGCACAGAAATGATGTACAAGTAGTTAGAACATCTTAAGCTGTTATAGGGAACATACTGTAGGCCTAGTCAATCAACTTTTATGTTTATGTAGTACTGTTATTTAGTACTAATTAATAAGTAAAAATTGAAATGTCCTGTATGCGACAATTTCAAAACCATTTTCAACATAACTCATCCATAAATGGTTCAATGGTTTATTAGCTTACAATAGTAAGCTTATGCTGCTGGGTCATTCCATGTCGAATCACCAGAGGCTGTTGCTCGAGAGACTCAGAAAATTCCCAAAATATTTGTATGTGTAGACAGTGATGAAAAAAGCATATTCTGAAAATTTTAGCGAAATTTCTCAAATTTTGACGGATTTAAAATTTGTTGAAATTTCGCAAATCAGTGGCCAAATGACATTTTGGCATTTTTGTCAATTTTGAGGACCAATTTCTCAGCAAATTACATAACCCACCAGCCTGTAATGACATAAAAACAGGCCTCGAATTTCAGATCTCAAGGGGCACGGCCATTTGGCCTTCGTTTACTTTCTATTTTTGAGGGCATCAAGGCAATAGGTTAGGGTGTTACGACCATTTTCAAATTTCAATAAGGGCACAACGGCAATTTCTAAACATAACAACTTTAGCAAACATCAACTCAAGAGATTTTCTAACCCAAGTTCTTGCGTCTTAGATGCACCGATTGCCTCTCAGATGGTGCACAATTGTAGAACTTACACCGTACAACCTTAGTTAGGCTCAAAGCCTGGCTTGGCTATAAGCCCCCGCAAATTCTCTTGTCCCAATGTACATCAATATCAATTTCAAATTGGAGGTGCACAGGTCATAAGCACATTTCAAAAGACTCAAAGTTCAGTTACAGACTGATAATTTGCATCATACAAAACGGAACGAATTGCATTGCTTACCGAAAAAATGTAAAACAGCAGTGTGTGTAGCCTGTGAGCTTTTTTAGAACATATAAATAGACCCTCAGAAACAAACAAACCCAACGGCAGGGAATAATTTATCCAGTATCGCATCGCAATTTGTTGCACAAACAGGCCAAGCTGCTACGCAAATGAAAAATTGTGCGGCAACTTTTTGTGTGCATAACCCTTGCATTTCATAAACAATGTGTGAAAGACCTCAAAAATCTTCAAAACTACTACACAAAATCTGAATGCTAAATTATTTCCTGCAACTGGGCTCGGAATGAAATGTATGTTAACAGAAAACCACAGTCACTATCTGCACACGCAGCAAAGGAAACGAAAGTCTTCCACCGCAGTGCAGTACAGTATGCACATGATTGATGTAACTTGATCTCAATGCGGGATTTTTACACACTAAACTTCCATCGACCATATCGCGAGTTGTGATTGGCCCATTGCTTTACATACAGTAGACTTGCCATTGTATTGTATGCAACTGCGGAGCAGGCTACATAGCTTCAGCTTTTATACTGCTGTATTGCATGGTACTGTATTAGAATGTACGCATTTTTTTGTAGGAAGCGCCAAGTTTTAGGAGTTTTGAGTTTCTATGTATGTTCACCAAACATGTACTACTTGCATTTTAGTGATAAGTTAGAACTTCACAATAAGGTCTGAGGGCACGGCAGCCATTGGCAGAGGGCACGACGGCAACTTTGGCCATGAATTTTACTCATTTTACCAGGTCATGAGGGCAAAAAGGAAATGTACGACGGCAATGGCCGCCATGGCCGCCGTTAAATTCGAGGCCTGTAAAAATAATAAAACTATTCAATAGAACAGGTTTGTGTAATATGAAGCTTTTCAAATGTTATTTTGTGGAGTTACGGCTTCCTAAAGTGGTCCAAATTTGCGTTTTTGACTATTTTCGTCACATGGTTGGCCAACTTTAGGGATCAATTTCTCTGTACAGTAAGTACAGTATAATACCCAGACCCTATCTTGAGATAGTTGTCTGGTACACAGAGAATACAGAATGAAACTTTCAGGGATTTCTTATGTTTCAATTTGAAGAGATGATGCCTTAAAAATGCCATTTTTTACTGAATTGCAGCACACAGAGCATTTTGGGGGCCGCAGAAATATCACTGACAAATACATGGAGAGTATTTTTGGTTGTTTTGGGGGTTACAAAGGGCTTTCTTACAAAACACAAAGTTTAAGAGTTGTAGGTACTTTTGTTTTTTATTTAACACCTTGCAAAGTTGTGTCCTCTCACAAAATGGGGTCAAAAAGGTCAATGTGGGTCAAGTTCAAAAATTCTGAAAATTTTTTTGGGGGAAAGACATATTGGTCCTCTTTATCATATTAAAAAGTCCTGAGGGTTAATTTTTTAAATGTTTTTTTTTAAAAATTCCTCCTTGAATAGCATACAGCTGTGTATATACTATGTACAGTACTGTACAGATTATCTAAGGCTACAGTATGTAGTATTATACAGTCTGGTCTAGTGGCGACTGTGGCTAAAATATTTTGTGTGGGGTTTTTTTTTTCTGTGTAGCTTAGAACTTTTAGCCGTATAAACTGTTGGGGCACCAGTTGGGGGCATTTTTAGTACCCCCAAAGATATTAACAAAATATAGTGAAGACCAAATATTAGGCCTACTTATTCTGCATGAAATAATTTAGCATTCAAATTTTGCATAGCAGTTTTGAAGATTTTTGAGGTCTTTCACACATTGTTTGTGAAAACGCAAGGGTTATGCACACACAAAATTGCTACACAATTTTTCATTTGTGTAGCAACTTTGGCCTGTTTGTGTAGCAATGCAATGCGATATTGGATAAATTATTCCCTGTTCTGAGGCTTTTTTTCTGACACTTTTTCACTGTAACTCTGAGAAATAGGCCAAAGACCTAAATACTGTAATAATTAAAAGTAAGCAACTATCACCTAAACGACAATGTTTGTAATTTCTTGATTGTCACAGTTCTGGCTTTGACAGCTACAGTAGTTCAAAAAAAGCAGAGCACTGTATACTGTAGCTCATATATATGTACTGTACTGAGAGTGCTACACATTGGGGTCTTGTACTGTATACTCACTATGAAGCAATAAATTGAAATTGTGTCTAAATGATGATGAATTTTACAGTCATGGGAAGGCTTCAGTATTAGGTTAGGAGAATAAGAACTGTCTGGGGTGAGAGGATAGGCCTTTCATGTTTGAAATTGCTGTCAGTTGCACTTGCACTTCAAGTTTTGGCTTTATTTCTTTCCAGTATTAATATGCAGGGAATCCAAACTGTCAAGAACTCCCATAAATGCCATAAGTTCTGAGGTGCTGTAAAGTCCTGAGAGTTCCTTAAAAAATATTAACATGGGAAAGAAGCCAAACATGCCAAACTTTAGTCGATTTATCAGAGAGTAAAGATGGCATCCATGCTTGATTAGAACAGTGCTGTCCAAGGACTGAGCAAAAATTCTAATATTGCACTGTACGTACAATATGGTTATTTCCTTCATTTCATATCAAAAGTACATTCTTACCAACTTTTAAATGAGCAACCTGCAGCCTACTGTAAGTCAGCTTCATATTGTGTAGCATTAGTAATGAAGGCTATTTTTTCTTAGTAAGTGATGTAATCTTACTAACTGTACAGGCATTCAAAATCCCAGTTCTGGCTGGAACTTAGGAAAAGTTCGGGCAAGTTCTGGTTCTGGCCAGATTGAAAATTTTAGTCCCAGTGCAACTCTTAATTCACTTGATGTCTCTTGAAAGGTCAAAAAATTGGCTAAAACATCTCTTTGCAACTTCCAGAAGTTAAGTTTAGGGTCCGAAATGTTGGTTTACCATGGAACACCATACGGGTATCATAGTGAAGTCTAGTAAAACATTTGCTTCAGTGCATGCAGTCCCCATTCATTTCGATAGCAAGTCTCAGAAAAGTGGTTTGCGGGCCGGGTGTGGACAAATTACAGTAGAACAGTCTTGTGATCTATGTATTTTCGAGACTAAATTGTAAGCCTAGGAGCCGTTGGATTTTGACTTTGAGGATTCTCATAATTACTGCAATACAATCACCCTCCAGTCTTCCTTCCCTCCACTGTATATTTTAGACTGGAGTACTGTAATTGTGGCAGACAGGACATTTTGTCCCAGACAGGACATTTTCCATTGAAAGTGTACACATTGCAGTACTTTCACAAGCCTTGAGTTTTAGATTTTTTCAGGTGTGCTACAAATCAATCCCTCCCAGAAAATTAAGGAGTGTGGCAGGTGTGCTGTTTCATTAAATTTAAAAAGATGTTTATGAGCTCTGTATCTTCATTTACAGTAGGTGTGCAAAAAACACACTCCTCACAGTGATTTGAGGTGAGTGATGGTGTGCTATCACACTCACACCCCTCAAAATTCAAGGCCTGCTTTCATCCACTCTATACTTGCACTATATACTGTATTTGCAATATCAGGGTGAGACTTGGCAGCTTACTATGAAAGCCTCATAGAGTCACCACTGTAAATCTACAGTATTTGGCCCTATTAACCTGGACCTACCTGATTAAGAACAATATTTTCAAATCAAAGAGATAAAAATAAGAAAGGAGTCATGGCCCTAATGACTAAAATCATGTAATAATGTCTGATGTTCTTAGTCACTAGGTTAACCATCTTAACTCCAATCTTGTAGGACAAGTCTCACAGTGAAGTGCCATTGTATTGAACCAAAGTACTGGATGTGTTACCATCCTACTTGAGTGCAAGCCCACAGCTAGACTATTATTTACCAGTTTGGTAGAGGAGGCATACTATACAGTAATGTAGGAGTTTTGCCAGCCTTGCGGAAGTTTGTCCTTCTCTAAACGCAGCCTATTGTAGGTGCTAAATCATTTTTTATCTTTCAGTGGAGAACATTTTTGTTTGCTATATTTTTTTTTGTGATTGGGGAGGGGGGGGGAAGGGGGAACAACCCTCCTCAAGGTCCCAGTGGTATGGTACAGTATGTGGAGTAACCTGCCTATGGTGCATTGCACCACATTATGGGATGTGCGTGGGGCACATTGACTTGGAGAGGTCTCAAGTCAAAAAATTCAAAAATATTTATTTAAGAGCATGAAAAATGAATTCTAACAGTCCAACTCCCATCTTCGACATTCCTGAGCTGAGGTATAAAATTAAAAATGTTGAAGTTTATTCACTTAAAAAAAATTGGTGGATTGCACAATAGTTTGTGACTTTCTTGTTGTAAAACTCACATAACATGCTTTGTTTCCCTTTAAAATTAAAAATGTTTTTATGACCTTGAAAACTTCCTGTTTGCTTGCATACTGTAGCATGTTGCACAAGGAGGGGTTTAATTAATTTCATCACCAAGAGTAAGAGTGCTATCACACCTTGGTACCAGGGGCAGTAAGGTTTGGAAAAACAAAGAAATACAAAGATTGTAATTTGAGTAGTACAAGAATGACATCACATTCACAAATTATTGTGCAGTATACCATTTTAATTTGAGTGAATAAACTTCCAGCATTTGATAATCTCAGCTCAGGAATGTCCTACAGTATGATGATGGGAGTTGGACTGTTTGAAACTATTTTGCAGGGTCTTTAATATTTTTGAATATTTTGACTTGAGGTACACTTTAAGTGTGTGTGTGTGTGTGCCTGAAGTTGACCAATTGTTTACCACAGTGTTCACAGTAAACTGTAATGTGTTGCATTGTAACGTTTGAATTCTCGTACACAGGGTTGTCACTAGACCATTTTGAGAGCGGGATCAAGTGTGATCACTGTCCAGGGGGGTAGGGAGTGTCCTCTCCCCTTTGACAAATTATTACAGATTTCAGAGTGCTTACAAAAACAAGGAACTCAGTTCTAAAGTGATCTAAAAATTATATTCAGTTGAGGTAAAAAATTTGTGCAAAGTGGTGATGCTGATATTAATGGCGAGTATCGGGCGCAGATTTTTTGAGCTGGTTGGCACTGTCCGGCACGGCCCATTGCAGTGACAACCCAGCTCTCACATGTACATATACCATCTGTAGTGAAGCTTACAATCATGAGGCTTTCGGTGCAGGAGCTTCCCCACAGAAACCATCACAATACTACTGTAATACAGGTGCAGTGTACTGTACTGTAAGTACACAAAATTGGTAGGAGTACAGACTGTATGAATGAATAATTGGAGTGTTCCCCCTTCCTTGAATATATACACCTAAACTATCAATATTCCACTTTGAATTTTTGGTCATTTGTCATGCACACAACAAACTCTATGTGTCCATGTGACCCTAAATCATGCCACAGGCTTTCAGTGGGGTGCACCCCACCAGTTGAAAGCCTGTCATACTGTAGGCCATGCAGTGGTATGCATTTATGTATCAGGTCAATAGGCTTACGCTGTACATGACCATTTGCCGGTAGTAGGCCTATAGTAGATCTCCAAAATTGCTGTATAAGGTTAATAGGTCACCGGTGTTGAAAGAAGTGGCTACATAGAAGGCAGGATGTAGCAGGCTTGGGGTAATCGTAATCGATTGCAATCAATTACACATTTTGATGTAGTTGTAATCCCAATCGATTTCTTTTGCGAAAATCGCAAAGTACAGCAATTGCAATCATAATCGATTACAATGGCAAAGTAATTGCAATCATGGTTTCATTTCTGATTACACTGAAGTTGAATTGAACAAAGAAGTAAAGTTACCAAACAATTTTTTCAGTGCTTGGCTCTTCTGTTGGAATGACAAAATTTATTTGTCCCTCTTTCTTGGGTGTTCCAGCTTAAAAGGAGTGAGAAGTACATGGGTTCAATAATCTCTACTTTGGGAGGACTTGGTTCTGTTTTGGTACTCTGCAGGGATTTGTTTTTAGTTGCACAATTTGTTTATTCAGCTCCCCACTCAACCTGAACATATCCTTGTTACACAACTGGTTGATTTGATATTAAACACTCCATGAAGCAGTAACCAAACTAACCATCAACCTGACAAAATGGTACATCTAAAAGTTACTAAATTTAATTAATACTGTAGCTCCATTGATAAAAACTTCCATGGACAATGGACCAGGAGACTCAGTAGTACAGTAGCAGCTATTGAAAGTGTACTATTGTTCTCATTCCCTGGCTACCTGAAGTGTCAATCTCCAAATGTAAGGCCTGGCTGAGAAAGTTAATGTTCTTTAAGAGATGATAGAAGAAATTTTTGAAAGGAAAATGTTCAAGTCACTGCAATGATAGTTGTAAGTGGGGTTAAAAATTTACAGGTGTTATGTGTCTGAGTAAACATTGGTTGTATTTTTAAAGGAAGCTTATGTTTATTTCCACTGTTTGTTGGAATGGTCAGCTGTCATTGCAACTATCTTAAAGGAAGATGGCTACAAAGTCAAAGAGTACTGTGTTCAAGCACTTCAACATCCCACCAACATCCTCAGCAAGCAGTAACATTGTTTATGTGGAAACAAAATGTAATCACGATTGCAATCATGATTACATTGCAATAAATTGCAATTGTAATCAATTGCTTTGAATTTAAGCTGTAATTGTAATCATAATAATCGCAGTCGTAAAATATGAAGTAATTGCAATCATAATCGATTACGATTATTGAGATGTAATCGCCCCAAGCATGGGATGTAGGGTTTTGTCTTGAAAATATTCTCTTGAAAGTGAAGCCCTGCAGTACACCCTATGATACCAGCCCTCATTTCATGGTTTAATTTAGTCATGGAGACATGGTAATGGAGTACAAGTCCTTAGCAGTTGCAGAAAGTAGCAGGTGGGGGGGAGGGTGGGGGTTGAAAATATAAGTAGGGTTGAAAATATAAATGTATGAATTTTTTACACAGGAGACTTACACGTAGACCTGTTAAGTCCACATGGCTTGGTCATTGCTGATGTTCTTTCAGTCAAGGAGATATGCAGAAAATTGGTATGTTAGTGCTGTTCCTTCTGCAACATTTGGGATTGTTCCATCTGTGACACCAACTTTTTTCTTAATCTTCGATTTTCCAGTCTAAGGAGTAGTCCCTTCTAATTTGCACGACTCCTTTTCAATTGGAAAGGGGACCCTCCATCAAACTTGCATACAAAACCCACTGAAGCCTCCCAAAATTCAGAGTGATTTCTCTTTCACTGAAACACTCAAATTTCCATGTCCATTTTCTGTCCCTTCCACGACATCCGCGACACACACTAATGGTGCAAGTGCAAAATGTCCTGTCTGCAACATAGAAAAACTGCAGAATGCCCCTGACAGCTGCACTGTAGCTATGCTACTTTAATGACATGGTGCACATATGTTTAAATGAAAGAAACAGTATCAGGTCATTGCATAGAAATTTTTGACAGTTCCATGATTGGCTGGAGAGTGTTTTGCCTTTCACATCCACTACCTCCCATGCAAAGCAACATTTTAACAGCAAAAAAAAAAAAAGAAAAAGAGACCTATCATCTATGAACAACTACATTTCATGTGCTGAATTATTTTCTATTTTTATTTCCATAGGAAAAAGAGTGGTGACCCTTTCTGTTCTGATTGTACTGTGGGCCATCCATCTTTGAACCTATCACCATGCAGAAAGGTTGGAAAAGAACCTGTGCACCATGAAAGCTAAGAACAGGAACATCAAATAGGATAAAAGAAAAGGCACTGGTTCAAGGCTTCATGAGTTACAGAAGCAAGCTGATGATCATCATTGCCAGTCTTAGCCATTAACAGTGTTATTACAGTACCAGAATTTTAGGGACTGCCAACCTTAGGCTCAACTACTGTATAGGTCCTTTCTAAGTGTTCAGTGCAAATTAACCCTATACAAGTGTCTAAGAGCAGAAAATGTGACAATGAATGAAATGTTATGATGTTTCAAAACAAGTTTACGTGTAAATTACAGTTGTTAAACCGTTAACCCCTATTTTGATGGCTTCAATTGAATTTTTTACTTCATTTTCTTGAAGTATCATCAATGAAGCATCAACTTTTAACAGTCAAGAGTCATTCTGTATAGTGCTTGATGGTGAAGCCAGCTTAATAAAGACAGAACTGTGAACCATTTCCAAAGAATCTCTGGTAGAACAGCTGTTAAGTATAATTATTTGAAAGACAGAACTTCAGTGAAGAATGCCTCATTTTTGATCAAGCCTTCTCTCGTGCAGAATTTTGGAAATTATTATGTGTACTCTCTATAACATTACAGATTTGTGTTGAATGTGATTTGAATTTATATTCCAGTAAAAATACTGTATGTAATATATTTACAAAAAGTCGTAATAACATAAGATTAAGTGCAATAATAAGTTGAAACATGAACAGAAAGTTGATTCACATTAAAAGTCAAAGTCAAAGCAACAAATTGTCTAAATTTTTAGATGTATTGAAAATGACACTCTGTAATAATGGAGTTAGGCTGGTTGTTGCTTTATCTGCAGTGGCTACAAGGTAACCTCTTCTAATATGACTTTTCACTGCATTAAAATCAAATGTGCTAATCAGTAATCAGTGAGTGTTTTTTGTCTGAATACATTAAAAGTATTATGTTGTCACTTCAGCCAGTCACTACAGTAGTTGTAGCATTGTCACTTTGTTTCTGTGTATTACCCTACCTTAAAAGCCAAACTTTGTTGCAGTGTTTGCATTACGGCTAAAAATTTTGTTTGTGCAGGAATTTCCCCCCTTCCCCAAGTTTTTTGGGGCAATTTTCAGATGGTAGACAGGGAACAGTGTAGTAATTTCATGAAGGCAAATATTTTCTTTGCGGGACTTGTGAATTAAAAGTGGGAATCCTGCAATCAGGCATCTCGGTGTAAACATTGCTTCATTGTGGAGAAGAAAAAATTTGGTGAGTAAGAGGTTGTAACTTCTACTTCCCTTGGAATATCTTGACTGACCTGTAGGCAAAAACCAGTGAAAAGAAACTTCTCTATGGCAACTCATTGTTTGAACTCCCAGTTCCCACACTGCTTTGTGCATCATCTCTATGGAATAAGTTTCCAAATGAGTTACGAACTTGCTCAAAACATTCTGTTTTTAAGAGTTTACTTAAGACTCATTTGTTCAATATACTGTTTATACTTAATGTCTTTCATTCTTCTTTGTAAAGCGCCTATAGCAGTGCCTGCTTGGAACTGATTGGTGCTATATAAGCCTAATTTATTATTACCATTATTATTAAAATCTCATTACATCCCTATGGTATTTCTCTGGTTGAAGACCACAGTTGACTTGGCTTAACTCTGCTAAACCAAGCATAAAGTGTCAGGTTATCTTGTCTGGTCTGAACATTAAAACTTTGGCAGCCTATATTTGTTGAGCCATTATCCATAATGGAGAAGTTTCATATACAGTGGAGTAAAGGTCCTAAACAGGATACCAGCAGAGAAATACACCTCAACTTTAAGAAGTGATGGTTCTTTACTAATGTGCAGTATTCCAGTGAGGTCATAGAGATAACAGTAGGGAGGGTGGTACTAAATCAAAAAAAATAGTGTGAAAGGGAGCAGGAAAATTGCATCTGTTGGAAATATTTTATGCATGCTGCTAGATCAGAGAAAAAGTGTTTTTTGTGATTGCAGCAACTGCATTAAGGCAATAGGCATGGTTTGCATCATTGCTTCAAGATAACATGTTAGAACATTTCAAAGTAAGCTTTCCTTTCACTTGACAATGTCTGTAACGAAATGATTCAAGTTACCTTAAGAAGGTAAGGTTGCAACCAGAATAGTTAAAGGGCAATGGTAGTTGCCCAAAACTTGAAGCAACAGCTAAATGTCACAGCTAAATCTCACAATTTTCTTCTTATAGTAGTTCTCTTGAAGTATCTTTCATTTTATTTCAAGACTTGCATAATGCAGAATCAAGGCAAAACAAGTAGTTACTTCCAGTAAATTTCACTTTTGAGAAGAAAAAAAAATATTGTCACAAGACACTCAAGAGCCAGTCATGAAAACTTTGGGTGACTGCATTTCCCCTTTAACCTATCAGTTATGCTCTGGTTACCCTCTCATATTATTAGGCCTACTGATTTCAGGTATAAAATATGTGTTGGTAATCTTGCAGTCAGTGTTGTCTTTAAGTTGCCTCTGAATTTATGTGTGAATGAATCAAGGTTAAATAGGGTTCCTTAGTATCAGTCTGCAATGACAATTGGGTTATGCATGTAGGCCTACTATTCATCAGAACTATAGGTGAGAAGCTGTCAATATCATTTGCAATAAGTGCCATGTGCATATGTCTCTTAAACCATGTAGCTCAATTATGCTTTACTGTGCAAACTCCCACCAACTTGAACCCCCATCCCTCTAAAAATAAAAATACAAAAGACAAAAGGAAATTATGGAAGGGTTTTAGACCAAATTCAAGAGGCTAAATCTTATTCAGTGTTTGATTTGTTCCATGTATATCAGTTATGAGAACACCTCACCAAGATTTTAGAGTTCTGGTCACCTCTTCTTTACAACTTCTAATGCATATTTCAAGCTGAATCTGTACATCTTCATTGTATACAGGAAATATGCCAATAATAATGGTATGCTTCAATTGCATGATCCAGCAAGGTAAATTTTCAGCATTTTGGGGTTTAAAGATAAGAGAAATTATGCAATTTATGCTGGTGTGTAAATCTATGTATGTGTGTTTGTGTATGTACCTATTTGTGGTATTTGCTCAACATGAATTTTTGGCATAAAGATTAAAAATATGTGTATTAGTAATTTTGTGGTACTCAGTTTAGCCAGTTACTCATCACATTATGAACATAATGCAGTGTTAAAGATTGAAACATTAAAACCAGTGTAAAAAACTAGAGTCATTATCTGGAATTGGAAATTATATGGAATTTGAGTGCTAATACGTCCGCTATCTTACTATACATGTTTTCAGCTGTAACTTTGGTTGGAATAGTTCACAGACTTTAAGGCATATCAATGGCCATTGGTCCATTGGTAATAAAAATGTGAAAACTGAACCAGTTGCAAATGATTGCAATGATATTATTACCATGGTTATTTGTGCATAGAGCCTCAACAAGAGGTTGGGTAAAAGGATATTTCTAAAGGGGTTCTGCAACCCCAAATCCCCATCAAATTTAAAGTTTTGCACAGAGAATGCCAATCTAAAAGTCTAAACATTAAGTTGGTGCTCAAAGTGAAATTTGGGGATTTTGTTGGAGATAAATTGAAAATAATTGGATGTTAGTCCAGTGGTGGCACTCCTAACACTCGCCTCCTAACAAACTCTGATCTTAAAAAAAAATCTTCTGCCCGACAATGAAGCCAGATTTCCCCGAGGCTAACTAAGTCTGTCTCCTCCAACAAGATTATACTGTTCTATGCCTCCCAAAGACTCGCCCCCCCCCAAAAAAAAAAACAATAACTGTTTTACCGTTAATATTCTCATAAGGGAACCTTACGGGACCCATTTCATAACCCTTAAGGATCCATATGGTTTTGCACCTGGGATTATGATGAGAGACCCATGGGCAGCCCCTTAACTTGAAGGTAATCAAAATGACCCATATGTGAAACTATAATTCGTTCTGAGGCAGATAGTGTGTGGGAGAATATGGGGTAAACTTCAATCCTTTAATATCCCTCTTGCATTTGGGCACTACCCATATGGGCCCCTTATCAATTTTGGTAAATGCCGCCACCTGTACTGGGCTTACTCATAAGGGTTATTTAGATAAGATCGACACATATCTATAGTGTCATATAGGTCAAATGCGGTACAAGTACTCCCATTTAGTCGCCTCTTACAACAGGCAGGGTGAATACCATGGGCCTAGTCTACAACCCTGTTCACAGGGGGCCTTACCCATAAGGGACCCATATAGGTTTACTACCTATGTTTGATAGCACGTTTTTAGCATCTTTCTTTTGTGACTGTCGTATTTGTCAGGAGGTGATTTTGTTAGGTACAACTTTGTAATGTGTGGTTTTGTTGGCCAAGTGTGTGGCTTTGTCAGGGGAGACTTCATAGGGGACGACTTGAGTGACTGCATTGCCCGCACTGTGCCATATACGTTTTATTGACCAAAATGAAGCATCTGCATTTGACTTGCACTATCAAATAACTGCAGGCCTCTCTTCGCTTGGACAGTGAAATATTCAAAAGTATTTCTGATAAAGAGTTGATTACATTGCATGGTTTATTGACTTCATGATTCAACCCTCCAACTATACATATGGAACGAAGCTTAATTCCTTTTTCATTCAGAGTAAACAGATAAAAGGAATATTTGAAGTCACAGGCCGGTATGAACTGAACTGGGGAGACTTTGTTCTGAGAGGGCGATTTTGTGTGGGCCACTTTGTATACGTAGGCTCGAATTTGAAGGGTGACACTCGATACCCCTGCCCCCCCCTCCCACACACACACCTTTTATTAAACTTGCACTTAGTTGTCTCTGCACTGTAAGGGAGGACCGGCTCAGAGGTGGCCCTAGCCACTCAGTCAAGTTGAACTTGAATCCACCACGAACTGCACTAAATAAAAGTTTTGCGCTCAGTATAATATGACTTGTTCAGTTTTCAGAGTTGACATTTCTGTTGAAAATGAGCACATTCCATAACATATTTGGCCTTATTTCAAACCAAAACGTAAAATTATCAAGCCATCATGTCACATTGCCTATCCAACTGTGAGGAGCAGCACGACGCTTTTTGCCGCACACAATATGGCGGCTCTGTTGCTTCATTTTTTCGGCATCACCTTACATTACATCCAGGTATACGTAGATCAGTGATTGAGATACAGTTGGTACGCCAGAGAAGATAGCCTGCAGTTTCCAACAAACTGACGGTCAGGGTATACACACTCATCATATACCGCAAATGTCCTACAAAGTACTAAGTGGTCCATATTCGATTATTTCTTTTTGGTTTCGATGAAAAGAGAAACCTATGCATTCATAATGGCGTGTGTGTGTTTGTATGTGTGTGTGTGTATGTGTGTGTGTTTGTGACACTTTGCTTGTTTACACGATATCTTGAGAAGGGAAGATCTGACAGTTCTCAGACTTGGTACACAGATTCCCATACTGAGAGGAAGAACCCTATTAATTTTGGTTGAGGTCAAAGGTCATCTGGGGTCACGGGGTCAAAAACCGAAATCCTTGTTTACACAATATTTCAAGATAGGAAACTTGGATTAATTTCAAACGTGATGTGTTGATGCGTTATGATGTAAGGAAGAACCCTATTGATTTTGTTGGAGGTCAAAGGTCATTTGGGGTCACGTGGGGTGAAATCCCAAAATCCTTGTTTACACGATATCTCATGGTAGAAAACTTGGATCGATTTCAAACTTGATATGTTGATGCGTTATGATGTAAGAAAGAACCCGATATATTTTCGTGGAGGTCAAAGGTCATTTGGGGTCACATGGGGTCAAACCCTGAAATCCTTGTTTACACTATATCTCAAGGTAGGAAACTTGGATTCATTTCAAACTTGATATGTTGATGCGTTTTGATGTGAGGAAGAACCCAAAAAATTTTTGTGGAGGTCAAAGGTCATTTGGGGTCACATGGGGTCAAACCCTGAAATCCTTGTTTACATGATACATCATAAAAATATAATATGATTGCCATAAAAATTTTACTTTAAATATGTCGCGTTTTTTTTTTTTTTTTACGCTTTGGTTTTTTCGTAACTATATTACCCTTACAATGATACTTTTCTATTTTCGCGCAAATGCTTGAAAGAACTTGGATATTCGACCATTTCGGGCATTGTGTTGTGATACTCTGTGAAGTAAAACTCACGGATAAAAGCTTTTTGCTACCTGAAGGTGTAGCGAATTTTCGGAATCTTGTGATTTTTTATGCATTTTTACTGCGACTGTGTGACGTTTCTTTCCTTTTTTCGGGAATACCTTTTTAAGACTTTGGCCACATTTTCTGATAAACCATGCCAATTTTTCAAAATTGAAGGGCTACTTTTCCAAATTCTTGCCAATATATTTGCCCAATTCCTGTCCGAATTTACATTTTGCAAGGCAGTCTGCCCCTGCCATCGTCACAAATGCGCCACTGGGTATGTCTACTCCGCCCAAGAGCTAGGTAATAGTGGTAAGGTTGCGACCTTTAAGAATGCATTGTAAAAAGTCAAGAGATTACGCAGATATGCAGCTTTTCACAGTCTACCTTAATTTATTACGACATTAATAATATTTTATACCCAGGTCGCCAGTGGGGGGGAGGGGGGGGTGCTGGGGCAGGGGAGGGGCTGCTGGGACGGGGCTGGATGATTCAGTGGGGGCTCTAGCGCCCCGTATCTACGCCGCTGCCCAAAACAGATTGGTCAATCGTGGTGTTACGAATCATGTTAGATATTTAAATGTATTTGATTTTCGAGACATGGGGAAAGTGAGATCTCTCCCTCAGTGGCATGCCCAGGAAGTAATTGTGAGGTGGCCCTGGAGGAGATGAAGACTGTGAAATTCTTAGACTGCCAGTGGCGGCGATACGCTGGGACAAGATGGGGCAATTCCCCCCTCCCCCAAGATTTCGGCCTTTCCCCACTTTCCCCAACTTAGGTCAGTTAGGGTTTGGGTTAACCCCCCCCCCCCAAAAAAAAAAAAAAAATAAAATATTTCTCAAGAGAGTTAATTTTCCATTCAGTGATATGCTAAAACCTCTGAGCTTCCGGGAGCTTCACCTCTGGATCCCCAGGAACGAGTGCTTTGAGTCGGTTTCGCTCGAAAATTTTTGCCCCAAATTATTCTTTGCCTTTACCCTCGTTTCTGCCCACCCAGCAGTGGCATAGCTAGACATTTTTCCTGGGGGCAATCAGCACCCAAATTTCCCAATTTTTTTAAGTGCAAACATGTATCTTTTCTCCGTGGGTGTAGCGCGCTAAGCGCATGGAAAATTTTTCCCTTTTTAAGCAAATTTTTGAAAATATAGACCTTGTACTGGACAAAATTTTGCCAACAAATTGAGGCTTTCCTATGATTTTTTGAGACTCAAGAGCTTTTACTGGAGGAAATTTGGAATTTAATGAAAGAAATGATAGCTCATGAAAAAGCACTGAAGTTGCCGATATCACTGGATGATCCTTTGTGTGTGTGTGTGTGTTCATTTCTAGATTTCTGAAAAGTTTACCAACTGAAACTGATTTATGAGCTTGAATTGGCAACAAAGCAAATCTGCGCTCGCGGATTTTGCCAGGAAAATTGAAGCACCCTACTACACAATGGCGTATCTAGGATATTTTCCACAGGGGGCAAAGGGATGATATTTCCCCAAAACTATTCCCGGTCAATGTGCATGTATTTCATGTAAAAATATGCAAATTTACAAGTACAGTATGACAGCATTACCATGTCATTATATAATATTAGTACCTGCATTTTAATTTTAAAGCATAACATAGAGCAATTAGAAATAACAACTCTTAGTTTATTTATTTTTGTCAACAATATCAGATTTATTTGTATATACCAACGCATTGGCGTACGCAGGATTTCTCTGAAGGGGGGGGGGGGGTATGTAGTATGTTGAGTGATCGCCAGCCTGGGGAGGGGTCTAAGGGGAGCTTTGAAATTTTTTTGGCGTTTACAAGTAGCCTAGATGCAAAATGGTGCAAGATTTTCGTCAGTTTGACAGGAACAGTGTTAAAAGTTGAGCTGTGGTGGTTCATGAGGACGACGGAAACTTTTGTGTCTTTACATGCAATCTTATGAAATTTACGCTACCTTCTGAAGTAAAACTTGTCGTTAAATGTGCATACTTTTAGGACTTAAAAATAAAGGAACATCGATCTGTATAGGTGGAAGGGAGCATTTTAATTTGCGGTTTTTTGGACACAAAATGTTATTCTGCAATAAAGATTGTCCAAGCGGAGCGCCACCATTGGTTGGCGCGGAGCGTAGAGACAATTTCGAAAAATCAGACCCCTCAGTTGGCCAGAAATAGCATTTTCCAGACATATACGAAGAATCTAACGAGTCGCTTTCTTCTTTTGTTGTTTGCAATAAAATGCTCTCTTCAAAATATGTTCGCAAACTGAAAAATGATCAGAGAGTTAAGAGCAAATTTGACCCCAAAAATGTAATTTTGCCCAAAAGACTGAGCGAAGCGCCACCATTGGTTGGCGCGGAGCGTAGGGAAAATTTCGAAAAAATCAGACCCCTCAAATGGCCAAAAATTTCGTATTCATACTCGTAAAGGGAATGTAAACATGCAGTCTTTATTTTTAGCTTTTGTTTGCAGTACGAAAAAAAATCAGGAACATACTAAGTGATCAGAAAATAACCACATAAAATGTACTATCATTATTAGGCCTATATGAAATGGTCTTGATTCTTTTCGGGGAAACTATACAACGGATTGAAAAAACGGTAATGCTTCTCTATTGTGACTCTTGGCTAAATTGGAAACTGGAAAAAGGGCCGTCAGCTTGAACCAAAAGGTTGGAAACTGGGCCATAAAACTCTAAACTAACTAACGTTGTTAAATTAAAGATCCGCTAAACTGATGGAATTGTCTGTGACTGATCCTACTCCCATTTGTTAAAGATTTTACCCCTAATATCTCTTGCGTGATAAATGGCAAACTATTTCTCACCGCACTTGAACACCCTCCGCTCCCCTGTCCCGGTGTTGTACCTCTATGCCTCCGGCGGGGAAGGAGTCTATGGGGTGGGCCCTCCCTTTTAAAAAGTCTTAAAAGGTAGGTGTCTAGAGGTAATCGGTGCACCAGTGGGATACACTGGCTACCTACTTAAGTAAAAATTGCAATTTGACAGAATTTGCCTGTTTGTAGGAATTAAAAAATTAGCATCACTGAGTGGCCTTGCACAGACAATCCTTCCCCTTGGAAAATCTTTGAAAAATTGAGTGTCTTTACACTCCAATCTGATGCCTTATATGCTATTTGAAGTAAAATCTGTGTCACTAAAGTATGACTACGTATTTTTAAGAACAAAAAAATAAAAATAAAATTGCATCCGTGAGGAAGGAGGGCCATGGCCCAATGTCCCCCCCCCCTTCTTACTCCATTGGAAGGAGGCCTAATAGTGCCTCGATCACACATGGTATCCTGTAGTGTTAGAACAGCAGTCTGATAAGTGTAGAAGGCTACATTCACCGAGTAAGTTCTACAATCTTGGACAATTAAACTGTTGGAACACCTTACGTCGTTATGTTGTTTATGGTGCCGAGTGCTGTTTGCACGACCTCTATCCCTTTTTAAAATGTTGTGTCGCACAGGAAATAGCGATTTACGAACCCCCCGTCCCCCAGTACACTGTTTGTTCCCAAAGAAAATGGTGCGTCCCGAATTAGTCTCATCATCTCCAACATTGCACGGGGGAGCGGGGGTGTTCCATCTAGTTTTGTCCAAGATTGTAGCCTAGGACAGGGTATTCATGGACCCGTTTAGTGAGCAGAAAGCTATTTTCCCGAACTAGCCTGCAAGCCTCAAGGGCTTGGCTAAGTAACAAAAATCTAAGTATGCCCATGGATCCCATTCATTCTAATTTATGTTCATTGTAGGCCATTGATTGTTTCAGCCCCATCCATGGTCTTGTACACAGAGTAAAATCGGTATAGTTTAAAGGGCAGGAGCAGTCATCCCAAATTGAAGAAGTGTAGTAGACTGTCCAGTTTCATGATTGGCTGTTGGGAGTCATGTGACAATGTTTTTTTCTCTTCAGATGTGAAATTTACCAGAAATAACTACTTGGCTTACCTTGAATATGCAATAGTAAAGTCATAAATGTAATTAAAGATACTTTGAAGAGAGAAATAAGATGAAAATTGAGTTATTTAGCTTTTTCTTCAAAATAAGTTTTAGGGGGGTACTGCTCTTTACCTTTAAACCCCTCCTGCTACTAGCTTGTAGGACAACATATAACCTCGAGGGGTCTACGTTAAGACTTGTCAGTTTTTACATCCTTTCACTGAATTCCCAAAGTGTACAAGCGCCCAGAGACTGTGTACAAGCAGGGAGCTGCTAATAGCAGCTCCCTGGGTACAAAGGTGATCATATTCTTAAAGAACCATTCCTCTCACCCCAAACTACAGTTCTAGTACGGGAGTACCAAAATTCTCAATTGGTTTAGCTCTTTGATTGACAGCTTATTAAAACAATGCAGATTAGAGAAAAGGTTACATAACACAGCATGAGCTGTACTGGGAGTGTATTGATTATACACATTGAGCTTTTTACAGTAACCCTGAAGCAATAAACCTGGATTGTGTCTGGATGAGGAGGGAATTTCAAAT